>JANAVB010003400.1:50040757-50525757 GCA_029216955.1 Iris pallida | reverse complement strand
CAATAAACTCAGATTTTGTTCTAGAGAATAAGCAGAGAAAATAAAACAGTAGTTCAAAAGCATTCATTTATTAATGAAATATGACAAATTGCCCTTCGGGATTACATTGTCAAATACGGGAAAGTTGGGCACAACAATGTCACTAAGATTATTATCCCCAGCACCTGAGGTAGGCAGAGGTGGAGTAGGATGAGGCGGGCTGCGCAGCTTTACCACAACTGGCTTGACAGAAGGATTTCCCTTCATCGACGGCTTTCCTTTCAATCTACCACCAAAGGAGTCGTAGCCTTGACTGTGGATGTCGTAGGGCATTCTTTTGTTGGCGACTTTTCTTTCAACCATTCTACCAAAGGAGCCGTAGTCTCGATCGTGGATGACGTAGGGCGTCCTTTTAGCCACACTTTGATAGGCCCTTCGGAGGAGGTTCGAGCCTTGCTTCATTATCATCGTTCACCTGAATCCCTCTGTTGGTTCTTTAGGAACAGTCAAGATTCTGTGTAGTAAACCTCAATCCTTTGAAGCGGTCAATGTCTGCGAACTCGATTTTTACCACTCTGTTGCTGTTGACATATTTGAAGCATTAGTGTAGGGTTGATGGCATAATCATGTGCTCTTGAATCCAGGGTCGCCCCAATAGGATATTATCGCAGACATCCGTGTAAAAGACATAACAAGTTGCTTTAGTCTTCAGGTCACCAATCTAAATTTTTAAGCGAATTTTCTCCTCTGGGCAACTATTGCCGTTATTGAAACCATTGATCATGGTTTGGGTTGCGGAAAGCCAGTGCATTGGCATCCCTAATGTATGTAGTAGACGGTGAGGCATAATGCTCATGGATGAACCAGGGTCGATATGCATACGGTCGACCTTGACAGTGCCAACATATCCCGTGTAATACAGGGATCAGGTATGTCTATTATTCTTTAACAACATGTCCTGCTGTGAGAATATGATATTGGGTATTGCTTCTATCACACTGTGGCACTTGGAACATGCAGCAGGGTCTTCGTCTGGCTGTCGTATCTGTCCTAAATAGGATTCGACATTTTGTAACGCCTTGGTCAGAGCTTCTCGAGTCTTCTTGGAGAGGCAGAGAAGCTCAAATAGCGTCAGTTTGGCTGAGGTATTGGCCAATTGTTCCAAAATGTCGAAAATGTAGGGTCGATCCAACCCTGCAGCAGGATCCTTCTTGAGGGGTTTGTCAAAACGCCCCTCTTTTTGCTTCTGGTTATCCGTCGTCGAAGGCTGGGATGAGCCCGGCTCGAAAGCACTGTGAACGGTTGGTGTTACAACCGGCGTTGTTTCTTTTCCTGGGGCCTGGTCATAGTTACATGAGTATTCTAGACCAGTCCTAGTAGCTTCGACCCTTTTTTTGTCACACTAGGCAGAGACAGTATTGTAAGATTTGACCTTTTTGCCTTTGGTCTTGACAGGCTGACGTACGGCAGGTCTGATTAGGTCGTCGATGAGGTTTGGGTGTACCCACATGACTTCTTCCTGAGGTGTTTTGAATGGCATCAATGCTGAGGCTTGAGCGGTCGGGAGGTTAACAACCTCCATGTTGACTTTGGAATCGGGATGACCCCGTCCTGTGCCTCTATAATCAGAAACCTGTCGAATTGGAGGGTCACCATATTAACGGAGACCACCTTCTCCTCAAAGTCCAGCGATAACACATTTGCGTCAACTAATCACTGTAGGTGATTCTTTAGGATGTAGCAGTCCTTAGTCGGGTGGTGGACGTACTGGTGGTAATAGTAGTACTTGGGATCATCCACCCTGTCTACTTCTTCGGGGCGTCTAGAAGGTGGGAGTGTAAATTTGTCGCCCTCAAGAAGGACAATGAGTAATTATAGGATATCTTCGTCTTTGAACGAATAGTTTTCTTTTTGGATCGGGGGTCTCTCAGGTTTCTAAGCAAAAATGGTACCACGGTTAAGACTTGTGATCATAACCTATTTTGCTTTGGGCTTCTGCTTATTGTTATTGGGTGCCCCGGTAGGTCTTCTGTCCCTCTCATTTAGAAGGCCCATTTCTAATAAGTGGGCCTCCTTGGCCTTCCTTTCATCATCTTCGAGTTGATAATGAATGTCGCCCAGTCTGCGTGACCGGAGGAACCGGTCCACAGTTTTATCATAGGGGACAAGCCCTTCTGGCAAGTGTCAATTAAGATTGCTTCGGAAACCCCTGGCGGTAGTCTTAGAGCGGCTTGCCGAAACCGTTCTATGTAAACTCGGGTATATTTATTTTCCTTCTGAGTGGTGTCCAACAAAGTGGACATTGTCATGTCCATCCTTGGCTCATAGAATCGAGACAGGAACAGATGCTGGAGGTCATTAAAGGTCGATACACAGTTGTCTTGGGGACTATAAAACCATTCGTAGACAACTCCTCTCAAGGAGCCGACGAACAGTTTAGCGAGTAGAGCATCATTCCTTGGCAAGTGCCCCGTCATAGCATTAAAATGATTTAGAAGTTGATGAGGAGAATCCTTCCCATCAAAAGGAGTGATGGTCACCGGCTTGAATTTGGGGGAATAGATCACCCTGTTCCATTCAACTGGGAAAGGTTGGTTAAGTCCAACCTTTCGCTGAGACTCTTGTCTATCTTTGGCATCAGCTCTAGCTCGGAGATCTCGGATGGCTTCGAGGACCTCTCCCGATACTGTTGGCCCAGATGCTTGTGGCAAGGTGTGGTCGCTGGTTGCGGGTGGTAATACTACGTGATGACTCATAGTTGGAAGATTTGGGGGCATTGGACTCCCTATTATTCCCTGGATCTGGGGCTTGCACTGGTGGTCGGGATAAGATTTGAGCTACTTTCAACTCTGTGACAGTCTTTGTTAGAAATGCCAAGCTGGCGTTCATGGTCTGCATTATTTCTTTGATCATTTCGAAACGTCGGCTGTCTTGGGACCTTTGTTCATCAGTCGTCATGTATGACGGCATAACGCGAGTACGGACTGACTGTTTTCTCTCCATTCCTGATTCTCATGCCTCGCTGTCAGCAGTGTAGGCAATCATCTGGGAGAAGTGTCATTACCACATTTCTAAAATAGGGATATTTTTGTCATTTTGTATTATTTCTATAGTGGATATTTTTTTTATTAATTGAATATGATTGTGGCATCTGTTAGTTGACTAAACTAATTATTGAACCTTAACTTATGAAGCCAATTAGACTAGACATGACCACTTTAGCCTACAACCTAGGATGAACACAACTAGCCTCATTTAAGTCATGCTAAGCCTAGTTAAGATTAGAAACTAATCCCACATTTAAAGCACAACTAAGCCATCAATTATGAGAGTGTTCATGACAACTTGAGAGGGTAAAATGGATATTTTAGAAGAGATTTTAGGGCTCCCATGTTGGCTGGTAATAAAGAGCAATTAAACCTTCTTCTTCTTCATTTGGAAGCCTCTACAAACCCAAAAAGAAACCCTCTTCAAGCCCTCTCCATTTCCTTGGATTTCCACCATTAAAACTCCTCCAAACTTTCCCAAAACCTTCCCAGACCTTAATTCTACATGGCTAGAAGCTTGGACACCAAGGAGCTCGCGGGGAGGATTCTAAAAAAGGAGGAATTTGTGTCAAACTTGACACAAGAGCATCCATAGAAGACTCCATTGGGAAATCAACCACCCAATAGGTAAAACCCTTGTATTTTAATAGTTTTGAGCTCCTTCTTCATGCATAACAGATGTAGGAACACTCACATTGGTTACGGGTACCCTTGGGGAGATGAGCAAGGCTCTAAACCTCATTTTTTGTATTTTATTTGGGGTTTTTGTGCCCTCCTTGGAGAAATCCTAGGAGATCCCACCACGTATTTGTTTAAATGTCTAATAGACTATTTTTTTTGGCTTGTATTCAGTTTTATGCATGTGTTTAGTTGGTTTTTCATTATCTAGGCATTTAGATTGATTTTCTAGTGTTTTTCTCTGATATATACATACATATGTGTATGTGTGTGTGTGTGTGTGTATACATACATACATACATATATATATATATATATGTGTGTGTGTGTGTGTGTGTGTGTGTGTGTGTGTGTGTGTTACATGTGATAGGAGGATATGTATATAGGTGTGTGTTTGGTTTTTGAGTGAACTGAATAGAGGGTTATATCTGTATTGCCTAGGAGAGCTTGGCACTGTCATTGACAGTGTGATATGGTGGTCAAGCAAGGGAATGATAGGTTTTGTTCAATTATATGAATATGTATAGGCTACATTTATATATATATATATATATATATATATATATATCTTATGTATATATTGTTTGGTCTTTGGTGTGGGGTTTGTGGTTCACTCTAAGGTGAACTGTGTGCTCAGTAGCTCGTTGTATCAGTGAGCTCAGGTTTAGGCCATAGAACATAGGTTTGTGTTCACTGTCAAGTGAACTGTTATTGTGGGTTGTATGGTTAGTGAGGATGAGAGTTGGGGCTGCATATACTGCAGTAGGTGGCTCGGGCTTGAGCCTTGACCACTTCTTGGGGAACTCGGGCCAAGGGCCACATTTGAGTTCCTGTTGGGTGCATGTTAGTGAGGACTGAGTTAACACTCAGTTGGGGTAGGGGATTGGCCACATTGGCCTTAGACTTTTGGCCATTGGCCTATATCATTTTGGCCATAGGCTTTGGGGTCAAGACTATTCGACACAACAAAAGGTTGAACGAACTTTTTGCTTTATAGAACGTATAAGGTATCTGTGTACAAAGAAGGAAGTCCTAAACAAGATATTCTAAGTACATGGAGAAGAGGTTTCTAGAAAAGTGTGACGGTGGAGATCGAGCGCTGCAGTGGCTCCTTTACTTCGTTGACGATCTGACGACGAATCAACCTTGCTATGGTTCTCTGGCACCTTTTATGGGACTATGGGATCACCGATCAAGAGGCTGTTTGGGGAAGAAGATCCTTTGAAGATTGTTGGTTGGTTCTTTGGTTGATTAGTGGATGAGGGTGGTCGACACTTCGTGGATAGAGATTGCTGATCCTTTGAAGATTATCGATTGTCAATTTTCCCTCTGTCTATCTATTGATCGATTGGTGTTAGAAGAACTCCTTCTATTTATAGAGAAGGGAGCACATATGCGATGTACATTAGGGTTCCTGAGATATGAAAGAATCTGCCGTTATTGTACGGTACGGGCTTCTGCGGCGCTGACACGTGGCAGACATCGAGATTCTCCTCAAACGAGATCTCTGGTGGTTATAAACATAACCGAAGGAGGTGACACGTGTCGCATGCCGATTTGCTTGTTCGGATACAGCCGAGTAAATCTTGGGATTTCATCCTAGATTTGGAGTCTAATTGATCATCGTCTAAGATTTAAATCAATCTGATATGATATCAATCATGATTTAATCCCAATCTTCTCTGCAAGAGGCGGTTTAAGCAAACCAATTGGGGTGGATCCATGCTTCATGTGCCTCTGGTGAGGAATAAGTATTGTTGTGCTTCTGGGGCGACGATAAACCGTGCTTCTGTAGACGATGAAACCTTTGTGCTTTCAGGTGACGAGTAGACTTGGCTTCGAATGACGAAGAGACTTCTGTGCATATAGAGCAACCTATGGAGCTGTGTTTCAGGATATCGGAGTCACTGTGTTGTAGGAGACAAGTAGGCTTTATGCTTCAGGTTGGCGAGGTTACCGTACTTTTGGAGCGACAGGCTGACTTGTACTGGTTACGATGGGAGTTCCCAAGTCTCTTATAGAGAAGTGACTTAAGCTTCTGAAACGGAGCAAACGACTGCATAATGGGAATGGAGATGGTGTCAGCATATCACCATTATGTGCCTCATACGGACGCAGATAAGTAGCTGCACCTCTGAACAGTGAAGGCGTTGGCTATGAAGGGAAGAGTATGACACCCTTGCGCGTCTGAGATTGGTGTAGGCAGGTAGTTGCACCTCTGGAGTGAAGATACTGGCTTCTGAAGTAAAAGAAGGGGAGGGGGCCTACCACCATCTTGCTTCTGAGGTTGGCGCAGGCAGGTGGCTGCGCCTCTGGTTTGAAAGCTTTGTCTTCTGAAGCAAAGAGCAATAAATATCCGCTCTTTAAGGAACTTCCCTCTAGGCTCTATCGAATCTGTACTAGATCCTCTGTAGAATAGAATTAGTCCCTTATGTATAGTCCTGATGTATCTGTATTAGACTTTAGTAGACATAACAATAAAGGGACTTCTCTCCATATCTTATGTTTTGTCTTTCTAGCACAGAGCCTCAGTCTTTTGCAACTTCTGCGCTTTGGCGAAGGAATGTCTTCAGCTGATATTTTTCATGCTTCTACAAGACCCCCTTCAAAGTGTCCCGAACTTGAGTCAAGCTCGGGATACTTTGAACAGAAGCATGAACACGTGCTAGGAATGTACGAGCTGGGTGATAGCTGGTGTCACGCCAAGCTCTTAGTATTAATTATCCTGAGTCATCTTTTCAGAGCATGGGCTCTGTAACACCCAGTTTCTAAAATAAGGGTAATTTTTGAAATTTTGTATTTGAATTTATTTAATTTAAATGATAATATGATTTTTGGTAATTTTTAATTATTTTAAAACTATTTAAATTATGACTTATGATTTTGGTGTTTGACTAGTGTAACCTTAGAGCCTAGTCATATGATTAGGATATTTGACTAGTACATTCTAGCCTAGAGGGTATTTTGGCCATTTTAGGATTTATTTAAATTTATTATGATTTATGGGAATTTGTGTGATTTTTATATTAATTAATTATGGCTATGTGTTATGTTAGTCATGACTAGTTGAGACTTGTAGACTAACCTAGAACTAACCCTAGTTGGTGACCCTAGTCTAACTCTAGTCAACCTACTTTTAGTCATTAGAGATTGGTCATAAGGTAGGAAGGATTACTTAAGTAAAACTAGTTCATGACTTATGGCATAAGCCAATGACTTATGATTTATCAATTTTGAGACTTGTGATTAAGCCATAGGCCCATGACTTAGGCCCAAAACCAAATTAAACCCACCCATGGCAGCCAGCCTAGGGATTCCCACCCCTATTTAATGCCTCTTTCATTTAGGGTTAGCCTCTATTGGAAATAGATCTCAAGTTTTGGAAGAGGTAAATCCCCAACCTTAGAAATTCCTAATTAATTCATTTTATCTCCTTTTTAGTCCTAGTCTTTTGCAATAGGATCTAATTTATGTTTATATACTGATTTTGGAGGAGCACATCAGTTTGTATGCAATTTGGAGATTTGGAGTTGCCATTTGGAATCCCCTCTTTGAAACTTTTTTTGAGTTTTGATACTCAATAGGTAAATCATCTAAACTCATAGTTTTTCCTGATTTCTTTGCATATAAGGTTAGGTTTTAGGGTTTCCTAGCTGTCCCCGAAATTTGGGCACAATTCGTGTCCATTTCGTGTCCATATCGGACACGTATCATAGTGATACACTAGGTGTTTGTAGAAATGCCACATAGGAATTTATTTTTATATTTTTGAAATATAATTATATGAATTTGTAGATCTTGATGTGTACATTAATATTTGTGAAGGTGTCCTAGTGTTTTAGTGTCCTATTGTGTCAAAAATTTGGGTTGGACACGCCGTGCACACACGTACACTGTGTCCTGCACCTCGGGCTCATTTTCTCTCGACACAGGACACTTCGTGTCCTGATTTTTGGCGTGAGCCTAGGGGCAACGACTGTCATCGTTCTCCCAAAATTTGGGATCACCTCGTGAAGTGTGCGTGGCGCAATCGCCCCGGCACTGGCCGTGCACTATCGCGCGCAGGCGACTGTGCACGCGGACAGGTGCTGCTGACATGGGGCTCGTATCGTGTTTGTGTGTCACGTGGACATGATATAGGCTGACACAGACATATCCCTATCCTAGGCGCACCTGTGGACACGAGCACGTGTCGTGTCGTGTCGTGTGTCGCGTGTTATACGCGCGTGCACGCGTGCACGACGGTTAATTGTGCACAGTACGTATCTGTGTTCGTGCATCTATTTAGACACGACTCGTGTCCAATATTTGGACATGAGATGACTCTTAGGACCCCTACACTATGCTACATTATGTACCAACTTGTTAATTGTTAATTTGATGGTTTTTGAATTCGAATTTTCTGAATTTCCTTGTGCATTGATAATTCACTGATACCAACTGTTTCAGATTTCAAAAATTCAATTTCATTTAAACTGATATTTTATGATGATTAATGGTCATACCTATATGTTAAGGAATAGTGTACATGGTTGCTTGTGGGTTTTGGATGTGTTTTTGGGATCGAATTATCATTTTCCCTTTCAAATACTGTCGATTCACTGATACGGCCTAGGTTGTTAAATCCTAAAACATTGTGATTTTCATTTCTTCCCTGTTTTGGTGATGTTAAACTATTAGATTAGTCACCCACATAACTGTTAGCTGATAGGAGATTGTTAGGTTAGTTTTAATTTCATTTTTGCATTGGAGTTAGTGACTTGGGTTTTGGGATTGAATTCTTAATCACCTAATGACACATAACCCTATACATACATGCTAACCACACCCTATGCTTTTCCTGAGAATTACTGAGATGTTGTTTTAAATCTGAAATAGTTGAGAACCTAAGAAGGAGTACACTGTCAATAAACTGAGAATAGATAATGTGTGGACTGTTGTGCAAGTCTGGGATTCATGAATTAATTTTCTGTCTTCAAATATCTGAGATTTTGAATATGAAGATTGATATAAAAACCTGAGATTGAATGTTCCTATGAACCGAATGTGAGACTAATGTTAGTTTAGAATTAATTTCAAATGAAAACTGAGATTTCCTGTCATACATTTCCTGAGATTGAATGTTTAAAATAGAGCATGAATTGGTTTCTCTTTTTGCCTAACTGAAAACTGAGACTTGGTTATGTTGATACCTGAGAATGGTTGGGGACTCAAAGTTCATGCTGTTTTAATCTCCCCCAGGAACCTGAGGACTGAGCCATTACACCCTTGTGTGATGTACACAACATTACTTCCCTGTACACTCATTGACACACACCCACATGCTAAGCCTATCTACACACTCCTACACACACACTGGTTTTCCAGTTTCCCTCACACAAATTCCAATCACACACACTCTTTGCTATGCTCTAACACACAACCCCTATCTATTGTCACATGTACACACACATAGCCTCATACACACATATGTACACAAAGGGCAGCCACTTTAGCAGTCTCATATCAGCCCATAGGCTGTAAAAACAGGCCCTATTTAGTTTTCTGCCACTGTTTGCAATTTGTCACTGTTTTGATGTGTTTTCCTCAGAAATCTGAGCATACACTCTCCTCTCTCTCACTTCACTGTTTTGTATTTTAGTCACACACTCACTCATGTCCACACACACATGACCACACATCCTATGCACTCACATACACATATGAATTTGACATACAGGTTTTTCCTTCACATTTAACACACACACACCCACCTCATATGTTACCCCTTAACCCCCCTCTCTATTTCTCTATGTATAAATACATGTAAATATATATGTATGTATGCTATATGAATGTATGTAAATATGTATATATATTGATATTGATATTGATATTGATATTTGATATTGATATTGATATATGATATTGATATATTGATATTGATATATGATAATGATATATTGATATTGATATATGATATTGATATATTGATATTGATATATTGATATTGATATTGATATATGATATTGATATATGATATTGATATTGATATTGATATTGATATATGGTTTGGCATAGGCTTGGTATAGGCTAGACTTGGTTGAGTCTAAATTGGACTAGATAGACTAGTTTAGACTTGATGAGCCTAGATTAACTTGTTTAGACCTAGTTTGGCTAGTTTAACCTCGTTTGACCTAGTTTGACTTAATTAGACTAGAATTGACCTAGTTTGACTGTTAGGGTTGACTGGAGTTGACCAAAGGTTGACTTTAGCCTAGATTGACCCCTAACTTCATGTAGATGCATTGCAGCAGTCTATTTCCTTATTTTAGACTTGTTGTGACTTGTACTGTTCTATAGGAGACAGACACCACTCCTCGGACAGTATATTCTCTTCGGACATTCAGGATACCAGGCGAGTATATTCTCTGATCATTTCATATCCTGCTTAGAATTATTTTCCTGCTTTAAATTACTTTACTTGATACTGCCACGTTGGTCACACGGATTGGTACTATATGGATCTTTCATGAGATGTTATCCCCCTCGGGAGCATCGGATACTGCATGTTTTGTGCGTTTCACGAATCATCACGTATCTCTATGCTTCCTCTGATTCACGAATCGCTTGTGACACATGTACTCTCATGTTCACAGAGCCATCATGAATCACCTTCACGTATCACTTATTTTATGAGCCATGTGAAGTTTCACGAATCTTAACATAACTTGAGCAGATCTTTGTGTATCGATTGGGGATGGAGGAGTGGAAATAGACATGAAAATATTATCCTAGTAGCTGTAGTCATGAATCACTCTCTTAGCTGTAGTTATGAATCTCCTATGCCATTCACATGTTTATATTTTACTCTGACTCATGTTTATATTTTACTCTGACTCACTAGTCACTATTAGCTCTCTATGTATAGTAGATATTTCTATTACCGTTCTCTCCCTATTTACATACTGTTTTTCTTCAGTTCATGTATCTTACTTTACTGTATGATTATATTTTCTAACCTGCTATGATCTGTTGAGATGTACTGTACTCGCTCCTATCCTGACTGGACCTGTTGAAAATATTACAGAGGATGAGGAGGAGGCCCTATGTACCACATATTACGGAGCAGGCTTAGACGACACCTGCGTCCTGGTTCCTCTGGAGGATCCAGCTGCAGTACAGGATGCTACTCCCAGAGTCTAGGCTAGATAGCTAGGCTTTAGTTTTCTTTCAGCTTTGTTATTTGATTTTCAGTTGTTCTTCTGAGATGTTATTATATTTAGAGACTTGTATTGAGCTGGATGTTCTTGAGTTGTTATCTTAGACACTTAGATTTTCTCCCTCTTATTTGTATTACATTGTGCTTTTGATATCTCTATCTACCTTTACTATTATGTATCTGCCTTAGATGTGATTGAAACTGTTCTGTTATGTCACCTCCATTCGGAGTGTATATACTGTACAGGTACCTTTATATTGTTAGATGATTGACCTAGGACAGCGTTCTACCGCCGACACTACGGCGTAGGCTGGGCGTTGTTACGTTCTCGTGCCCCTACACAGGGCGCGAGTCGTGACAGGCTCCTGATGGCTTCTTGATATTGGAGCCTCTTGAGTCTTTACAGGGATCGCGAATCTCTTTAGCAGAAGAGGTTCAGAATCACGTTCCTTCGGTCACTCGCAGTACTGTCATCTGACATGGAGTGGAGCTTTAGCTTAACTTGTAAGCTTCCTTCTGACCAATGTCTGGCTCGTGCTTGGACCACGCGAACAGCCTATAGAAAGGACTATCTTCTTCAAGTGAAGACTCAGCTGCTTCAACAATGACCTTGCTTGCCCGATGCTCGGCTCCTGACGATCCTGAAGTTTACTTGCGGCGGCCGTCAGTGGCAAATCTTTTCATCCAAAGAAGCTGTAGTAGAACTACTACTGGATCTCGAGACGTCCCCCCGTCCTGGATGTCGTAGGAGTCAATGGTGTCTCGAACCCTTGCTTCCTAAATTCACATGGGTTGCTATGCCGACCGAGGAATGGCAAGGCCTGCTACTGTGGTTGCTCTCTCCGGCTAGCTGGGGAGATAGGGGAGTCATGTGCTGATCTTCATCCCCGGCTCGGGCCAGTAGCAGCTTCGGGCGGTGGCTTCCTTTTGACCAGGAAGTGGTTGGCTCTGTCACCGCTTCGCCCGTGCTATTGAGAGCTTGTATCGCAATTTCAGCTTTTTTGGGCTTCTGTGTATGTAACTATGAAGAGTCTGTAATAGGTCTTTGTAGCCACATGTTTTTATATGTAGAAGCTTTCTTGTCCCCTTTGCTTTTATCTTCAGAATAAAGAGGGAATCTTTATAATAGATTTGTCTGACTAGAGGTAATATGGACATGGTAGGCTTGATCTTTGCTAGGGTATAGAACAATAATCCAGAGATAATATGGACGTGAACGATTTTCTAGACCGCCAGGAAAATCATAGAACTGATGCAAGAAGAACGACTACTCAGAGGTAATGTGAACATGGTAGTCGCATCTTCCAGGCGTAGAGGAGCAATCTAGAGGTAATGTGGACGTGAAGTGCTTCATTTACTTGAAAGAATATATAAGAGGGAGGGAGAGAGATCCACTTACCAAAACTCATGGGGACCCTTCTCAGGGGATGTGGGTGCCTATGCTGGTTCTGTCTTCAGACGTAATTCTTCTTTAGGAACTTATCGTTGATGGGCATCATTAGCAAGTCACCATTAGGCTTAGCTAATCGATAAGCACCGTTGGAGTATACCGTTTCTATGACGAACGGTCCTTCCCACTTGGGCTCGAACTTCCCAGCCATTTTGTGGGTCATCACCATCGGTCTCCGTACTGCCAAGACGAGGACGCCCACCTGGTAGGATCTTTCGCAGACCTATTTTTGAAGGCCCCAAAGATGCGAGCTTGGTAAAGCTCAATCCTTTGCTGCACGAGCAATCGCTTTTCATCTAGCACTTCTAACTCTTGTAACCGCCTATCCTGATTGTCTTCGACGGTTAACTGATTAGTCATGGATACTGTAAGGACGGGATTTAAATCTCCAAGGAAAGAGCAGCCTCGCTCCCATAGACCAAGAAGAATGGTGTACTGTCTGTAGATGTACGAATAGTCGTACGGTAGGCCCATAGTCATTCGCCTAACTTCTCATTCCAGTGGTGTTTGTTGGAAGAGACGACCTTTTTGAGGAGCTTGACAATAGTTTTGTTGAATGCCTCGGCCAATCCATTAGCTGCCAGGTTATAAGCTGTTGACGCCATATTCTGAATTCGGCTTTTATCACATAAATGGTAGAATGCATGGCTTACGAACTGAGGGCCGTTATCGTGAATGATCCTTTTGAAAACTCTGAAATGGTAAATGACATGATGTTTGATGAAACTGATCACGTTGGCAGTCTTCACCTCTACCAATGGTACTGCTTCTGCCCATTTAGAGAAATAATCTGTAATGGCGAGGATGAACCGGTGTCCTTTGGAGGAGGATAGGTTGACTGGCCCTACGATATCCATTCCCCAGGCTTCGAATGGCCACGAGGCCACCGTGGCGTACAAATATTCTGAAGGTTGATGAATAAATCTACATGAAATTGGCACGCTCGACATTTTTTTGCATACTCAACGGCATCTGCCATCATAGTGGGCCAGTAATAGCCCTTACGGCACAGCCGATCTTGTAGCTTGGGGCCTGGCTGGTAGGCTCCGCAGGTTCCATCATACGCTTCTCTGAGTGCTTTTTGTGCCTCTGTATGAGACAAACAGCATAAGAGAAGTCCATCGTATAAGCGATGATATAGCATTTTGGTGGCCGAATCGTAGAAGAAGCGGAGTGAGCGCCTCCTGATAGAAGCTGCTTCTCTTGGGTCTTCAGCTAGAACCCCATAAACTGCATAGTCTATAAACGGGAACCGCCAATCCCTAGTGCCTTCATCCGTACTTACTTGTAATGAGTAGTCCTGACATAAGCGTAGGACATTCTTTGGACAGACTAACTCTCGGCCCGTTACTGAAACGGTATGATGAGATCCAACGGGGGCGGCCAAAGAGGCGGCGAGACCGGCTAGTGCATCGGCCTCCAAGTTCTGCAACCGTGGCACATGTTCTATAAAAAATCCTATGAAAATAGAGATAATGTCGATTGTCGCCTGGTGGTAAGGGATCAAGTCCTCATGTCTAACCTCGTACTGACCTCGAACCTGACTGATGATCAATTTCGAGTCTCCATAGGCCTCGATGTAGTCAACCCTCAGCTGTTTGGCGAGTTGGAGTCCGTTGATGAGAGCGTTATACTCTGCAGCATTATTTTTGCATGACTCCGTGAGAGAATATGCACGATTAATAACAAGGCCGTTCGGAGTAACAAGGACGATCCCGACCCCTACTATGATTTTACCCTTTGGTCCCGCTCTAGAAGCTACGTCAAAGAATATGAGCCATACTGAGTTGTCCAAAGCTGCGTTGGACTCCAGTACTTCATCTGGGATTTCTTCGTAGAGTTTTAAAGTTTTTGGCACTGGATGAGCCGCCAGGAAATCTGCCAACGCTTGGCCTTTGACTGCCTTCTGTGGGATAAATACCATATCATAAGGAGTCAAAAGGATTGCCCATGTTGCTAGTCATGAATTTAGTACCCCTGGCTTGGTCATAAGGACTCTGAGAGGGTTGATCCTGGATACCACATGGATCGTCTGTCCGGTCACATAATTTCGTATCTTCTGGATAGCAAAGAGAAGGACGAGACATTCCTTCTCAACAGAATTATACCAATGCTCGGCTCCAACCATGGTCCTGCTGAGATAATATATCGCCTATTCGTGGCCTTCTTTATTCTCTTGGGCTAATAAGGCACCAAGAGAATGATCCATGGCTCGGCCGTACAGTAGGAAAGGCTTCCCCATAACTGGGACTTCCAGCACAGAAGGGCTGGTAAGGTACTTCTTAATGTTGTCGAACGCGTGCTGGCACTCTTCGGTCCATACAAAAGTGACCCCTTTCTTTATTAGTCTAGTGAAAGGTTGACATTTACAAGAGAGATTTGCTATGAACCTTCTTATATATATCAGGCACCCCTGCAAACCTCGAAGCTCTCGGAGGTTCTTTGGAGGTGCCATGTCCAAAATTGCTTTGGTCATCTCCAGGTCGATATAAATTCCTTTTGCTTTGATGATGAAGCCTAAGAACTTGCCGCTGGAAACGCCTAGGAAGGACTTGGTTGGGTTCATCTTTAGCTGATGTGTCTGCATAAAATCGAACACCGTCTGTAGATCATCCAAGTGGTTGGATTTGTACTTGCTTTTGACGATGATGTCGTCAACATAACACTCTACAGTCTTCCGAAGATGCTTGCAGAATATGGTAGCCTTTTGATAGGTAGCTCTCGCGTACTTTAATTCGAAAGGCAATATTGTATAGCAATACACCCCCTTCGGAGTCCCGAACGTCGTATGCTTTTCGTCGTCAGGGAGCATCTTGATCTGGTTGTAGCCGGAGAACCCATCCATGAAGGACATACGCTCGAAGCCACAAGTTTTGTTAATCATCACGTCGGTGATCGGAAGAGGGAACTCGTCTTTAGGATAGGCCGAATTGAGGTCTCTGAAGTCTATGCAAATTCGTATCTCTCCGTTCTTCTTAGTGACCGGGACTACATTTGTGACCCAATCTGGGTGCTGCTCTTTGCGGATGAAGCCGCTCTCGATGAGCTTGTCGACCTCCTCCTCAATAGCATCCATAATGTTGGGACGGAACCGACGATGTTGCTGCTTATCGGTTTAACATGGGGCAGGATATTGAGGCGATGCATGGCTACTTGCGGGTTTAGCCCTGGCATATCTTCGTAGCTCTAGGAGAAGATGTCGATATACTCGCGGATGAGCTGTATCAGGGACTGCCTGTCATCTTCTGTTAGTTGATGAAGATGGGCTTTGGTGAGGCCTCATCTCCTAATTCAACCTGGACGACTTCATCTTTCGTAGGGGGTTCGCGCTGCTCAAAATCCCACTCCCACTGGGATCCTAAATGCTGCACCCAGGGTTCGTCTTCAGAGTACCCGAACGCTTGGTCTTCATTCTCGTCTGGTGTGTTTAGAGAGACCATGTTGGCGGATAGCATTTTCTCGAAGTCCCGAGCGGCCCTGGCATCAGAATACAGGGTGCACTCTTGCTCGTAGTCCGATGTTGGTAGAAGGTTGACCACTTCTACTGTCACCTCGGGGACATAAATGACATCACACTATGCCTCTGCGACTGGACTACTCTTAGACTGGAGAGTAACCATGTTGGCTGTGACGGTCTTCTCTTCGTAATCCAACAATATGACGTTGGCGTTGATGAGGCACTAAATTTGCCCCTTCAACACATAGCAGTCTTATGTTGAGTGATGGACGTACTAGTGATAATGGAAGTACTTGGGATAGTCCACCTTTTCTACCTCATCAGGATGCCTGGGTACCGGAATGGACAGTTTGCCACTCTTCGTAAGCATCTCAAAGAGCTCTAGCGTATCCTCGTCATTGAAGGTGTAAGTCTCCCTCAGCCTCTGCTCTACCGTGGACTTGAGGTTCACAGCTGCTGGACCTTTGGAGATGTTGACGGTCATGGCTTGCTTGCCTTTTTCGTCTTTAGGGTTGTTGCTAGACAGCGTCTCCCTTTGTCTTCGGGCACAGAAAAGTGTAGCCCCAGGAGCTGTGCGTACTGGGCTTTCCTTTGTGCAGCATTCGCCTCTGTAATGAAAGGCGTCCACTCCGTGCAGGGAGTACTGTGCCTCAATTGCATAGCGGGCAGCATGTTCTTGTGGCATGAGTCCATAAGCATGGGCTCGGGCATGTCGGGTGCTAATTTGAGGGCTGCCTGGCGGAAGCGCTCGATATATACGTGGATAGGCTCTTTCTTCCTCTGGACAATTTTCATGAGGGTCGACATGGTCATATCCATGCACCCTTCATAGAATCGGTCCACGAACCGAGTTTTCAGGTCTTCAAATGATGAGATATAATCGTCCGGAAGACTGCAGAACCACTCATAGGCTACCCCCTGCAGGGCCCCTATGAATATGTTGGACAGGAGGGCATCAGCCTTTGGCAGGTGCCTCGTTACTGAGGCAAAGTACCTCAAGTATTATCGAGGAGACCCCTTCCCTTCGTAAGGTATAAGCGAATGTAGATTGTATTTGGGAGGATAGACGATGTTGTCCCACTCGGCAGGGTATGGCTGCCGGATTCCCATCTTCCGGAGCGTTGCTTGTTTCTCCTTGGCATCATGATGAGCATACAGCTCCTTGATGTCCTGATGTATCTCGATCGGCATTGCAGAGCCTGTAGCCGATGGAGTTGACGAGGATGGTCCTGACTGATTGGAAGTAGGCAGCCAGTTGGATTCGTCATTGGTTGGCGGATCGTACAAGTGTAAAGGCAGCAGGGGCCATGCTACTCTTGAGGTCGATTATGATCGAGTATATGGTCTTCATGGTGTCCGTCAGCGTATCTAACTTCGTCTCGAGGACTTTGATACGTCTGAGAGCTTCGTTATTGTCTTCCTCATTACAATCAGCCATGAACACAGACCGAGTGTGACGGTGACTCAAAGGAGCCATGGATCCTTCACTTTCTGGCTCAGATGCCTGAGCTTTGCTATCCTGAGGATATACTGTACCGTAAGATTGTGATCTTGTTCAAACTCAGTATGGTTGCTACCCCCAGTCTGGTGACTGGCTG
Source organism: Iris pallida (assembly GCA_029216955.1). Lineage (NCBI taxonomy): Eukaryota > Viridiplantae > Streptophyta > Magnoliopsida > Asparagales > Iridaceae > Iris > Iris pallida. The sequence goes on along the minus strand of JANAVB010003400.1, from coordinate 50,508,347 downwards.
CGCCAATGGAGACATCTGTGTCGTATTACGCCTCCTTAAATTGGAACACAGGATTGTTGTGCATGGTAGGAGCCTGGCCACCTCTAATTTTTGATAAGGCACCCAATGCAGCTCTGGAACGATTGCCTTGGAATACACCTGTATCGGGTACCTTAGCTTTACTGCTCTCTGACCTCCTCTTCGGTTTAGCAACCGATATGGAAGAATTCTGGGAGGGTTTCTTGAAAGCTCTGGAACCCTGTGTCGCGTAGCATGTGGCGATGCAGGGTTTTTCTTCTCTATGGGTCACCGACCCCCTGTTAAGCCTCTGGCGTAGGGTCGGCATGGATTAGAGTCTCTGAAAGACGTAATGCCTGCTCGGCGATGGAGCAGCTGTCTACTGACAACAACAGTTGATGGTAATCTACATAGAAGAGTGCCTTGATTTAGGCACGTCCTGTGCTACAGATTCTTATTCCGCTTGGGAGATGGTTGGATCTTCTGTCGTAGCACTCCTATGGTTCATGCAGGAAAGCTGCATGTAAGTACGGTCAGAGCGGGTCTGCCGACGAAGCCTCTTATCGCTTCTACAGGAACGCTGCTTGCGTGGCTTCCTCTCCGTGGGACGTACCCCTAGCTTGGCTTACACAAAGGAGTACTCCATTAGAAAGAAGATTCGACTGGTTGAGGCATCGGAGCGCGAGAGCCAGTCTTGTATAGCTTTTCATCGGCTGCACATGTAACTGTCAACACGGGCCTCTGGTCTGCCGTTGGTGTCGCATGCTTGTTGTACGAAGCGCGAGCCACCTGGGATCTCTTCCTACTACCCCCAGCAGGTGAGTAGTATTCAGAGTCTGCCGAAGGTTTACCTGAAGGGAAAGCGATTATGTCGAAGACAGATCTCCTTACCGGCAGTACTCCCGTCGTGAGGGGTTGGACCGGTGTACGCTTCCTTTGGCATCGTTCCTTCATCAGATCAACCATGGAACCACCATCTTCCTCGCTGTGCTTTCCCAGGACGGGAATCGGGCGAGGGGATAAGGTTATAGCAGCCGAAATCTTCTATGTGGCTTTGACGTTGAGGGTGTCCTGAGACGCAGTTACCGCCATCGTGCTACTGGTTGTAGCCGCCTTAGTCCTCCAGACACGTCAAGTCTTCTTCGGTTGTACGAACCGCTTTGAAGTCTTCGACTTTTCACCAGAGAGTAGATCTTTAAAAGCCTGCTAGTCGAAGCGTACGACCAGCATGTCTTGTAAAGCTCCCAGCAAGTTGTCATCAGATTGTGCCATCGTCTTCTACTTGGAGAAGAAGGTTATCCCCAACAGAGTTGTCCATTTTGTTCGACATAACAGAAGGTTGAATAAACTTTTTGCTTTATTGAACATATAAAAGAAGGAAGTCCTAAACAGGATATTCTAAGTACAGGAAGAAAAGGTTTCTGGGAATGTGTGACGGTGGAGATCGAGCGCTGCAGTGGCTCCTTTACTCTATTGACGATATGACGAACAAATCAACCTTACTATGGCTCTCTGGTGCCTTTGATGGGACTCTGGGTCACTGATCAAGAGGCTATCTGGAGGAGAAGATCCCTTGAAGATGGTTGGTTAGGTTGGTTCTTTGGTTGATCGGTGGATGAGGGTGGTCCGACTCTTCGTGGATAGAGATTGATGATCCTTTGAAGATTGTCAATTGTCAATTTTCCCTCTGTCTATCCATTGATTGCTTGGTGGAAGAAGACTCCTTCTATTTATAGAGAACCGAGCACATATGCGATGTGCATTAGGGTTCCTGAGATATGAAAGAATCTGCCGTCATTGTACGGTACGGGCTTCTACGGCGCTGACACGTGGAGGACATCGAGATTCCCCTCAAATGAGATCTCTGGTGGTTATAAACATAACTGAAGGAGGTGACACATGGCGCATGCCGATTTGCTTGCTTAGATACAGCCGAGTAAATCTTTGGGATTTCATACTAGATTTGGAGTCTAATTAATCTTCGTCTATGATTTAAATCAATCTGATATGATATCAATCATGATTTAATCCCAATCTTCTCTGCAAGAGGCGGTTTAAACAAAACAATTGGGGTGGACCCATGCTTCCTGTACCTCTATGAGGACTAAGTACTGCTGTGCTTCTAGGGCGACGAGTAGACCGTGCTTCTGAAGAGGATGGAACCTCTGTGCTTTCAGGCGACGAGTGGACTTGGCTTCGAATGACGACAAGACTTATGTACATATAGAGCAACTTATGAAGCTGTGTTTCAGGATACCGGAGGTACTGTGCTGTAGGCGACAAGTAGGCTTTGTGCTTCAGGTTGGCGAGGTTACTGTGCTTTTGGAACGACAGGCTGACTTGCATTAGTTGTGATGGGAGTTCCCAAGTCTCTTGTAGAGAAGTGACTTAAGCTTCTGAACCGGAGCAAACGACTGCACTGTGGGAATGGAGATGGTGTGAGCATATCACCATCTTGCGCCTCATACAGACGCAGGTAAGTAGCTGCACCTCTGAATAGTGAAGGCGTTGGCTGTGAAGGGAAGGGTATGACACCCTTGCACGTCTGAGATTGGCGCAGGCAGGTAGCTGCGCCTCTGGAGAGAAGACACTGGCTTCTGAAGTAAAAGAAGGGGAGGGGGCCTACCACCATCTTACTTCTGAGGTTGGCGTAGGAAGGCGGCTGCGCCTCTAGTTTGAAAGCTTTGGCTTCTGAAGAAAAGAGCAATAAATATCCGCTCTTTAAGGAACTTCCCTCTAGGCCCTGTCAAATCTGTACTAGATCCTTTGTAGAAGAACATAATTAGTCCCTTATGCATAGTCCTGATGTGTTTGTACTAGACTTTGGTAGATATGACAATAAAGGAACTTCTCTCCATATCTTCTGTTTTGTGTTTTTAGCACAGATCCTCAGTCTTTTGCATCTTCTACGCTTTGGCGAAGGGATGTCTTCAGCTGAGAATTTTCATGCTTCTACAAAGACCAAGTGTTAATCCCTATTACAGTAGGGTTTTGAGAGGATGAGAGTCCATGTATCAGTTATGTTGTGTCTATGATTGAATGAGTATGATGTGCAGACTGTGAGCATGGCATGTATTAGTGGGCTCGGGCTGGGGTTGACCATATTGTAGTGGCAGTGTGTTAGAGAAGTGAGTTGGAGATTGTTAATGTTAGTATGTCAGAGATACTTGAGTGTATCAGAGGTTAATGAGTTAGAATATGTAGTATCATTGGTTAGAATATAGGTATCTGTAATTAGAGTGTCAATTTGGATTTAGAAGGATGAGATTTGTGACTAGGAGTAGTGTTAGAGGCCACTTGGCAATAGTTCTTGCCTTGGCTTGTAATGGCCTTGGTTGCATTTGCAAATCCTGCACTGCAATAGCAGGCAACTGCTTGCACTTGGGGCAACCATGCCCTGCAGAAAGGATTTGGAAATTGCCTTGGCCATGAGCAGGTGATGGCCTGCTGTGGGCAGGCCATCCTAGCCTTGGTTATGCCATCTGGTTGCTGCCAGGGGCCAGTGCATAACAGGGGATGCCTTGACTTTGTCTGGTCAGTAGATAGGTCAATTGGCCTATCTCAGTAGCTTTTGGCCACTACCTTGGCCTTAGGCCATAGCCTTGTGAACTGGTCTGAGTTGAGAGGAAGTTTTTAAGTGAGGTTTTGGTTAGTTATCTAAGTGGTTAGGTAGGTTTCAGTGTCTCAGTGTATAGTGCCATGGGAGAGCCAAATCAGTGAGGATTTGGTAATGTTCAGTTAGTATCTTAAATCCTTTGTGTGCATGAGAGAGTATCTTAAGTTAGTGAGTGAGTGAGGGGTCGAGCAGCAGGGGATATTTCCCCTAGCTTTGGCTTGGATTTGACCACTAGGATACTGGCTAGTGCCACATTAGCATAGGCAAGTTAGTTTCAGTCGGTTTTAGTTAAGTGTCAGTGAGTTATCAGTGGGTTAGTTAGTAAGGGCTTGTGTGGTGAGTGAGATAGTGCCCTAAACTAGAGTTCAGTGAGGTAATGAGTGTGTGCACCTATGTTAGAGCCTAGGTGAGGTGTCCATGTGACACTAGGGTGTCTTGTATCGGTTAGCATGAGAGAACGTGTGAGAGTGTTGGAAAGTGAGTATTCAACCCTTGTGTCATTGGCCCATGTTAGTGTGAGTAGGAGGGAGGTACCAGTCGTTAATGTAAGGGAGGTTTATATGAGTAGTTAGTGTATCAGAAAGATACTTTGTATCAGAGCCTTAGGTTTGTATGTTGACTGCGTCAGAGATTTTGGTTAGTATCAGAGGTTTGGCATTTGCCTCGGCAGCAATACAACTAGCAGCAGCAGCAGCATGCAGATGGCTTGCAGCAGCAGCACTTAGCAGCAGGGGTTTTCCTGCAGAGGTTTGCTTGCCTTGTGTTTTGCTTGGCTTTGCATTACTGTCTTTGCTTGTCCTTACATTTTGTAATGGCGTTAGCAATGCAACAACAGTTTGGTTAGAAGTAGTAGCAAACTGCCTGGACAGCAGGAGCCTGCTGCATTTGGCAGTTTACCTTGGCAGCAGGGGATCCTGCTTTGTTAGGGCTGTGATGGCCAATAGTCCATGAGGCTACTGTTAGCCTCTTTGATGTGAACACTTGATTCACATTTAGGGTTTAGGGTGAGGGTTATCAAGGTGACTTGGGGTTTTTGCCTAGTAGTAACTTAGTTGAGGTATTACCTACTCTAATGTATAGGTAAGGAATTACCTAGGATGGTATGGAAATCCAAATTTAGGTTGAGATATTGAGGATTACCTGCTCTAGGTGATCCAAGGTATGATTTACCTAAATTAAGGTAATGGCCATACTTGTATCTAGATATAACCTAGAACGGATGACCTAATGGATAATGGGTAACATTATTACCAATCTAAGTAGAGTAGGATGTTACCAAGATAAGTAGGTAATATCCTATACATATATATATGGGGTAATGATAGGCTATAGGGCATATACATATAGATAGGACAATTACGTAGGTATGACTTGATGTTGGTTTAACCTAACCTAGATTGACTAGGGTTTGACCAAGGTTGACCAGTTGACCAAAAGTCAACTGTAAGTCAAATTTGACCTAGATTGGACCTAGATTGCATGTCATACACTAGAAAACCATGTCTAACACTATTAAACACCATTTAACCTATGTATATCTCATCTATAGTTATTGTGACAACACTTTGAGCCTCGATTCACATTCATTGCTCTGGACGACATGCGAGTACATTCTCTGATAGTTTCTATTATGTGATTACCACTAATTCAAGTATTTAGAAATGTTACTTATGATTCTTGACACAATAGTACACTGATTGGTATTGTCATTGGATCTTCAGTCATTGAATGTTACCTTAACTCTTTGCAATGGTATCGGATACTGTCCTCGTTGGTATTGGATAACATTAGATAACATTGGATAACACTAGAATATTGGATAACATTGAAATATATTGGCTAGTAACGTGTCATAGTTGGATCCATCGTATCAGTCGGGGCAGGGAGAAATACTAGTTAGATACATGATCAAGAACTATCGACAAGTAGTGTAAATCATTGGCTACTATCAATCATATAAATCACGTATGGTTGAGCTGGCTTTCCTTAGTGTAAATTATTGAATCTCCCAAGCCGATCACATATCTAAGTGATATTCCAAAACACATTATCTATTATAGTTTCATACTCAGTTCACCAGCTACATGACTCTATCTTGATATGGTAGTTCCTCTGCCATTACTTGCTCACACAGATTACATTTTTAGTTTATATTGCATGTCTCTTTCCATTATACTATTGCCTTAGACATGTTTTTCCTCATCGTATATAACATTCTCTTTCTCACTGCTTTAGAGTTTTTGTTAATTAAATGGAACTGCTATTTGAGTTGTACTTCGATTCAATCCTGACTGGATAATATTTTTCAGATGGTTTAGATGGTTGTCCTACCTACTATGAACATGGGGTATATGAGGGATGTACACAGGAGTCTGAGGAGGATCCTACCTAGTAGAGAGTGCCACTAGTGTTCTAGAGTCCTTAGTATTGCATATTGTATCAGATTGTTTCGAATGTGGATTTTAGACTTATTGTTATATTCAGGATATCTTTTTATTACGATAGACATCTAGACTCATGCGTTGTGACGATATTATTGTTTATTCAGTTTGTTCTGCTTTATCTCCATTTGCAATATCGTGTTCTATCTTACTCTAGATTTTATGATTGATATTATATAGTTATAAGTCATAGTTTACTTTCGTGCGGAGATGACAGGTTTTATGATTCATATTATTAGATGATAGATATTGTAGACGACCTATACAGCATTCTACTGTCGATACTGCGGTGTAGGCTAGACGTACCCACGTCTTCGTGCCCCTAAACTGGCTGCGGGTCGTGACACATTTTTGTGGTGTCCCATGCAGGTCGAGATTCGCATTGGTGCGATGTCATGGTAGTACAACAGATTAGTTATACTGCTACGAGCCTGTGATAGGAAATAGGAAATATGAAATAGGCTATAGAGTGAGAGAATACTCAATCACAGTTAGGACTTCTTGAGAAGATTCCTGGGACGACCCTTGAGAATCTCATTATAAACTATCTCGAAATTCGATTCCAATTGTCTCTATTTACTCTTCCTTTGTCCGTTGTTGAATTTGATTCTTGGTGTTCATTGTTGACTTGATTTTCTACCAAGATAAATCTTATGGACTAAGTTACCTCAGTTATGGAATCTAGAGTTTACCGTAGCCATATTAGCTGGCATAGCGAAGACATATAATCTGATTTTGGACGTATTTCTTGTGTTGTGGGAATTTAAAGTTTTTTCAGCAAGTATGCGGCAATGCGAAAATTTTAGATACAATGATTCTAGAGGTATGTACCTTAGTTGCGGACCCTATGGTTTATCGCAGTCGTACTTACTGACATGGCGAGGATTCTGAGTAACATAATTCTGGATAGACGTGTATGGTTATCAGATTATAGGATAGATACCCTATAGATAGTACCCTAGTATAATGAAGTATCAAAATGGACATTTTTGGAGTATCATGAAGTAGGGGTTCAACTAGGCCACCTGTGCCGCAGCATCATGCCCCGCACCATCAGAGGGATATACACCAGAGGGACAGGACTTTTGCGTTGAAAGTTGAGGAGACTGATGCTACAGGTGATAGGTTAGCAGGTTTGTCTTTCTGTTCTTGTTTCGTCCATTCTCTATCTTGTTGTATGTTTTAATAGTACCTCTTATATTGTGTTTTGTGATGTGATAGATAGTATAGTGACCCTGATTGAGACCGATTGTGTGTACTATTAAATAGGTTTTAGACCATAATTGATGGGGGTTTGATCTAGAGAAGAGTACAACCAACTCAAATTTCGAGGACGAAATTTTTCTAAGGGGGTAAGATCGTCACTACCACATTTCTAAAATAGGGATATTTTTGTTATTTTGTATTATTTCTATAGTGGATATTTTTATTAATTAAATATGATTGTGGCATCTGTTAGTTGACTAACCTAATTATTGAGCCTTAACTTGTGAACCTAATTAGACTAGACATGACCATTTGAGCCTACAACCTAGGATGAATACAACTAGCCTCATTTAAGTCATGTTAAGCCTAGTTAAGACTAGAAATTAATACCACATTTAGAGCACAACTAACCCATCAATTAGGAGAGTGTTCATGACAACTTGATAGGGTAAAATTGACATTTTATAGGGGATTTTAGGGCTCCCATGTTGGCTGGTAATAAAGAGCAATTAAACCTTCTTTTTCTTCATTTGGAAGCCTTCACAAACCCTAAAAGAAACCCTCTTCAAGCCCTCTCCATTTCCATGGATTTCCACCATTAAAACTCCTCCAAATTCTTCCAAAACCTTCTCAAACCTTCATTCTACAAGGCTAGAAGCTTGGAGACTAAGGAGCTCGTGGGGAGGAGTCCAAAGGAGGAAAAATTTGTGTCAAACTTGACACAAGATCATCCATAGAATACTCCATTGGGAAATCAACCACCCAATAGGTAAAACCCTTATATTTTGATAGTTCTGAGCTCCTTCTTCATGCATCACACATGTAGGAACACTCACATTGGTTAGGGGTGTAACACCCCTGAATTTTTGAATTATTTTTTATTATTTATTTTGACTTAAATAGGTATTATTGGAATTTTCTAAGCATTTGAATTAAATTGTTATTATTATAGATGACCAAGATTTTTGGCACGGGTAGTGTACTCATGTGCTTTGACTAGTGTATTATCCATGCTAGGGGATGCCGAGCCATATGTGTGTTCTAACTAGGAAAACCAGACCAAGTTGCGACTTAACCCCAATAATTGATGTAAGTATTTATTATTAAGTTTATTGAACCTTAGGAGACCCGGTTGTACCAAACTAGTCCGGACTGGATCCGAGCCAAACCCAAGCCCATGGAGTTGGGTAGTGCGTCTAAAGATGGCCATGTAGAGTTATTTTAGATTCATATATCTAGTACCTTGTTTTAATTGACTAATAATTATTCTCTAAAATATTATTTTCCAATATAAAGGTTATATGTTTCTAAATTAATATTCTATTGTGAAGGTATACCAATATAAGTCAAAAATATTTTTCTTAGAATTTTAGAAATACTAGAATAAATTTGGGATTTATTTTTGATATTGTTTAGTGATATTTTAAATAAGTTAAAATTTGTAGTTAATATATATAAATCTGTATCTGGACGCCATTATATATATATATATATATATATATATATATATATATATAAACCAACCATATATGCATTGGCTGCACTATTCCCGCATATGGAACAGAGGAAATTCAAAAAAAACTCGACTGTGATATTCCAAAGTTTCGAGTACTTGATCGATTGGAAAATCGATCAAATATGAATCTTTTAAACCCAAATTTTTCCTACCCCATCCTAATCCTATTCTCCCCAAGATTATGATGAATCCAACCTTTAAACATAGCTAAATCTGATTAAAAATCAGATTGAAATTGGGTTAATCACTCGATATAAAAAGCGAGGTCGGGAGAAAAACCTTGAAAAAACTCTATACCTTTTAACCCACGGCCACCCCCGAAGACTTCTTCGATACTGGGCGACCTCTTCCAGACGCCTACATCATCGTACCGCCGCCGAAAAAATCACCATAGCCGTCGCAGAAGCGCACAGCAGCAGCGGAAAATAGAGTATACTCTATTTTTTGAAACAGTACCCTACTTTCGAGCTCTACTTCTTCAAATCTGTTCAACGAAATCTTGAACCAAAAAATCCTATGTAGAGCCCACACGACCCTCTCGACTCTACATTAATTAGTTTGGGAATTAGTCAAGTGATCGGTTTAGAAAATCGATTAAAACATTAGGAAAAAACTATTTTGAAAACAGTTTCTAGGTATCCCAAATACCCATGTTCATGCCCAGTTTTCAAGTAACATGTTTAATATTTTTTGCAAACTAATTAAACAATCTTGAAGACAACCTATAGGACTTCATAACCTATTTTGTATTTTTGAATTTCATTAATTATGTGCAGAGAAATCAGTGTTTTAAAATCAAAAAAACTTATGTAATTCTGTTTTAAAAACTCTTCGATACGCCGTGCTCTCCGACAAACTGGGCGACGTAGTTACGAACCGAAGGCATCAAAAGGTGCATATCGACTTCACGGACGTGTTGGATTTGACGGAACTCGATTTCGTTGTGTGTGCGCAACGAAATCGAGGCGTATCGATCAAGATATCCCGTATCGGCCTCTTTGCAAACTAGTCAATTACTTCGTGTACATTCGTCAAATCGAGACAAAACTTGTGCCAACAGGACCGTATCATTTTTTGGTCTTCTACGCCAAGTTTGGTCCGAATCTGAGACAGTTGACCAGATCGCTGTTTTGCGGGCCCCACGATCCAACTCAACCGGCAAATTTGTGCACGATCCACTGGAATACAACTTTAGACATACCGTTGGGTTCGTCTCATCAAAACAAATTCGTAAACATATAGTTTGGCAAATTTAGAGACCATACACTCTGGCTTGCTTTTCGGTACAAAGCGGGTCCAACGGTGGACATCGTTTTGACCCAATATCACCATTTTACCCCTGTGTCCAGAATTGGACTTATGGTAGCCTATACTTGCTATTATGCTTATTTCGAGAATGTTAGCAACGTCTATTTCAGCATCCGGGCACCATTACAGGAGTTCAGCTTTCGCGGGCATTTGATCTGACATGTTATTTATACGTGGTTGAGTCTACACCAGGCAAGTATACCTTGCCAAACTTTATAGTACTTACATGCTTTTCTATACTGCTATTCTTTTATTTCTCATTTAGTACATATTTTGCTTCCTGCTTCATATTATGGTTATTTTTTTTAGTTTTACGTGCACAAAGATTATTACTCTTTCTTTTCTCATGTTACTCGCCATATTATTCTTTCATATTCATGTCTAGTGATAGTATTGCTTAGCCTCTGTCGTGTCCCTTTGACATGATTGAGCTGGACTTGACTTGTTGACTTGTTGACTTATTGACTTGACTTACCTTGACTTGACTCGTAGTTCTAGGCGAGGACCTTGTGATAGACCATGACTAGACCACTCTCTGTTGGAACCCCCACTGAGCTACGATAGAGACTTACTGTAGGTTGTGTGCCCCCACTGAGCTGTGATCTATAGGGCCGTGAGCCCCCACTGTGCTGTGGTTTACTCCGATTTACTCGTAGTCATGTTTATCATCACGATTATCGACGGCATGCCACTTTCTTATATATTTCATTCTTATACTACTCTGCAGTCTTTATTTCTTCTACAATTTCATACACTTTCTTTGCATGTTAAAACTGTTAAAGTAGGCTTGTATGTTATGTGTCTTGCTAGTCCCCTGACGACCTGGTTATCTCTCCAGGCTTAGTTAGAGAGGAGGACTTTTCAGAGGTTTATGGTTCTGGAGTGGAGACAGGTGACGTACCTTCGCAGGAGGACGAGATAGTGGCCGAGCACTTCTCTTGAGACATGTCTCTTTATTTTAGACTTTATACATTATCTTCTTTCTTTTCATTAGTGAACATGTAGTTGATTATTCATTTCTTTATATTGTGGTTTCGGGATGTCTTACCCGCACAGTTAATATTTCTATTTCATATTGGACAAATCTTTCTCATTAGTATTATTTTATTGGACTTGATACCTCGTGTCTTATTTTTTGTGTGGATGAGATTAGCTGTGTACCTGTGATTTGTACTATATTCTGCGTTGTTATCATGATTTATAGCTTAAGCGTTTCGCTAGTGGGCTTATTATAAGATTTGGCCCACTAGTGAAATGTTGTTGGCATGTACCGTATCCTGGTCCTGTATGTATTTTGGGACTAGGGCATTACATGTTTTTGTGGTGGCCCATGCAGGTCTACGTTAATCACCTCGGTTACGTTACTGTACCGATGTGAGCCTACGAATAGGATAGAAATGACCCTTAGGATCTCATCCACATCTTTATATTGTTTCACGTCCTCGATCTCTATATATCGACTTCAAAATTATTTCCTTGACATGTATCCTGCTTGATATCATTTTTCCTTTATCTTATAAGTTTTTTTTGAGTGCAGTAAAATGGACTCGCAAGCCAGTAACGAGAACCTTGCGATTATCCTGTAGGGCGCTATAGTGACTCACATCGATACGACCCCTGCCACCGGTTGGAGGTTCTTCTACCCAACCTGATGATCCAGAGGCTTCGCACGCACCAAGGGTCAGGAGAGAGGATATCCCACCGATGCCATCACTGCCACAAATGCAACCGATGATGTTTTTCCCAGCTTGGACAGGCAATAGATCTCCAGCAGCTGTTCCAGATGTAATGCCTATAGTTCGTATTACGTATCTTGGTATACGTGTACGTATTCTTGACTCGTATTGCGTATTTTCCTGCATGGTTATTTTGGCATGTCATTGGTTATGGCTTAGCTTGGTTCGGCTTAGCTTGGTTTGGTTTGCTTTTGGGTTCATCATGAACCAAAAGAAAACCCCCACCTACCACCACCACCCTCATTTATATTTCCATCTAACTCTCTCTCTTCATTTATTCTTCTCCTTCACTTCTTCTTCTCCACCAATTACTCTTCCACCTACCAGGAAAGAGAGCTAGGCAAGTGCAAACTTGCTTCATGATGGATCTCAAGTTTTATTGTTCCATTATCTTCCTTACTTAATTCTAAGCCTCTTTAGAACTTGACATTTTTGGATTTGATGGATGGATTCTTGTAGATCTAAGTTTGTAAACTTTTCGGTTTTTCTTGGTTTTGATCTCTAAAACTTGGTTATTTTCGAAAACTAGTGTTTCTATGTTGTAGAGAATTCAATTTCATGCAGTTTTGGCTTTTGTTTCGCTTGATTTCGACATCGGATGAGGAAGTTATGGCCAAAACAATTTTTGGTCATTTCTATGTTCATCTGCAGCATGAACAGCATGTCGCAGAAGGCGCATGTCGCAGTAGACGCATGTTGCAATGAAGCACATGTCGCAGTAGCCGCATATCATGTCGTAGAAGGCGCATGTCGCAGTAGGCGCATGTTGCAATAAAGCGCATGTCGCAGTAGCCGCATATCATGTCGCAGAAGACGCATGTCGCAGTAGGCGCATGTTGCAATGAAGCGCATGTCGCAATAGCCGCATATCATGTCGCAGAAGGCGCATGTCGCAGAAGGCGCATGTCGCAGTAGGCGCATGTTGCAATGAGGCTCATGTCGCAGTAGCCACATATCATGTCGCAGAAGGCGCATGTCGCAGTAAGCGCATGTTGCAATGAGGCGCATGTCGCGGTAGGCGCATATCTTGTCGCAGTTGAGCCACATGAGGCGCATGTCGCGATAGGCGCATATCATGTCGCACATGAGCCGCATTAAGGCGCATGTCGTAGTAGGCGCATATGGTGTCGCAGTTGCATGCATGTCGCAGAATAGGCCGCATAATGCATATTTTGACTATTACTAACTGTTATATGTCCTAATTGACTGAATTATTGCTCGAATTTCTCCCAACTCCCAACGTGGAAGTTGTAGATCTTTTCCTTGGCTTCAAGAATATGTTATTAGTTATTTTATACAATCTTTCTCATTCATGATAATATAAGAATAGAACACGATAGTGGCTCGCTGTGGCGCAATCTTGACAAGTAAACTGACATGACAAGTATGAAATACCTGGACACCGTGGACGATTGTGTTTGTAATAAACTGGTACTGTCTTGCATCATGTCTAGGATGGGGATCCCTGAGTACCACGGTCAGGGGTACCTACTGAAATTGACTAAGGCTAATTAACTAGAATAATTCAGTAGTCATGAAGAGATTTCCAGCTACAGGCAATCCCGTTATCTGGGCGCACTAACGGATTTGTAGCCTACTGACGAGTAGGGCACATTTCCAGCACACAGTTACGTGTTGCATTCTTCATAACGGATATTCGACCCGGATAACCTGGATGGTCTGCATGGCTTGTGGCTGTTGGGATAATCTCATTGCATCTTGCTAGTAACTAGGCCTGTGATAACCCTAGTTAGTTAAAAGTATCAAGCCGTACTCTTGATTGGCCGTGATTGATTGGATGAAGTTTATTCTAGCTTAGTCTTATCCTGATCCTGTACAAGATTGTATCAGGACATGATTTCTTGTATCGATAAATGATGGGATACCAAGTTCTGTTCAGATAAAGGGTTACAACCCCGGTCCTTATTTGGTTTAGGTATTGTAACTTGGCTATCTGAATAGTTCTATGGTTATCTTATCATATATCGTCCTGCTTATTGTGCCCGCCTTAACAATAAAGATCAGGGGTCCAGTTCTGTTCAGGCGAAGGGTTACAACCCCGGTCCTTGTTTGGTTTAAGGGTTGTAACCTGGCTCCCGGAGCAGTTTTGTGTCCTCTCTTCGTTTATTGTCTTATTGTAACCCCCTGTCATGCTCGTCATGTTTTACCTTTACTTCAATACCATGATTATTTATACGGACCTTAACAATAAAGATCAGGGGTCCAGTTCTGTTCAGGCGAAGGGTTACAACCCCGGTCCTTGTTTGGTTTAAGGGTTGTAACCTGGCTTCCGGTGCAGTTCTGTGTCCTCTCTTCGTTTATTGTCTTGTTACCTTATCAATAGTAATTGAGGCGGGCTTCTATTCAGGCAAAGAATTGCAACCCCGGTCCTTGTTTGGTTTAAAGATTGCAGTCTGGCTACTTGAATGGTTTCTCCGTGTTCAATATATTATTGTTATCTCAGCTATTATCACTATCTTTTAATTACCTTACTATTTATTTGTGATATGCTGGTTTTAGTTCCTAAGTGAAGCCTCCTTTGTGGCACTTGCTCTTTCTGGGGTCTGACCCAGCTGGTTTTGTGTGGCCAGATATCGGAGCAGCACCAGAGGATCTACCTACTATCCAGCTAGATGGTGACCACCAGGCGTAACCCTGGCAACGAGTGGGTTTCTTTTTGTCCTTCCACTTTATTATAAAATTATTCTTTTGAGGCGTTTAGCCGACGAGCACGTGTTAGCTCGATTGCCCTTTATTTACTGTCTGCCTACGGGCTGTAACATGATTGACAGATCCTAGGGTTGATCATGTATGACTGAACTCTTGCTAGTCCTAACATTTTGTACGACTAGGTTCATGATCATCCAATATGTAATGTATGGGACGCCTTGCTATTATATATTTGGTGCTCTGACATCTTGTAACTACTATTACTTGCTTGTGATTGAGACAATAGGCTTGTTCATGACCATAGAAGACTGTTGGCTTGTAGTTAAACCCTCATGTATCTAGACAGCCGTGACCGCATAGCAAGGTGGGTTGCACTTCAATATACGTAGCTAGCTATGTACTCTCCCGCTCTCCAGTATTCTGGTTCTGGGGCGTAACATGGTTTTAGTGGTGGCCCATGCAGGTCTTGTAATTCAAGATATGTGAGGGTTTACCGAATAGATGTCTCAATCAGTACTCGCCCTTGATCTCTACTCGTATCCTCTTGATCCCTGAAAATCTTGACCTGATCACATGCTTGTATCGTTGATCTGTCCATGGTCCTTCCTTATTGTTCCCTATGTCGTCTTCTTCAGCGGCATTGTTCCTGGACCTGCCGATCAGCAAGGCGGAGCACCTCCAGCGGACCAGCAGCACCCTGGAGATCAAGCCCAGCATTCAGGAGTAGCCTCCAGAGTTATGCCTACTGAAGGAGAACCCCCAATTCAGCCCGTCCAGCCTGCAGAGCATGATGATGGCACTTTGGTGGGTCTCATCAGGACGCTATTAGCTTCCCAGGATCGGCGAGGAGATGTCTTGCACCAGGCGGTGGCAAATGCTTTGACCAGAGGAGGTCATCAGGGTAATAGCGCGACCAACAGCTTCAAGCGCTTGAACCCTCCCTTCTTCGATGGCAGTGAAGATGCGATCGCTGCAGATGCTTGGCTTCAGGACACAGAGGTAATTCTAGAAGCAGCCAGGACTCCAGAGAATGAGAAGGTGGCCGTAGTGCGCCTGCAGTTACTAGATCTTGCCCGCAGCTGGTGGGCAGCACAGGCCGATGGATTAGTGGCCCCTATTTCATGGGCAGTATTCAGGAAGAGATTCCAGACCAAGTATTTTGATGCTGTAGCTCGGTATGATCTACAGACGAGGTTCACCAATCTGAAGCAGATGGACAGGACGGTCGATGGATATACGACCGAGTTTTCTAGGCTTAGTCGGTTTGCTCCTACCTTGGTAGCAACCGAGTTCGATAGAGCCCATCGGTTCCAGCAGGGGCTCCATTTAGAGATCTTGTTGGCAGTGGAGCAGTTTGAGCATCAGACTTTTGATGCAGTATTGAGAGCAGCCCGGAGGCATGAGTATACCTTCCAGAGGATCGTGGATAGGACCGGAGGTCGGAAGCGATCTCACGGCCAGATGAATCAGTCTTCAGCACCAGCCCCGGCAGCCAGGGCTTTGACCATTGGAGCTCCGAGGCGGGCGGCCTCAGTGACGTCGGTTCAGCATTCCACCCCGACGCACCCTCAGCAGCAGAAGCAGAAGCAGTCTTCCGCAGTGGGATGTTCACACTGTGGGAAGCCAGGACATGCTGGTGTCAGAGTGTCGTAGGAGCACAGGGTTTGTGCTTGGTTTGTGGTGCCCCGGACCACTGGGTTGGGAACTGCCCGAACAGAGGGAGTTCATCCGCTTTCTCTAGTCCTTCAGTTAGAGGACCAGGACCAATCCAGCAGCAGCAGCTGCAGTACCCGTTTTCGAGGCCATTGCCGATGCAGGCCCAGGCATTCCAGCAGCAGAGACCGCAACAGTATGCCCAAGCCCAAGCCCTGATCCAGAGCAGACAGAGGAATTTTCAGCAGAGGGACCCGCACCCAGAGGACATGGTCAAGTGCTG
The DNA here is from genome assembly GCA_029216955.1 of Iris pallida. Taxonomy (NCBI): domain Eukaryota; kingdom Viridiplantae; phylum Streptophyta; class Magnoliopsida; order Asparagales; family Iridaceae; genus Iris; species Iris pallida. The sequence continues at coordinate 50,491,921 of JANAVB010003400.1, read as the reverse complement.
GCTTTGACCATGGGAGAAGAAGGAATAGCACCAGGTGAGGTGGTAGCAGGTACTATTCTCGTCAACACCTTTCCAGCTTCAGTATTATTTGATTCTGGTGCCTCGCATTCATTTATGTCTGCACGATTTGCGACACGGATAGGACTGGAGCCCGAGTCATTATCAGTAAGGCTCAATATACTTACTGGTAAAGGACTTGTGGGAGTAGATAGAGTGTTTTTCTCGTGTCGGGTCGTAGTTAGCGGTAGAGAATTCTCCGCTAGATTGATAGAGTTCCCGATGGCCGATTATGATGTGGTCTTAGGGATGGATTGGTTGAGGGACCAGTATGCTAGGATAGACTGCCACATTGGCAGGGTTATTTTTAGCATTCCAGGCGAGCCAGAGTTTTCTTTCTCCCGAGGCGAAGTTGAACCTTCTCCTCCATTATTGCGGATGGCAGTAGCAGCAGTACAGTTACCTCGAATAGTCGAAGAGTTTTCGGATGTTTTCTCAGAAGAGCTTCCAGGGATGCCGCCAGAGCGAGAGATCGAGTTTACCATCGACTTGATTCCTGGAACAGCTCCAGTGTCAGAGAGAGTCTATAGGATGGCGCCATCAGAGCTAGAGATATTGTACAAGATGATTGAAGAACTCAGAACCAAGGGATTCATTCGTGCTAGTGGATCGCCTTGGGGAGCCCCGATGCTTCTTGTGAAAAAGAAGGATGGTACGTCTAGATTGTGTGTTGATTATCGTACCTTGAACTCAGTGACAATCAATAACAGATACCCTCTCCCGAGGATAGATGACTTGTTTGATCAACTCAAAGGGGCGTCAGTATTTTCGAAGATCGACTTGCGCTCAGGATACCATCAGATCAGAGTCAGAGAGCAGGACATCCCGAAGACTGCTTTCAGATCTAGGTATAGGCATTAGGAGTTCCTTGTGATGCCATTTGGAGCAACCAATGCGCCGGCTGTATTCATGGACCTCATGAATCGCATCTTTATGCCCTATTTGGATCAGTTCGTGATTGTGTTCCTAGATGACATCCTGGTCTACAGTAAGAGTGAAGCGGAGCATGAGCAGCACCTTAGAGTTGTTCTTCATATTCTCAGAGAGCACCAGTTGTATGCCAAGTTCAGTAAATGTGAGTTCTGGCTCGATCGCATTTCATACTTAGGTCATATCATCACCCGAGGAGGAGTTGAAGTGGATCCCCAGAAGATCGTGGCCATTGAAACATGGCCAGTACCTAGCACAGTGGCAGAAGCCCGTAGTTTTCTTGGATTGGCTGGTTACTACCGGCGATTTGTTTCAGACTTTGCTCGAATTTCTGCGCCATTGACCCAGTTGACCCGCAAGGATGTGCAGTTTGCTTGGACAGCAGAATGCCAGGATTCTTTTGAGAGGTTGAAGCGAGGCTTGATGACGGCTCCTATTCTCACGCTTCCAGATGGAACTGGAGGATTCTCAGTGTATTGTGATGCTTCGGGCAGAGGTTTAGGATGTGTTCTGATGTAGCATGGGAAGGTAATAGCTTATGCGTCACGGCAACTTCGTGATCATGAGAGAAATTACCCAACCCATGACTTGGAGCTGGCAGCAGTAGTGTTTGCACTTAAGTTGTGGAGGCACTACCTATACGGAGATAGGGTAGAAATTTTCACCGACCATAAGAGCCTGAAGTATGTTTTCACCCAGAAGGATCTCAACATGCGTCAGAGGAGATGGCTGGAGCTGCTTGTGGATTATGATGTCAACCTGTAGTATCACCCAGGGAAGGCCAACGTTGTTGCAGATGCATTGAGCAGGAGAGGCAGGAGTTTATTTCCTGACAGCACAACCAGAACTGTTAGCCGATCTTCAGAAGATGGGTATAGAAGTTGTCCTCCCTTCCAGTGTGGCATTGATGGCCAGCATGCAAGTTCAGTCCACTATAGTCGAGAGGATCCGGATGGCGCAGTCAGCAGATTCCAAGCTTCAGCGACTCAGAGCAGAGTGTGAGGCGAGACGAAGACCAGAGTTATGCATTCATGAAGATGGTACACTTCGACATGGTAAGCGTCTTTGTGTACCCAGTGGAGATATTAGACAGAAGATCATGACGGAGGCTCACAGTTCATAGTATTCCATTCATCCCGGCGGTACGAAGATGTACCGTGATATTCGTCAGCACTTTTGGTGGAATGGCATGAAGAGGAAGATAGCCCGGTTTGTCTCTCGTTGTTTAGTCTGCCAACAAGTTAAGACTGAACATCAGAGACCAGCTGGACTACTTCAACCATTGCCGATTCTCGAGTGGAAATGGGAGCATATAACCATGGATTTTGTGACTGGATTGCCTAGATCCCTGGCTGGCAGAGACGCTATTTGGGTTGTCATAGACAGGCTCACGAAGGTGGCACACTTTCTCCCGTTCAGAGTTGGTCAGTCGACGTCTCAGCTAGCGGAGATGTATCTCCGACAGATTGTCAGGTTGCACGGTGTACCAGTCAGTATCATTTCAGACAGAAATTCAAGATTTACGTCGCACTTTTGGCGTAGCTTGCAAGAAAGTTTGGGAACTCACCTCCACCCGCAGACAAATGGCCAGTCGGAGCGTACGATCCAGACTCTTGAAGATATGTTGCGGTCATGTACACTCGACTTCGGTGGTTCGTGGGAAGATCACGTGCACCTGGTGGAGTTCTCGTACAACAACAGTTTCCAGGCCAGTATCCAGATGGCACCGTTCGAGGCACTGTATGGTAGGAAGTGTCGATCCCCGCTAGCCTGGGATGATGTTGGAGAGAGGCAGATGCTTGGTCCGAAAATGATTGCTCAGACCGTTGAAGTGCTCAGAAGAGTCAGAGATCATCTTCGAGTTGCCCAAGATCGCCAGCGTCATTGGGCCGATTCTCATCGGCGCCCTCTTGAGTTTTCTGTCGGCGACCATGTATTCCTGAGGATTTTGCCTAACCGTGGCGTTATTCGTTTCGGCATGCGGGGAAAGCTTAGTCCTAGGTATATAGGGCCATTCGACATTCTGGAGCGAGTAGGAGATGTATCCTATCGTCTCGCTCTTCCACCGTCGCTACGTGAGGTGCATGACGTATTCTATGTATCTCAACTACGACGGTATATCCCGGATCCGAGCCACATCCTGGATCATTCAGAATTGGTTGTTGGTACCAACCTTTCGTATGAGGAGAGGCCCGTGTCTCTATTGGACCGAAGAGAGAAGACACTCAAGAACAAGACTATCAAGTTAGTCCGAGTTGCTTGGGGTCATCACTCTTTGGGTGAGTCGACGTGGGAGCAGTGAGGATGATATCCGATCGCGATATCCCGACCTGTTTGACTCGTAAGGTATAATATCTTCCTTATGCCTTATGCTTTCAGTTCCTTGCTTGAATAAATGACTGCATGATAGACTGCTTGTTATAGCTTACGATTAGTATAGCTTGTCCTTACAATTCTAGCCTCTTGATTAAATTTCGAAGACGGAATTCTTTTAAGGTGGGTAGAGTTGTAATGCCTATAGTCCGTATTACGTATCTTGGTATACGTGTACGTATTCTTGACTCGTATTGCGTATTTTCCTGCACGGTTATTTTGGCATGTCATTGGTTATGGCTTAGCTTGGTTCGGCTTAGCTTGGTTTGGTTTGCTTTTGGGTTCATCATGAACCAAAAGAAAATCCCCACCTACCACCACCACCCTCATTTATATTTCCATCTAACTCTCTCTTTTCATTTATTCGTCTCCTTCACTTCTTCTTCTCCACCAATTACTCTTCCACCTACCAGGAAAGAGAGCTAGGCAAGTGTAAACTTGCTTCATGATGGATCTCAAGTTTTATTGTTCCATTCTCTTCCTTACTTGATTCTAAGCCTCTTTAGAACTTGACATTTTTAGATTTGATGGATGGATTCTTGTAGATCTAAGTTTGTAAACTTTTCGGTTTTTCTTGGTTTTGATCTCTAAAACTTGGTTATTTTCGAAAACTAGTGTTTCTATGTTGTAGAGAATTCAATTTCATAGCAGTTTTGGCTTTTGTTTCGCTTGATTTCGACTTCGGATGAGGAAGTTATGGCCAAAACAATTTCTGGTCATTTCTATGTTCATCTGCAGCATGAACAGCATGTCGCAGAAGGCGCATGTCGCAGTAGGCGCATGTTGCAATGAAGCGCATAGTCGCAGTAGCCGCATATCATGTCGCAGAAGGCGCATGTCGCAGTAGGCGCATGTTGCAATGAAGCGCATGTCGCAGTAGCCGCATATCATGTCGCAGAAGGCGCATGTCGTAGTAGGCGCATGTTGCAATAAGGCGCATATCGTAGTAGCCTGCATATCATGTCGTAGAAGGCGCATGTCGCAGTAGGCGCATGTTGCAATGAGGCGCATATTGCGGTAGGCGCATATCATGTCGCAGTTGAGCCACATGAGGCGCATGTCGCGATAGGCGCATATCATGTCGCGTATGAGCCGCATTAAGACGCATGTCGCAGTAGGCGCATATGGTGTCGCAGTTGCATGCATATCGCAGAATAGGCCGCATAATGCATATTTTGACTATTACTAACTGTTATATGTCCTAATTGACTGAATTATTGCTCGAATTTCTCCCAACTCCCAACGTGGAAGTTGTAGATCTTTTCCTTGGCTTCAAGAATATGTTATTAGTTATTTTATACAATCTTTCTCATTCATGATAATATAAGAATAGAACACGATAGTGGCTCGCTGTGGCGCACTCTTGACAAGTAAACTGACTATGACAAGGATGAAATACCTGGACACCGTGGGCGATTGTGTTTGTAATAAACTGGTACTGTCTTGCATCATGTCTAGGATGGGGATCCCTGAGTACCACGGTCAGGGGTACCTACTGAAATTGACTAAGGCTAATTAACTAGAATAATTCAGTAGTCATGAAGAGATTCCCAGCTACAGGCAATCCCGTTATCTGGGCGCACTAACGGATTTGTAGCCTACCGACGAGTAGGGCATATTTCCAGCACATAGTTACGTGTTGCATTCTTCATAACGGATATTCGACCCGGATAACCTGGATGGTCTGCATGGCTTGTAGGCTGTTGGGATAATCTCATTGCATCTTGCTAGTAACTAGGCCTGTGATAACCCTAGTTAGTTAAAAGTATCAAGCCGTACTCTTGATTGGCTGTGATTGATTGGATGAAGTTTATTCCAGCTTAGTCTTATCCTGATCCTGTACAAGATTGTATCAGGACATGATTTCTTGTATCGATAAATGATGGGATACCAAGTTCTGTTCAGATGAAGGGTTACAACCCCGGTCCTTGTTTGGTTTAGGGGTTGTAACTTGGCTATCTGAATAGTTCCATGGTTATCTTATCATATATCGTCCTGCTTATTGTGCCCGCCTTAACAATAAAGATCAGGGGTCCAGTTCTGTTCAGGCGAAGGGTTACAACCCCGGTCCTTGTTTGGTTTAAGGGTTGTAACCTGGCTCCCGGAGCAGTTCTGTGTCCTCTCTTCGTTTATTGTCTTATTGAAACCCCCTGTCATGCTCGTCATGTTTTACCTTTACTTCAATACCATGATTATTTATACGGGCCTTAACAATAAAGATCAGGAGTCCAGTTCTGTTCAGGCGAAGGGTTACAACCCCGGTCCTTGTTTGGTTTAAGGGTTGTAACCTGGCTTCCGGAGCAGTTCTGTGTCCTCTATTCGTTTATTGTCTTGTTACCTTATCAATAGTAATTGAGGCGGGTTTCTATTCAGGCGAAGGATTGCAACCCCGGTCCTTGTTTGGTTTAAGGGTTGCAGTCTGGCTACTTGAATGGTTTCTCCGTGTTCAATATATTATTGTTATCTTAGCTATTATCACTATCTTTTAATTACCTTACTATTTATTTGTGATATGCTGGTTTTAGTTCCTAAGTGAAGCCTCCTTTGTGGCACTTGCTCTTTCTGGGGTCTGATCCAGCTGGTTTTGTGTGGCCAGATATCGGAGCAGCACCAGAAGATCTACCTACTATCCAGCCAGATGGTGACCACCAAGCGTAACCCTGGCAACGAGTGGGTTTCTTTTTGTCCTCCCACTTTATTGTAAAATTATTCTTTTGAGGCGTTTAGCCGACGAGCACGTGTTAGCTCGATTGCCCTTTATTTACTGTCTGCCTACGGGCTGTAACATGATTGACAGATCCTAGGGTTGATCATGTATGACTGAACTCTTGCTAGTCCTGACATTTTGTACGACTAGCTTCATGATCATCCAATATGTAATATATGGGACGCCTTGCTATTATATATTTGGTGCTCTGACATCTTGTAACTACTATACTTGCTTGTGATTGAGACAATAGGCTTGTTCATGACCATAGAAGACTGTTGGCTTGTAGTTAAACCCTCATGTATCTAAACAGCCATGACCGTATAGCGAGGTGGGTTGCACTTCAATATACGTAACTGGCTATGTACGCCCCCGCTCTCCAGTATTCTGGTTCTGGGGCGTGACACCAGACCATCTACGTGATGATGCAAGCGCAACAACAAATTCAGTTGGAGGCCCAGCAGAGACGGACGGAGCATATCGAGGATCGCATCATGTCAGCACTAGAGAGCCACTCCACCAGTTCTCCAAACGACGATGGAAACCATCGCAAACTTTTGCCAGTTAAAGCCAGACAAGTTCTCGGGCAAGGAGGAGCCTACCGAAGTTCATGAATGGCTCACTAACATTGAGTAGCAGTTGGAGGCAGCCGAGTTGCCAAGAGATCGTTGGATGATTGCCGTCAGGATGCAGCTGACCGGCAATGTGCACCACTGGTGGCTTACAAAGGAGAAAAGACTTGGACAGGATAAGGTCATTTGGGAGGAGTTCTCCAAACTCTTCCAAGAGATGTTTATCCCTGCCACTTTCAAAGCAGATCTTCGAAGACAATTTATGCACCTCGAGCAAGGCAGCATGACCATGGAAGAATATAATGCCGAGTTTCTACGACTGAGCCGCTTCTCACCTGCATTGATCCAGACTAAAGAAGAGAAGGTCGAGAAGTTCTACGATGGGTTGAGTTATCGATTACATGAGCTTATTGGAGCCACTGCACCTACCACTTACTCCGGAGTTCTTACCGCAGCACGACGTTTAGAGCGAATCCATCGAAAGGGAACCAGCGAGAAGCGACCACAACACGCGACACCATCGGATAAAGCGTCACCAGGGGGATCAGAGAGACACACCATACGCCAACGACCAAGAACTGCCCCATACCCAATTCCGGAGCTTCCTGTTTGTCAATATTGCAAAAGAAGAGGACATGTCCAAAATGATTATCGTCGAAGATTAGGACTTTGTTTGCATTGTGGTTCCAATCAACACAAGATTCTAAATTTCCCCTAGAAGCATACTGAGGGACCAGCACCGCTAGTACTGCTCAAAGAGGATATCCACGAGGACCGCTTTCATACCAGGCGACTGCAGTTTACGCAGGCGAGACAACAAGCAGCACAACGACCAAGACAGGCCTTTGCCATGAGGATTGAAGATGGAGCAACAACCCAAGAAGCGACTGACGGTAACAACTTGATTTTATGATAATGATAGTGAGTAGAATATTGATATACGGCTTACTATTACTTGGTTGATTAGGACGACATTAGAAACGTAGCACACTTTAGAGACATTTTAGAACCATTGACATATTTTCCCTTTACCATAGAGAGAGATTTTAATTTTGAGGACGAAATTCTTTTAAGGGGGATAGAATGTAACAACCCTGAATTTTTGAATTATTTTTTATTATTTATTTTGACTTAAATATGTATTATTGGAATTTTCTAAGTATTTGAATTAAATTGTTATTATTATAGATGACCAAGATTTTTGGCACGGATAGTGTACTCATGCACTTTGACTAGTGTATTATCCATGCTAGGGGATGCTGAGCCATAGATGTGTTCTAACTAGGAAAATCAGACCAAGTTGCGACTTAACCCCTATAAATGATGTATGTATTTATTATTGAGTTTATTGACCCTTAGGAGACCCTGTTTTACCAAACTAGCCCGGACTGGACCCGAGCCAAACCCAAGCCCATGTAGTTGGGTTGTGCATCTAAAGACGTCCATGCAGAGTTATTTTAGATTCATATATCTTGTACCTTGTTGTAATCGACTAATAATTCTCTAAATATTGTTTTCCAATATAAAGGTTATATGTTTATAAATTAATATTCTGTTGTGAGGGTATACCAATATAAGTCAAAAATATTTTTCTTAGAATTTTAGAAATACTAAAATAAATTTGGGATTTATTTTTATATTGTTTAATGATATTTTAAATAAGTTAAAATTTATATTTAATATATGCAAATCTATATATGGACACCAATATATATATATATATATATATATATATATATATATATATATATATATATATATATATGTAAACCAACCATATACACATTGGCTACACCGTTCCCAAACATGGAACAGAGGAAATTCAAAAAAAAAAAAACCCGACTGTGATATTCCAAACTTTCGAGTACTTGATCGATTGGAAAATCGATCAAATACGAACCTTTTAAATCCAAATTTTTCCTACCCCATCCTAATCCTATTCTTCCCAAGATCACGATGAATCCAACCTTTAAATACGGCTAAATCTGATTAAAAATCAGATTGTTGGGTTAATCACTCGATATAAAAAGCGAGGTCGGGAGAAAAACTTTGAAAAAACTCTATACCTCTTAACCCACGGCCACCCTGGAGACTTCGTCCATACTGGGCGACCTCCTCTAGATGCCCGTACTGCCGTGCCATAGCCAGGAAAATCACCGTAGCAGTCGCGAAAGCGTACAACAGCAGCGGGAAACAGAGTATACTCTGTTTTTCGAAACAACCGGGTACCCTACTTTGAGCTCTACTTCTTCAAATTTGTTCGACGAAATCTTAAACCAGAAAATCCTACGTAGAGCCCACATGACCCTTTCGACTCTACAGTAATTAGTTCGGGAATTAGTCAAGTGGTCGGTTTAGAAAATCGATTGAAATATTTGGGAAAACTATTTTGAAAACAGTTTCTAGGTATCCCAAATACCCATGTTCATGCCCAATTTTCAAGCGACCTGTTTAATATTTTTTGCAAAGTAATTAAACAATCTTGACGGAAACCTATAGGAATTCATAACCTATTTTGTATTTTCGAATTTCATTAATTATGTGCAGAGAAATCAGTGTTTTAAAATCAAGAAAAACTTATGTAATTCTGTTTTAAGAACACTCTGATACGCCGTGCGCCCCGACAAACCGGGCGACGTGGTCACGAACCAAAGGCATCGAAAGGTGCGTATTGACTTCACGGATGTGTCGGCTTTAACGGAACTCAATTTCGTTGTGTGTGCGCAACGAAATCGAGGTATATCGATCAAGATACGCCGTATCGACCACTTTACAAACTAGTCAATTACTTCGTGTACATTCATCAAATCGAGACAAAACTTATGCCAACAGGACCGTATCATTTTTCTGGTCCTACATGCCAAGTTTAGTTTGAATCTGAGACAGTTGAACTGGATCGCCGTGTTGCGGGCCCCACGATCCAACTCAACCGGCAAATTTGTGCACGGCCCACCGGAATCCAACTTTGGACATACCGTTGGGTTCGTCTCGTCAAAACGAATCCGTAAACATATAGTTTGATGACTTTAAAGACCATAGACTTTGGTACCCTTTTCGGTGCAAAGCGGGTCCAACGGATGATACCATTTTGATCCAAAATTATCATTTTGCCCCTGTGTCCAGAATTGGACATATGGGTAGCATTTTCTTGCTATTTTGCTTGTTCTGAGAATGTTGGCAATGCTTGTTTCAGCATCCTGGCACTGTTGCAGGAGTTCAGTTTTCCCGGGCATTTGATTTGATAGGTTATTTATACGTGGTTGAGTCTTCACCAGGCAAGTACACATTGCCAAACTTTACAGTACTTACATGCTTTTCTATACTACTATTTTTTTATGTCTCACTTGGTACATATTTCTCTCCCCGCTTCATATCATGGTTATTTTCTAAGTTTACGTGCACATTGATTATTACTCTTTCTTTTTTCATGTTACTTCGCCATATTATTCTTCGTGTTCATGTCTAGTGATAGTATTGCTTAGCCCCTATCGTGTCCCATTGACATGATTGAGCTGGACTTGTCTTATTGACTTGTTGACTTATTGACTTGACTTACTTTGACTTGACTCGTAGTTCTAGGCGAGGACCTTGTGATAGACCATGACTATACTTGACCACTCTCTGTTGGAGCCCCAACTTAGCTGCGATAGAGACTTACTGTAGGTTGTGAGCCCCCACTGAGCTGTGAACTATAGGGCCGTAAGCCCCCACTGAGCTGCGGTTTACTCCAATTTACTCATAGTCATGTTTATCAGCACGATTCTCGACGGCATGCCACTTCCTTATATATTTCACTCTTATACTACTATGCAGTCTGTATTTCTTCTATAATTTCATACCCTTTCTTTGCATGTTAAAATTGTTAAAGTAGGCTTATATATTATGTGTCTTGCTAGTCCCCTGAGGACCTAGTTATCTCTCCAGGCTTAGTTAGAGAGGACTTTTCGAAGGTTTATGGTTTTGGAGTGGAGACAGGTGACGTACCTTCGCAGGAGGACGAGATAGTGGCCGAGGACTTCTTTTGAGACATGCCTCTTTATTTTATACTTGATACATTATTTTCTTTCTTTTCATGCAGTGAACATGTAGTTGATTATTCATTTCTTTATACTGCTGGTTTCGGGATGTCTTACCTGTACAGTTATTATTTCTATTTCATGTTAGACAGATCTTTCTCGTTAGTATTATTTTATTGGACTTGATATCTCGTGTCTTATTTTCTGTGTGGATGAGATTAGCTGTGTACCTATGACTTGTACTATATTCTGGATTGTTATCATGATTTACAGCTTAAGCATTTTACTAGAAGGCTTATTATGAGATTTGGCCAACTAGTGAAGTGCTGCTGGCATGTACCGTATCATGGTCCTATACGTATTTTGGGCATGGGACGTTACAAGGGGTACCCTTAGGGAGATGAGCAAGGCTCTAAACCTCATTTTTGTGCATTTTATTGGGGGTTTTTGTGCCTTCCTTGGAGAAATTCGAGGAGAGCCCACCAAGTGTTTGTTTAAATGCCTAATAGACTATTTTTTGGCTTGCATTCGGTTTTATGCATATGTTTAGTTGGTTTTTCATTAGCTAGGCATTTAGATTGATTTCCTAGTGTTTTCCTCTAATATATATATATATATATATATATATATATATATATATATATATATGTGTGTGTGTGTGTGTGTGTGTGTGTGTGTGTGTTACATGGTATCGGGGGATATGTATATAGGTGTGTGTTTGGTTTTTGAGTGAACTGAATAGAGGGTTCCTCTTCATCATCTTATTGCATCTGTTCACCGAGATAACGTCAAGCGGATGAAGCAGGTTGCAGCCATTGAAATACGGACTGTCTTTCTGGGACAGTTGTGGGTTTCGTGCAGCATTAGTTGACGACTATACTAGCGCATGTACGTACACCCAAGGGGGTTTCGTGCGTAGTGTTTGCCGTGATTCCCTCCACTTTGCATTTGTGATTGATTAAATGACGCAGGTCATGGGAAGGGAAGTTCACTTTTATGCCTCCTCAGGTAGACTGAGTGCTGTGGCATGTAAGTGGATGTACCACCAAACCCAGTTCCTTTTCTTGTAGCACATTTAGGGATTTAGAAGATTCAGGAGTTTGGCTCGACCCCGGCGCAGAGGCACACGGGCAAGATCTATAAAGTTTTCCATCAGGAGCGAGCGTCACAACTGGAGGCGCACGTCTTGATGTGGCGTGTGTGACACGTGTTGCCCGCGCCTTCGTTTTGGTTTTAGACTCGCCATGTGTTGTGCCTTCTTCTAGGACTGCCCCACACGTTTGAGATCTGCTGCCACCCAAGGCTCTGAGGTTGCCTTGGGTCGAATTCCTCTCGTGCCTATTGGTAAGCGCGTATTTCCTACGAACGTCAAACTTTCCAGAGTCAAGCACTTGAGAAAATACGGGGAGCGAAGTTATCGACGCGCCATGTGAGAGTTGCACGGGCACGTGTTGTTCCTCCTCAACAGATTGTGGGTAAGTTATGCGGGCTTTAGGCACCCACGCTTTCTTCATTTTCTTAGACTTTGATAGTTTAGGAGAAGAACCCGCACTATTGCCCTGGTAGCATTTTCTCAAATGCTGACTGATCGAACTTGACGACTAGCATCTGCGTAGTGGTTCCGAGCATGGCCATATCAGATTGCATCACAGCCTTCTCTTTAGAGGAAAAGGATGTCCCCAGCAGAGCCGCCATCTTGTTCGAGATCGCTTCGTGAGCTCTTGAGAATGGGCTTCTGGGAAGACTGCGAACGAGAATGCAATAAGGAACTCCTGAACAGGAATCCCTGATCGCACTTTGTTTTTGATCTGGGTTGTGACGGGGAAGGATTGCTTCTTTTACTCCATTGACGATCTGACTGTGAGGGAGGACTGTCGGGCTTAGTTTCACTGACTAAGGAAGAAACGACAATAACTCTCTCAGGCTTGCTCGGGAACATCTTGAGGAATTCAGAAACTGTGGGGGTGAGTGGAGGAGAGCTCCTCCTATTTATAGTATAGAGGGAGCACCACCACACGCGCCTGTAAGAGCCAGACGCATGTACTTCTAACTGCCACGTGGAACCCAAAAGCGTGGTTCAGTTGTAACTGTGCTCGCACTTCACTAGCGTGAGGGTTGTTGTTAAGTGCCACGTATCATGTCTTTTGACATTTTGTTGGGAAGGAGATTTGAACTTCTTGGGACTCATTCTTTGCATGACTCAGTCTTCAATAAGTGGTGCGTGCCGCAGTCCATGTAGTACCCGCGCCTGGGAGTCACTGTCTAAAGTGGCATGGGTTAGTAAATAGAAGGAAGTTAAGAAGCGCACGGAACACGCACTTGATCATCATGCACCTATTTTTCTTGATAACATGTGCCTGTTTTGCACTGCTTTCAAGGTAAAGATGAACGTTATTATTTTTGGTTTATCTTGGGCACGGAAGTCGAGGCACCTGATTTGACGTCTCGAAAAAGATTTGACTCATTCAGTATAATCTGGGAATAATTATGGGGGTAGGACTAGGCGTGCCTACCTACGTAAGTAGGGCGCACACGAGTGGGGGTGCACATATGGAGGGTTGCCTTCATCAAGGCGTAAGCAGCTTCAGAATGATGACTCCTTGACTTTTGTGTCATGGACGCCTTTGCTAGCACAGGAATCGAAGTGCTCCACTCGAGGCGTAGGCAAGGCCACGCGTAGATGAGACGTGCCTGATGTAAGACTTTGTGCTGAAGCACAGGTAACGCTTAGATGATGTGCAGGTAACACAGCGCATGACCCATGCTTCTATAGCTGCGCTTCAGCTTCCATATTTACCTTCTTCTCATGGAGCAGCTTGATCTGCTCCCCAAGCTCTGTTACATGTTTAGTCAGAGTCTCCTGCAGGCAAGCTTGGGCTTCCTCAATAGCTTTAAGTCCAATTTTTTGGCACTGGCCTCCGTCGCCTCTTGATCAAGGTTTCCTCGACTGGACAAGTAAGCCGACCTAGCCTCTAAGACCTTGGCCAGTAGATTGCTTTGCTCTTTTGCCACCAGGGATCCAAGGTCATTTGACTGCAAGGATTGAACCTCCGTGAGACGATGCTCTAACTCACCTACGGACGCTTCAAGTGCACCTGCTATAGTGTCCTAACATGGATAAGGTCTAATCATCCCCCTTGGAGTAGTGCCAAAGCTTTGGCATTGACAAAGGATTGACTACGCTCTAGGATGCCCGATACCCTTCGCCTCACGATGGTATAAAAGGTCTCGAGGTTTAGCCGCATATAGTCATCCGCTTCGACAAAAGGCACATGCGTCATCCGAGGCTGCCATCATAGAGGGTCCCACCAAGGTTGGGGTCACGATAAGTACCAAAGTAGCGGCCCTCGGAGTGGCGGAGTATCTTACAATGGTCGTCGCATGCGATATAACCGTCTCGAACGTTTGCACTGCAGTTACCTTCTTGGGTTCCGAGGTCAATGATACCCCAGAACCAGCTTCTAATAGGAAGAACTTTGATTTAGATACCTCCAAGACTAAGGCCTCCGTCGATACCAGTTTTTCTACGCAGTAACAGAGGATGACACCTCCTCAGTGAAGAACAGATGGCAACTCTAGAGGGGGGTGAATAGAGTTATAGCAATAATAACCAGTTAAAAAATCAACTCTTTCACGATCTAAAAATAATCAGAGTAAATGCGGAAAATAAATAATGAGCAAAAGAGCATACGCAAACACAGCCGATTTTAACCTGGTTTCCCTCGTGGAGGACTAGTCCAGGCCTGAGAACTCTAGCTCAGGATTAAATCCACTATTTGTGAAATAGTAGTTACACCCCGTGTCTTTACTTCAGAAGAGCACGTCAACTTCTTACAATGGATCGCAGTGGCGATGCCTGGAATTTTCCAAGCGACTTCTTGAACTCTTGCACAAGACTCCTAACTGAGAGATGCTGAGCACTCGAGACTTAGGAAACTTGTGGCTAGTAGATGAGAAGGGTATGGCTTATATTGAGCTTAAGAGAGAATAGAAGAGAAGATTGGATGATTGAAAATGAGAGAATTCTTATTTATAGGTTTTTAACAGGCAGAATTCGGCCAGAATTCTGGTAGGAATTTTCAAAAATTTGGCCGTTGGACAACTAGCAACCAGCCAACCCTAAAAATTAGGGTGCTGATTTTTAGGGGACAGAGTTCGGCCCGAACTCTGTGTGGAGGCAGAGTTCGGCCCGAACTCTGTCTCTAGAGCACAGAACTGGTCCAAGGGTGGAATGGGCTAAGTTTGGATGTGGAGCTTTATGGGCTTTGGATAGGTTGTGGGTTGAGTCTCAAGAGCCCAGCATAACTCAGCTTACAATAATTCTAGACTCAATAAAATATAAAAGTACAGACGCAAAAACGACTTGTATATGCACATGAGCTGTCGTCTGAGTTGTCGTCTGGCTTGAGCAGAATATAGTCGTCGTGTGTCTTATTGAATTATCACAAGTATTATTTAGTCAATGTTATCAATATTTGGTTGACTGTGACTTTGTGTCAACAATCTCCCCCATATTGATAATTGACAAAATAATAATTGTATATTCAATATCCATACCTGGACACATGTAACGACATAGCTCCCCTATAATAAGTGCCGAGCTTAAGAGTAGCTCCCCCATAAACAATGCTGTGAATCTCTGTTGGCCTGTTAATAATATTCTTCCAAAAGCACATATAAACCAAACAAACAGAACAGAATATACACATAACTCCTCCTTTTGGCATTTAGCAATATGAGATAGATAAATGATAACTGGCAAAACACACATAAAGGAGAAGAAACTGCATATAAGATAATGACCAAGAGTCATAAAAACTGATAATAGATCTACCCATGTCTCAAAAGCATAATGCATAATAAGTCTACTACAAACCAAGTACATAAAAGTAGCTAAAGCAGAATGTAGAAAACATAATCTAAGATCTCCAGTAGCAGCCTCAAATAGCAGTCCAAAACCATCAACGAGCACGAGAGGGCCCGGCGTCGTCCGAAGGATCAGTAAAGGAGCGACGTGGGTCCACAAAAGCTGCATCCGGATCCATGTAGCGACGAACCCAAGGGTCATCAATACGAAAGCCCTCACGATCGGGATCTCGCTCCATAGGAATGGGCATGGAAGGATGGCGAGACATGGAATACCGGATGTCATACAGCGAGTTGCTGATAGCATTCATCTGCAATGTGGTCCGATAGTCCAGCTGAGTCCATCGATCGTCTTCCAAAGTGAAACGATCTCGAAGCATGGCCTGAAGTGACTCAAGAGTGGCCGGAGGAGGAGGAGGATCCTGTCCGAGAGGAAGGGGCATCCGGCTCATCCTTAGAATGCTCAGACACGACCGGGGAGCCAACGGCCGCATGAAGCCGCCTTGCCTTAGAGAGAAAGGCAGGGGCAGGTAAGAATGGACACTCATCAAGGGGTACGTGGAACGCACGAAAGATCATAGGAAGGTATAAGGCATAAACCAAAGATCTTGGTTTCTTCCTACAGTTGATCATCCAATCCATCATTGTGCGTGGGAGGTTAAAGGGAACATAGAAATGGAGATGGTATAAAGCTGAAATCTCAAAATAAGTGACTTCATCGGTAGAACCCGCTTTGGGTAGAATGGTATTGAAAATGATCCGATGAAGCTCATAGAAATAAGGATTGAGGTACTTTGCCAAGAGCTTACGAGGACGTATGTTAGGGCTACACAGGTCGTCCTTGAAGCTCTCCAGAGAAATCCCTTCGGGAAAGATAAAGGATCTAGCTTCAACAAGCTTCTCCCAAGAATTAGGCTCAATAAGGTCAATATATTCGGCTAATTCAAAATCATCAAATGAGATATCAATACCCGCAACATGTGAATAGATATGAGTATCATCATGAGTCAAATTGCAATAAAATATTTGTATGGCACTACGATAAATGACCGAATTAGAAGTAACAAGTTCATCAAGACAAAGGTCATTAAAGAGTGCATCATACTGTGAGAATTGAACAACGGATGGGTTTGTTGTTCAATTGCCGGTGCAACGGGTGGTGCAACGGGCAGCTCAACGGGAGGAGGAACATTCGACGAGGACACGCCCTCGGTCCAAAGTCTCTTCCCACGGTTAAGCAATCGTGGAGCCATAACACAATAGATAGATAATAAAGAAGAAATTTGAGATATAGAGAAGTAAGGAATTATATCTCAAAATAGTGAAAGATTATGAAAGAGAATTGAAAACCAAGCCTTCTCCTTGAGTTTGGGGAAGAATGGAGCCCAATAGAGGAGAAACTAGGGTTAGGGTTTTGAGAGTTTTGAGTAGGAGAAGTAGAAAAGGTGCTAAGAAGGAAGGAGAGGGAAGAGAAACCGAAATAAAGAGGAGGGTTTCTCTTGGTCGGGTCAATTTATGACCATTGGATTAACAATTGGATCAACGGCTGAGCCTGTTCCCGGTTCTGGAACAGGCAGACCGAATTCGGCCCGAACTCTGGTAAGGACAGAGTTCGGCCCAAATTTCGGATCCTGGGGACAAAACAGGAATCAGGCTGAGTTGAGTCAAAAAAATGGTTAAGTAAAGATAAAAACCAATGTACTACATGAGTATAAGTACAGAAAAAGATCCAATAAGTAAATTGATGGATAGCAGATAGTGAGTTCAAAACAGTAATATAAAGTTTGAAAAATTAGTATTTCAGCAAGTGATAAATAAAAAATGAACCGTGTAATAAACAAGGAATTATATCATAATTCAATATTTTGAAGCTGCCATGGGTTAGCTGCAGGGGCC
This sequence comes from Iris pallida, assembly GCA_029216955.1. Lineage (NCBI taxonomy): Eukaryota > Viridiplantae > Streptophyta > Magnoliopsida > Asparagales > Iridaceae > Iris > Iris pallida. The sequence continues at coordinate 50,474,504 of JANAVB010003400.1, read as the reverse complement.
GGATCCCAGCTAGCGGTAGTCCTGAGGACTAGTGCACCGTGTCGCTTAGGCTTTTACGCCTTGTTGTCAGAAGGATCCTTTCGGCTTGTACCCATAGCAAGTTCATCAGAAGAGAATCACAATATATTCGATATTTACGCAGGTTTATTTTTAATTTATAACAGCTTCATCTAAAATTCCAAGTTCACGACAAAGAAAATTGAAGCGCTCTTCGGATAATGGTTTGGTGAAGAAGTCTGCTAACTGATGATCAGTGTCAATAAATTCTAAGTTAATCGTGCCATTTTGCTGATGATCACGCAAAAAATAGTGTCGTATCTCAATGTGCATCGTGCGTGAGTGACAAATGGGGTTCTTAGTCAAGTTTATAGCACTAGTGTTGTCACAAAAGATTGGAATATGCATGAAAGATAAATTATAGTCTTCAAGGGTTTGCTTCATCCACAGAATTTGTGCACAACAACGCCCAGCTGCTATGTATTCAGCTTCTGTTGTGGATAGTGCGACAAAATTCTGCTTCTTGCTAAACCAAGAGACTAAAGCCTTTCCTAATAAATGATACGTGCCGCTCGTACTTTTACGGTCGACCTTGCATCCGGCGAAGTCAGCATCAGAATAACCAATGAGGTCAAATGATGTTGACTTGGGATACCATAGGCCTACTGTAACCGTACCCTTAAGGTATCGAAAGATACGCTTAACCGCGGTCATGTGTGATTCCTTAGGATTAGCTTGATATCTAGCACACAGGCAAACGCTAAACATTATATCAGGGCGACTAGCAGTAAGATAGAGTAAACTGCCTATCATACCTCGAAACTTACGTTGATCTACGGGTTTGCCACTATCATCTGGTTCAAGTTTGGTTGAAGTAGCCATAGGAGTGCTGATTGGTTTGACGTTATCAAGGTCGAATTTCTTCAGCATGTCCTTTGTATACTTTGACTGACAGATGAAGGTTCCATTTGACATTTGTTTGACTTGCAGTCCAAGAAAGTAGTTGAGCTCCCCCATCGTGCTCATCTCAAACTCGGTCTGCATACACTTGGCAAAATCTTGACAAAGGGTTTCATCAGTAGATCCAAAAATAATATCATCTACATATATTTGTACTAAAAGAATAGTGTCTTTGAAAGATTTTATGAAAAGTGTAGTGTCAATTTTCCCTTTTGAAAAACCTTTCTCAAGCAAGAAGTTGCTTAGCCGTTCATACCAAGCTCTAGGGGCTTGTTTGAGGCCATATAGCGCTTTCTTTAGCTTGAACACGTGGTCGGGAAATTTGTGATTTTCAAAGTCAGGGGGTTGTTTTACATAAACTTCCTCCTTAATAAAACCATTCAGGAAAGAACTTTTAACATCCATTTGAAATAATTTGAAATTTTGAAAATTTACAAATGCACAAAGCATCCGAATGGATTCTAATCTAGCAACAGGAGCATACGTCTCATCGTAGTCGATACCTTCCTCTTGGTTGTATCCTTGGGCTACTAGACGAGCTTTGTTGCGTGTGACTGAACCATCTTCATTCACTTTGTTTCTAAAAACCCATTTAGTACCAACAATCGAGTGATTAGCCGGTCTAGGAACAAGTTCCCATACTTGGCTCCTCTCGAATTGGTTGAGTTCCTCTTGCATAGCAGAAATCCAAAATTCATCATTAAAAGCTTCTAAAATGTTTTTAGGCTCAATTTATGAAATAAAGGCAGTGCTAGCAATAGAGTCTCTCAATGATGATCTAGTAGTTACCCCTCGTGAAACCTCACCGATTACCAAATTTTCTGGATGTGATGGCTTGAAAGAGAATTTCTTAGGCAAGCTTTCCAGAGAATTTGTTTCGGTTGTGGTGTTCATTGGAGTAGACGTTGATGGCTCAACATCATCATCAAGAGTAGTTGTTGCACTGTTATCTTCATCAAAAGTCACATTAGTAGACTCTTCCATAATTAATGAGCGTTTGTTAAAAACTCTATATCCCTTACTCTTGGCAGCATAGCCAAGGAAAATACCATCGTCAGCTTTGGCATCAAATTTGCCTAAGTTGTCTTTGGTGTTAAGGATAAAACATCTACAGCCAAAAACTCTAAAGTAAGAAACATTTGGGGTTCTCACGAACCAAAGCTCATAGGGTGTTTTTTTCGTAATAGGACGAATAAGTACCCTATTTAAAATGTGGCATGCTGTACTGACAGCTTCAGCCCAAAAGTATTTCAGAAGTAAAAACTTGTTCAACATGACTCTAGCCATATCGCCAAGAGTCCTATTCTTCCGCTCCACAATACCATTTTGTTGGAAAGTTCTTGGACAAGAAAACTCATGATCAAATCCATTAGAATCACAATTTTCAAAATCAGAATTTTTAAACTCGCCTCCATGATCACTTCGGATACGAGTAATCATGTAGCCTTTTTCGTTTTGAACTTTCTTTACAAAAATCTTAAAAACTGAAATAGCATCACTTTTATAAGTAAGAAAGAAAACCCAAGTAAATCTTGAAAAGTCATCAACAATAACAAAGGCATAGAGTTTTTCACCAAGACTGGCTACTCTACTAGGGCCAAATAAATCCATATGGAGTAGTTGCAGGGGTCTAGTAGTGCTTACAGAGTTTATGGAATGAAAAGATGACTCAGTTACCTTATTCAATTCACATTCGGCATATACGGTGTCCTTTTTGAATGTGATATCGGGCAAGCCTCTAACTAGCTTCTTGGTCGATAGCCTGGATATAGTATCCATATTGGCATGACTAAGACGCTTGTGCCATAGTAGTCGTTCATCTTTATGAGCATATAGGCATCTACCTGCATTGTTAGTATTTCCAGACAAATAGAAAATATAAATATTATCCTCTCTTACCCCTTCAAAAGCAATGTCTCCTGTTGACCTATCATAAATAAGGCATTTGTTTTGTCCAAAGTTAATGTCATAACTATGGTCAGCAAGATGACTGATGCTGAGCAAGTTATGCTTTAACTCGGTCACTAGGCAGACATCCTTTATTATGGGAGAGGGAGGATGACCAATAATACCATTACCTATAATATAACCTTTTAGGTTATTACCGAAGGATACATATCCTTCTCTCTTCATCGATAGTGATACGAAAAGATGTGCGTCTCCAGTCATATGCCGCGAGCATCCACTATCGAGAATCCACTTACTCTTAGTTGAGAAGGGAAGGTCCACCTACATCAAGAGTAGATGTGACCTTTGGTACCCAAGTTCTTGAGGGTCCTGAAGAGTTAGTTTTTGGAAACCATGCACATATCTTTCTATCTACTAATATTCTAATTCTACATTGTGGTAAAATGTGTCCATGTAAACCACAATAAGTACATGTAGCATTCCTATTTATATTTGGAGCATGTTGATGATATCTATAAGCAGAAAAATAAGGAGAAGTGTGATGATATGTAGATTCAGCATGGTGATGATGACTATGGTGATATTGTTGATATGGCATGGCATGATGATATTGTCTATATGGCATGGCATGATGAGATTGTCTATATGTAGAGTGATGTTGATTGTGTCTTTGTGCAACATAGTGATGACTGTATCTATGTGTAGCATGATGTTTTTGTGGCATATGATGATTATTTCTACGTGCATGTGGTTTGTGTCCTTTGTGAAAGTGTGTGTACATGTAAGCATGATTGTGAGCAGCATGAGGATGATGTGGTTGACTAGTATGAGTTGTGTCATGCTTTGTGTGTGTCTCATGTGATTGGGTTTGAGGTTGAGCAACCTGTTTTCCCAATTTAGTCTCTAGTTTCTTAAAGACAGCTTGCAATCAGTAATCTTAGCATTCAAACCATGCATCTTAGTAATAGTAATCTTGTGTCTGCTCTTTTCTTCTGCAATCTCCGTGTTGAGTGTTGTGATTTCTTGTGTTTGTTGCTCAATACGTGCCTCGGCATCATGTAAGCTTATTTTAAGCTTAGATACCTCATCAGTGATATCCGTGGGTGTAGTGTCTCTAATATTATCAAGTAATAGAGAAAGTCTTTATATTTCGACTTCATGACTTTTGATTTTGTCCTTGGCTTGTTTGTATTTACCAATGACCTTTTTATGGTCACTAAGTAAATCGGTGAAAGCATCGCCAAGTTCATCAAAAGTGAAGTCGTCAAGAGTTTCGTTTGATACCTTGTCGGACGTCGCCATTAGGCACACATTGGCCGTATCTTGAGGAGAGTTCTTTTCTTCCTCGGAGTCACTAGCTTCGCTTTCATGCCAAATGCTTGTGTTGGCATATTTCTTTGAGGAGGTCTTCTTGTGTGGCTTCTCATAGCGGTTGCTCTTCTTTAAGAATGGACAGTCTTTTCGGACGTGTCCCATCTTCTTGCAACCGTAGCAAGTTGGCTCTTCTTCTTCATCTTCTTGTGGTTCCTTCTTTCTTCGATTAAAGCGAAGGAATCTCTTGAAGTTGCGAACCATGAGGGCTTGATTATCGTCTTCTGAGTTGTCGTCATCCGTCTCTTCGGGTTCAGCCCTCCGTCGGTGAGCTTTGAGTGCGATCTCCTTAGCCTTAGGAGCAGGCTCTTCGAAGTCCTTGAGGTCAAGCTCATGAGTCATTAGCTTTCCCATCAAGGTCTCCATAGACATGGTTGTGAGATCATTTCCTTCTATGATGGCTGTCACCTTAGGGTTCCAAACTTTTGGTAGCCCCCTAAGTAACTTGCGAATCTTCTCGTGATTTGAATATTGCTTCCCAAGCGAAGACAGGGGGTTGATGATGTCGAGGAATCTTGTAAACATTTGCGTGATCGTCTCGTTTGGCTTCATCTTGAAAGCTTCGTATTCTTGAGTGAGACGGCTTATCTTTGATTCCTTGACTTGGGTGGTTCCTTCATGCGTCACTTCTAGAAGCTTCCATACTTCGTAGGATGTGGTGCTGTAGAAACCCTGTTGAACTCATTCCTGTCTATAGCACAGAATAAAGCATTAATAGCTCTCGCGTCTAGACTTGCCTGTTTCTTCTCCTCGTCAGAATATTTGTCATATGATTTCTCAACGAGATCACCGTTGACAACTATTCTGGCGGGCTTTTTGTAACCGTCAGTGACGATAGTCCACAGGTCAAAGTCTAGCGACTTGAGATAAAAACTCATCCTTGTTTTCCAATACGTTTAGTTAGTTCCATCAAATATGGGAGGCCTATGAGTGGACTGTCCTTCACCGTGATTGGAAATCAAGGATTGTGTGGTTGCCATGGATCAGCTCTAGGATGTAAGTCCTTGAAAAGAGAATAGAGCTCTGATACCAATTGAAGAACAGATGGCAACTCTAGAGGGGGGTGAATAGAGTTATAGCAATAATAACCAGTTAAAAAATCAACTCTTTTACGATCTAAAAATAATCAGAGTAAATGCGAAAAATAAATAATGAGCAAGAGAGCATACGCAAACACAGCCGATTTTAACCTGGTTTCCCTCGTGGAGGACTAGTCCAGGCCTGAGAACTCTAGCTCAGGATTAAATCTACTATTTATGAAATAGTAGTTACACTCCGTGCCTTTACTTCAGAAGAGCACGTCAACTTCTTACAATGGATCGCAGTGGCGATGCTTGGAATTTTCCAAGCGACTTCTTGAACTCTTGCACAAGACTCCTAACTGAGAGATGCTGAGCACTCGAGACTTAGGAAACTTGTGGCTAGTAGATGAGAAGGGTATGGCTTATATTCAGCTTAAGAGAGAAGAGAAGAGAAGATTGGATGATTGAAAATGAGAGAATTCTTATTTATAGGTTTTTAACAGGCAGAATTCGGCCAGAATTCTGGTAGAAATTTTCAAAAATTTGGTCGTTGGACAACTAGCAACCAGCCAACCCTAAAAATTAGGGTGCTAATTTTTAGGGGACAGAGTTTGGCCCAAACTCTGTGTGGAGGCAGAGTTCGGCCCGAACTCTGTTTCCAGAGCATAGAACTGGTCCAAGGGTGGAATGGGCTAAGTTTGGATGTGGAGCTTTATGGGCTTTGGATAGGTTGTGGGTTGAGTCTCAAGAGCCCAGCATAACTCAGCTTACAATAATTCTAGACTCAATAAAATATAAAAGTACAGACGCAAAAACGACTTGTATATGCACATGAGCTGTCGTCTGAGCTATCGTCTGGCTTGAGCAGAATATAGTCGTCGTGTGTCTTATTGAATTATTAAAAGTATTATTTAGTCAACGTTATCAATATTTGGTTGACTGTGACTTTGTGTCAACACTCAGAAGGAATCACATGAGCAGAAATCAAAAATGGTAGGAATGTCGGGACCGAAACTTCCAAGGTATGGGTCTTGTCACCACTCGATCTAGCCTCCTCGGAAGACAAAAATAAGTCAAGCTTCTTTTGGAGAGGTGTTGCCTTCTTTCCTACTGTATCGGCCTGGTCAACAGGCTCAACGGGTACCTCCTCCTCTGCCCCCAAGGTCTGGTTAGCAGACTTGACGGAAGTATCTCCCTTTCTCTCCTCGGCCTGTTTAGTAGGCTCAATGAAGGCCTCCTCCTACACCATCCTCTTGGCCTTGGTAGTGGCTCCGAGGGGGGTTTCTGTGCTACCACCTCGACGTCAGTAGCAACGTCAATAGTGTTTCTGGTATCTTTCGCATAGACCCGGCCATAGTCTCCCTAGCCTCCAGCTCGTCCTCAGTGGCAGGCTCCGTCGCAGCTCCAACATCCCTGCTAAATTAACTACGACTACGGTTACCATCGCCATAAAGAATGTAAGGAACCTCCTCCCATTGAGAGGTGAATAATGCATACCTGAGGAACCCGCTTGAGCATACTTTGCCATAATTGCAGCAAAGTCCTTCGTGGTATAGCCTGGGGAGTTGACATCAACTGAGCCTTCATCTTCGGAGACACGTTCTGTAACTCCACCTTCCTATTTTCAAGAAATATTTTTAAAATAATAAGTTTGATTTAAATCATTTTGAATAATAATAGTTTTTGATTAAATATTTTTGAATAAATATTTCATGATTGCTTTTGGAGGAAGATTTAAATTTTGGCAAATAACTAATTTTCAAATTTATTAGAGTGGTCCCCAATCCCTAACAAACTTGTAACCACCTTTCAACTGAATTTTTATAATTAGTGCAAATAGTGAAAGGGGGGCTTTACTGCTTAATGTCTGTTAGTGGAGGGACTACATTGCACATTTGTTAAATTATATATATAGGTGGCTGGAGAGAGAGTGAAGCCATTTTCTTCATTCTGAGCTCTGAAATTCCAGAGCTCCTCATTCCATTCTTCTCGGTCCTTCCCCAAATCCTCACCGACCTAACCCTAAGTCTCTCGACGAAGAAGGAGGCGACGGCTGCAACAAAGAAGGAGGCGACGACGACTGAAGACGCGCACCACCCACGCACCTTGGCGGACGATCGGTCGCGAATGCGGCCAGGACGCAGCGGTCGAGCATTCTCCTGACGACGCCGAAGACGTCCACTCTAACGATCGACTTTCACAACATTGTCACCATTTCGCCTCTTCACCACGAGTTCACTCCTTCGGTGACGATTCTCGAGTTCTTTGAAAATTTTCATCAACGGGTCAGATCTAGGTCAGTAATTCATTTTCGGAGAGGATTTCATTTCCTTGTTTCTGTTTGATTCTTGACTTGAATTTTCGAATCCAATGAGTAGATCGGCCTGAATTTTCCTTGAGGCTCTGTTTGATTCTTGATTTGATGGTAGTTTTCGCAAATCAATTTTGTTTGGAGTAGAGGACTGTATCCAACACTCGAGATACATTCGTGATCCGCATCACCTCCTCCTTCCAGGTACCTATGTTATCTATCTGTTGATTCTTTTATATTATCTTGGTGTTTGAGTATGTGGTGTGGCCAGGACAGATCCTGTTGAGATTAGCTTGAGTCGACTGTAGCCGTGTTCGTGTCCAGACAGTGGCTTCGTGTTCGGGTTGTGCTCATTTCGGCTGCGTATTGGTGTTTCAGTTGGGATCGAGGATGTTCGGGTCTCGTTGATCTGTGTTCAACTTTGGTGTGAGTTTCCTTCTATTCGTGATTGATTGGGTTGGTGTCGTAAGCAATGGGTCTCTGGGCGTAGGAGTTAGCAAGGCTTGAGCTTACAAGTGTTTTGAAAACTTCTTTCAATTGATTGTAATTCTGTCAATTTGAGTCCTGTATGCTTTGATCGGGTTGTAGTGTGTATATGGATCTATTGAATTTTTACTTTTTGATTTCCTGAGTATTGGTTGATGGTGATTTCTCTAGATGTTCTTAAATTGTGTCTTCATAAATATCATATTAATTTCTTGATTTATTGTTGTTAATTATGTGAGCTATTTGTGTTCAAATGAGGCTTGGTTGGAATGGAGAGTCTGATGTGTTGAGTTGTTGAGTAAATTCGAGCAGTTGGTAGCTTGGACTGTGTTGTTTTACTCCCATAATTGGAGATTGTCCAAACCAAATGGATGATGTGGGGTTGTGGTCAAGTTGGGTTGCAACTTGACTTTGTGAAAACAGGATTGGTTTGGACTTGTTAAATTGATATTGTTAATTTTATTAAAATGCTAAATATTATTTTTTTACTAAATAGTATATTCAAAAATCAATTTGTTTAAGTAATGTTGAAATTGCTAGTAGGATATTGTAGCTCCCCTTCCCGAAAAATTTTGAAATATTTATTTTATTTTATTTTATTTATTTGATTTAAATAGGGATTTTACGATTTTTATAAGTAATTATTTAGTTAATTATTACGATAGATGACTTTAGCCATGGTTAAGATTTGGAGTACAAGGCGACTAGAAATCGTGGCACGGATAGTGCAGTGGCGTGCTTCGACTAGTGTTTAGCCATGGTAGGGGAGTGCAAAGCTATAAGAGTGTCCTAACTAAGAAAACCAGGCCAAGTTGCGACCTAACCTACAAAGACGATTTAACTATTTAATTGTTTAGATTTATTGACTTGTGGAAGACCCGGTTGTACCGAACTAGTCCGGACTGGACCCGAACTGAACCCCAGCCCATATAGTGATGCTATGTGCGGAAAGACGCCCATGTAGGTATATTTTATATTTCATGTTATTTTATGGATCGACAATATGTTATAAATATTGTTATACGTATTATATAAGTAGTCTTAATTTTATATGGCATTTTAGAGTGTACAATTTTCGGTGGACCTATTGACGTAGGAGTATGATGGGTCACCCAATACTACCCCTATTATTGGCTTATTGCATTTGTTACCCATATTATTATTATTATTATTAATGATATTAGGATTATTATCAAATATAGTTATTATTTAGGTATTTTATATTCCTAGAAATATATATATATATATATATATATATATATATATATATATATATATATATATATATATATATATATATATATATATATATATATATATATATATATATATATTTTTTTTTGTATATATATATATATATATATATATATATATATATATATATATATATATATATATATAAATAAATATTATATATGTATGTATGTGCAGGTGTACATAAATATACAGAGGTATACGTGAGTGTATATATAGGCGTATGTGTGAATATAAATAAATACGGGCGTATATGCGTATGAATATATATTAATACATGAATATATATATATATATATATATATATGTATATATATATATATATATATATATATATATATATATATATATATATATATATATATATATATATATATATATATATATGTAAAATATATATATATATATATATATATATATATATATATATATATATATATATATATATATATATATACGTGCGTATGTGTATATATATAATATATATATATATATATATAGGTTTTAATTGTTAAAATAGAAAAAGAAACAAATTAATTGTAGGCCAAGCCATCAGCCACACAACCCAGCCCATGAAGGCTGAGAACTTACGTATATAATCCCATACAGTAGAAGTAATCCCAGCCCGAGCACCCCTTAACTGCTCCCAGCCCGACCTCCAGTTTTCCCAGACCTGAGCAAGAAGACTCCCGAGCCCAGCAGGGGAGGGGGGCCAACCCGAAACCCTCAGCCCCACAGGCCTTATTCCCTGTGCAGTACGCGAAGAAGCAAACAGAGCACCCAAGCCTAATATATATGCTCTGCATATGTATTAACACCCGAAGAAAACCGACCAGCGGCGGGGGTATAAATTTTTCGTCGAAGACAAACCCTAACGGCGCCTTTGAGCGCGCGCGGCTTCCTTCCGACGCGCGCCACCCTCCGCGTTGCCGCAGGCAGCCGGAGACCGCCGCGCGCGGCCGTGGCCGTGCGAAACCAACAGTGGCCGAACAGAAACATGAACAACTGCAGTATCCGATCTCCCTTTCGCAGGTAAACCACTTTTTCCTCGTGCTATCGATTCTTGGTTCGTTTTCACATATGCAACCACAACCTAACTGACTAGGAAGCCTAGTAATTATTTCGGATTGATTTGATCTAGGATCGACGGGAAGTCGATGCGAAGATCGACGAAAATCTGTCCCAAACAAGACAGAAGAACCAGTCCAACTACCCTAGTTCACGGCCAGTTTTCTCCCAACCCATGCGTGACTTCCAGATTCTGTCTGAAGAGAGTCATAGACAACATATACAGGATCGAAACGCCACTGATAGAATTATTTTTGTGTAATTATACAAGAAATTATTCATTGTTAAAAATAAGGAAAAACCTGTTTTAAAAACTAGAAAATTGATCCACACGACGTGCGTCACGCCAATCCGGACGACGTGGTCGTGAACCGAACGCATCGAAAGCTGCGTAACAGCTTCGTGGTTGTGTGGGCTTTGACGGAATTCAAATTGGTCGCGTGTGCGCGACAAATTTGATGCGTATCCGTCGAAATTCATCGTATCGTGCACTTTGCAAAATCTCCAGTTACTTTGTGCACGCTCGTCAGATCGAGACGAAACTTGCGCCAACAGGATCGTATCATTTTTCTGGTCCTGTATGCCAAGTTTGGTCTAATTCTGAGACCGTTGATAAAATCACCGTTTTGTGGGCCCCACGGTCCCACTCAACGGGCGATTTTGTGCACGGCCCGCCGGAATCCAACTTTGGACATACGGTTGGGTTCATATTGGAAAACCGGATCCGTAGACATGTAGTTTGACGACTTTAGAGACCATTGACTCTGGCACGCTTTTCGATACAAAGCGGGTCCAACGACGGACATCGTTTTTGCCCAAAATTACCGTTTTACCCATGTGTCCAGAATTGGACTTAAGGACAGGTAATCCTAGCTAATTTGACTATTCTGAGAATGTTGGTAATGTTTATTTCAGCTTTCGGAGAGAGTTGTGATGACTTGGACTTTCTGACTTGATTGATTGGCGATACATTGTTGGTTCTCCGTGCAACCTCCAGGCAAGTATACTTTGTCGAACATATACAGTATTTACATGGTTTCTCTTTCCTTATTGTAGTCATTTTCATATTGTCACATGATTTCGTGTTATGATTGATTCATCCTGGATTGCTTTACTTGTTCTAGATTATGTGCACATATAGGATGTTTGACATTGCTATAATATTAGTCTCTTTGTGTTACTCTTTTCTCATGATTGAGTTGTCAGTTTTATATCTGTCCTTGACCATTCTCGACTGGGAGTATCTTGTAATGTATTACAGTTGCGACATACTATAGCTTGGGAGTATCTTACATTGTACTACGACCTATAGCCGATTCTTCTACCTCGATATCACTTGATTGACTTGACTTGAGACATGCCATAGATTGGGAGTATCTTATATTGTACTACGACCTATAGCATATATTGATTGATTGATTGACTTGACTTGCGACACTATAAATTGGGAGTATCTTGTATTGTACTACGATTTATAGGAGTCTACTTGACTTTATATCCTTTAGGAGAGGAGATCGATACTAGAATTGGCTAATCTTGACTGGGATTATCTTGTATTGTATTACAGTCAAAATCTACTATAGATTGGGAGTATCTTGCATTGTACTACAAGCTATAGAGGTTAATCGATTGATTGGTAGCCAAGTCTAGTATTACATTTCCTTACGACTCGTCGTCCTTAGATGTTTCTTCTTGCAGTGTTCTTATCCTTCTTACCTGTTATTTACTGTCATATTAGTAGGCATGTTTTATGTATCTTGCTAGTCCTCCGAGGACTTGATGATCTCTTCAGGTAGCTGATTGCACGGAGTTAGTTAGCTGAGCATGTGGTAGTTGACTTCATCTGCATGATTCAGGTATTTTTGTCAGTGATATTGATTTACTATCTTTCTCGTGCTGTTATGATATATTCTACTCATCAGCTTAGCTTTATGGACTCACATTATTCTGAGAGTCTAATCGAACAATATGCTAATGGGCTGCAGACCATGACCCATACTTGTTCATTCTTGCTTTATATGTTTCTTGTGGATTGAGATATAGTTTAGATTAGACATGATACCATGACCTTGACAGCTTATACGTACTCGAGTCGGGCTGGAGTCTGCTCGATACGTAGCTGGCTTGCTCACGGGCTTGCGTCCGAAAAGCGGGTGCGGGTCGTGACAAGTTTTTGTGGTGGCCTATGCAGGTCCGAGCATATCGTACCAGTTACGTAACTGTACTGGTACGAGCCTGCGACAATGACTAAACCTTAGGAATCTCAATCCACTCTGCCTTGAAAATTCTCCTAGAAATTCTCTACGTCCTTGAAAATTCCATATTTGCTCTCGATTATACTCCCTTGCTTTCCATACTATTGATTCTCGTCCCTTCCTATCTCGGAGCGATGAACGATCGTGTTGTCTAGAATTCATTAGGAATCCTTAAAATATAGTATATATTGCTTGACTATTGAATATTGGTTGTTTATATATATGAGGGATTATAGGTACCATATGTTCTAGATATTTTTGGTAGAATTATTAGCCACTAGTTAGAAGATTATAAGATTTTAGCGACCTATGTTTCAATGGAGTAGTGTGACCAAAGGTGGGTAGAAGTCCTCGAGATTTCGTAAATACCAAATGACTAGAGAAGGCCATAAAATATTTTTAGAAATCAAATTTGAGGAGATTAAAGTGATAGTAGACTTTGATTTTTTAGAAATAGTTATGAATTAGAATTTCGAGGACGAAATTATTCTTAAGGTGGGTAGATTTGTAGCTCCCCTTCCCGAAAAATTTTAAAATATTTTTTTATTTTATTTATTTGATTTAAATAAGGATTTTACGATTTTTATAAGTAATTATTTAGTTAATTATTACGATAGATGACTTTAGCCATGGTTAAGATTTGGAGTACAAGGCGACTAGAAATCGTGGCACGGATAGTGCAGTGGCGTGCTTCGACTAGTGTTTAGCCATGGTAGGGGAGTGCAAAGCTATAGGAGTGTCCTAACTAAGAAAACCAGGCCAAGTTGCGACCTAACCTATAAAGACGATTTAACTATTTAATTGTTTAGATTTATTGACTTGTGGAAGACCCGGTTGTACCGAACTAGTCCGGACTGGACCCGAACTGAACCCCAGCCCATATAGTGATGCTATGTGCGGAAAGACGCCCATGTAGGTATATTTTATATTTCATGTTATTTTACGGATCGACAATATTTTATAAATATTGTTATACGTATTATATAAGTAGTCTTAATTTTATATGGCATTTTAGAGTGTACAATTTTCGGTGGACCTATTGACGTAGGAGTATGATGGGTCACACAATACTACCCCTATTATTGGCTTATTGCATTTGTTACCCTTATTATTATTATTATTATTACTATTATTATTATTATTATTATTATTATTATTATTATTATTAATGATATTAGGATTATTATCAAATATAGTTATTATTTAGTTATTTTATATTCCTAGAAATATATATATATATTATGGGATACACGTATAAATATATATAGAGAGTAAATAAATACATATATAAATACATGTGTATGTATATATAAAAATATACTATATATGTGTATGTGCGTATATATATATATATAAATAAATATTATATATGTATGTATGTGCAGGTATATATAAATATACAGAGGTATACGTGAGTGTATATATATAGGCATATATGTGAATATAAATAAATACGGGCGTATATGCGTATGAATATATATTAATACATGAATATATATATGTGTATATATATATATATATATATAAATATATATATATATAAATATATATATATAAATAAAATATATATATATATATAAATATATATATATATATATATTTTTTTTTTTTTTTTTTTTTTTGCGTGCGTATGTGTATATATATGTGTATATATATATATAATATATATATATATATATATATATATATATATATATATATATATATATATATATATATATATATATATAGGTTTTAATTGTTAAAATAGAAAAAGAAAAAGAAACAAATTAATTGCAGGCCAAGCCATCAGCCACACAACCCAGCCCATGAAGGCTGAGAACTTACGTATATAATCCCATACAGTAGAAGTAATTCCAGCCCGAGCACCCCTTAACTGCTCCCAGCCCGAGCACCCCTTAACTGCTCCCAGCCCGACCCCCAGTTTTCCCAGACTTGAGCAAGAAGACTCCCGAGCCCAGCAGGGGAGGAGGGCCAACCCAAACCCCTCAGCCCCACAGGCCTTATTCCCTGTGCAGCACGCGAAGAAGCAAACAGAGCACCCAAGCCTAATATATATGCTCTGCATATATATTAACACCCGAAGAAAACCGAGCAGCGGCGGGGGTATAAATTTTTCGTCGAAGATAAACCCTAACGGCGCCCTTGAGCGCGCGCGGCCTCCTCCCGACGCGTGCCACCCTCTGCATCGCCGCAGGCAGCCGGAGACCGCCGCGCACGGCCGTGGCCGCGCGGAACCAGCAGTGGCCGAACAGAAACAGGAACAACAGCAGTATCCGATCCCCCTTTCGCAGGTAAACCACTTTTTCCTCGTGCTATCGATTCTTGGTTCGTTTTCACATATGCAACCACAACCTAACCGACTAGGAAGCCTAGTAATTATTTTGGATTGATTTGATCTAGGATCGACAGGAAGTCGATGCGAAGATCGACGAAAATCTGTCCCAAACAGGACAGAAGAACCAGTCCAACTACCCTAGTTCACGGCCCGTTTTCTCCCAACCCATGCGTGACTTCCAGATTCTGTCTGAAGAGAGTCATAGACAACATATACAGGATCGAAACGCCACTGATAGAATTATTTTTGTGTAATTATACAAGAAATTATTCATTATTAAAAATAAGGAAAAACCTGTTTTAAAAACTAGAAAATTGATCCACACGACGTGCGTCACGCCAATCCGGACAACGTGGTCATGAACCGAACGCAACAAAAGCTGCATAACAGCTTCATGGTCGTGTGAGCTTTGACGGAATTCAAATTGGTCGTATGTGCGCGACGAATTTGATGCGTATCGGT
The DNA here is from genome assembly GCA_029216955.1 of Iris pallida. Lineage (NCBI taxonomy): Eukaryota > Viridiplantae > Streptophyta > Magnoliopsida > Asparagales > Iridaceae > Iris > Iris pallida. The sequence goes on along the minus strand of JANAVB010003400.1, from coordinate 50,459,072 downwards.
CAAAATTTACCGTATCGTACACTTTGCAAATTCTTCAATTACTTTGTGCATGCTCGTCAGATCGAGACAAAACTTGTGCCAACAGGACCGTATTATTTCTCTGGTCATGTATGCCAAGTTTGGTCCAATTCTGAGACCGTTGATAAAATCACCATTTTGTGGGCCCCACAGTCCCACTCAACGGGCGATTTTGTGTACGGCCCGCCGGAATCCAACTTTGGACATACGGTCGTATCGAAAAAACCGGATCCGTAGACATGTAGTTTGATGACTTTAGAGGCCATTGACTCTGGCAAGCTTTTCGGTGCAAAACGGGTCCAACGGCGGACATCGTTTTTGCTCGAAATTACCGTTTTGCCTCTGTGTCCAGAATTGGACTTAAGGATAGGCAATCCTAGCTAATTTGACTATTCTGAGAATGTTGGTAACATTTATTTCAGCTTTCAGAGACAGTTGTGATGACTTAGACTTTCTGAATTGATTGATTGGCGATGCATTGTTGGTTCTCCGTGCAACCTCCAGGTAAGTATACCTTGCCGAACATATACAGTATTTACATGGTTTCTCTTTCCTTATTGTAGTCATTTTTATATTGTTACATGATTCCGTGTTGTGATTGATTCGTCCTGGATTGCTTTACTTGTTCTAGATTATGTGCACATATAGGATGTTTGACATTGCTATAATATTGGTCTCTTTGTGTTACTCTTTTCTTGTGATTGAGTTGTCAGTTTTATATCTGTCCTTGACCATTCTCGACTGGGAGTATCTTGCATTGCACTACAGTTGAGACATACTATAGCTTAGGAGTATCTTACATTGTACTACGACCTATAGCCGATTCTTCTACCTCGATATCACTTGATTGACTTGACTTGAGACATGACATAGATTGGGAGTATCTTACATTGTACTACGACCTATAGCATATATTGATTGATTGATTGACTTGACTTGACTTGACTTGCGACACTATAAATTGGGAGTATCTTGCATTGTACTACGATTTATAGGAGTCTACTTGACTTTGTATCCTTTAGGAGAGGAGATCGATACTAGAATTGGCTAATCTTGACTGGGATTATCTTGCATTGTATTACAATCAAAATCTACTATAGATGGGGAGTATCTTGCATTGTACTACAAGCTATAGAGGTTAATCGATTGATTGGTAGCCAAGTCTAGTATTACATTTCCTCACGACTCGCCGTCCTTAGATGTTTCTTCTTGCAGTGTTCTTATCCTTCTTACCTGTTATTTACTGTCATATTAGTAGGCATGTTTTATGTATCTTGCTAGTCCTCTGAGGACCTGATGATCTCTTCAGGTAGCTGATTGCACGGAGTTAGTTAGCTGAGCATGTGGTAGTTGACTTCATCTGCATGATTCAGGTATTTTGTCAGTGATATTGATTTACTATCTTTCTCGTGCTGTTATGATATATTCTGCTCATCAGCTTAGCTTTATCGACTCACATTATTCTGAGAGTCTAATCGAACAATATGCTAATGGGCTACAGACCATGACCCATACTTGTTCATTCTTGCTTTATATGTTTCTTGTGGATTGAGATATAGTTTAGATTAGACATGATACCATGACCTTGACAGCTTATACGTACTCGAGTCAGACTGGAGTCTGCTCGATACGTAGCTGGCTTGCTCACGGGCTCGCGTCCGAAAAGCGGGTGCGGGTCGTGACAGATATTTTGGTTGGGTTTACTCTAATAGGTCTATAAACATTTATAATGACTAAGTCTAGTTAAATAAATTACTATCTAATACTATTTTCGAAAACATATATTATAATTCTCTATAAATATATAATAAACTGTTTTCTTAAAAAATTAATTAGTTATATATAATTATTCTTGTTAGCAATAAATATTAACTAGTTAGCCCTAAATATCTAGTGTCTTTGTTTATAGCCTAACCAACGTATACACATGCTAGGTGGACAGACAGATCTATTTTCCATTCTCGATCACTCGGAGCAAGGCAAGTACTTTCTATGGGTTTTGTGCATTTATATATTATACTTCTCTTGATGACACCATGCGACACGATAGCTTGTACCATTGTACTTTCATGTTCTTGTACTTGTGTCGGGAGGGAAAATACACTAGCTATGTGACCAAACTCGGTTACTATATTCATGTAGATAGCTTAGGCCTCCAACCGTGCACGCGGGTCCTAAGCCGTACCGATATTCATGTACTCTTGTACATATTCCTGTACTCATCCCAGCCGGTCACATAGGCCAGTTGTATTTCAAATATGGTGCACATGTCATGTCTTGTACTTCAGGTTCATGGTTACATTTCTGTGCTTTATTTCCTGTACTTACATTCCTGTACTTTCATGTTCTTTCCCTATATTTCATATTTTATGTTCTCCTGTACTCATTTTCATATCATGATGTTCTTATTCATTACCTAGAACTGTACTTTGCTCTGCTCCTGATTAGGATATATTGTAGGTGAGATGGAGGCTTTGTGTGATACCTAATATGGCCGTGAACCTGTAGATGCATTAGAGCCAACTGGAGTTGCTCTGGACTTAGAGGCAGAGGAAGCCTAGTACATTACCCTTAGCAGTTTATGTTTCATTGTACTTGAGACAGTCAGACTTTATTTTTGCTGGATGAATGTAATAACTCTTAGACATGTACTTTGATTCTGGGATTCGCTTAAATAGATGTTGTGGTTTACATTCATTTATGTCTGGACTCGTAGTTTTCCTAAAGATTGGTACAGCTTACTTCATCGTGTCCAACGATAAAGGATGGGCGTGTCCGACTCGTATCCGATTATTCTGGAGTGGGTCATGAAATGTTTTTAGTGGTGGCCCATGCAGGTCTGTCCTAATAGTACCTAGGTATTAGAGTACTATTGGGGGACTTGATTAAACTAGGGAACTTGAATCACAGCATAGGAAATCGGGTACATCGAGTATATATGGATATATATTAAATATTTACCTTTACTTGTAGGATAGGTTTTTATCAATCACTAAGTTTTCTTTTGTTGCAGGATGGCCACTACGAGGAAGACCGCAGATCAGCCTAGAGTTGCAGGCAGTTCGGGATAGTCTACACCAAACGTTCCGTTAGGGCAGCTTCCGCCACCGCCTCCTATCTTTCCGTCGCTACCCCCGACGATGACGTTCGACGGTGCTCAGGTGATGGCCATGTTCCAGCAGTTCATGGAGGCTCAGAACCACCAGGCCGTACAGTTTCGAGCGACAGTCGTGGATACACTCAGGACCCGAGAGCCAGCAGCACTAGCACCGGTAGCACCTCCAGCACCAGCAGCACCGAGACCGGGGACTGCCAGAGACTACTAGAACCTCTGCCCGATGGATTTCTGGGGCCACAAGGGGATTGTATATGCGAATGAGTGGCTGGAAAATGCTGAGAGGATACTGAAGATGGCGAGGATCCAGGATGACCTGAAGGTGGAAGTTAAGAGCATGTGAATTTTTGATCTTGCCAGAGCTTGATACCGGGAAGAGCCTCAATTAGTTGCGTCCAGGTTCTTTGGACAGACATTAAAACTCTGTTCAAGGAGAAGTTATTCTCCAACATGGAGTGAGATAAGCTTCGGATGCAGTTCGAGGCGTTGCAGCAGGGGAACATGAAGGTGGCGGAGTACACATCTGAGTTCACCCAACTCAGCAGGTTCGCGGAGAGCCTAATCAGTACACCAGAGAATAGGGCCTACACTTTTTAAAAACATTCTTTTTACAAAAAGCTTCTGAAGGATTTTTCAAAAAGCCAAAAATTAATTTTCTCCAAAATTGAACTGGCAGAACCCCAGCAGAACTCGGCCAGAGTTCGGCCAAAGTTTGGCCATTTGGAACGTTAGTGAACGTTGGATTTTTGAACTTGGTCATCCTTCAGTTACGGTTTGTTACAAAGAGTTCTGTCCGAATTCTGCCCGAATTCTGTCAGAATTCTGTCTTTGGAAAAACTATAAATAGAGATGTATTTCGATCTTTTTAAATCAACAATTCACTTTCAATCTCTTCTCTTCTTAAGCTTACATTCTTCCAAAGAGTTCTTAAAAGCTTTCATTTTTAAATCCCAAGCCAGTTACAATCCTCTAGTCGATTTGCCAGTGCGGTACGGTCTAGAAGTTTCAGAGCGATTGTAATCAGAGGCTTGATAGAAGATTCAACTCTTCACAATTGAAGTTGGTCGAGTTCTTCGTATCAAAGCTCACGTCTGTAGAAGTTGCAAGGACTTCGTATGAAAACTTGCGGGATTTTCCAATAGTGGATTCAACTGGAAGCTAGAGTTCTTCCGACTGGACTAGTCCTCACAAGAGGAAAACCAGTATAAATCTCGGTGTTTGTGTTTGCCTTCTGATCACTTTTAATTTTGGTCATTTACTTTTGTGATTATTATTATATCTGTGATCTAACTGCTAACAAGTTTTTAATTAGCAATATTCTGCTACCTATTGTATTCACCCCTCCTCTAGAGTATTCTGCTTTACGATTTCGTTCCTACAATTGGTATCAGAGCGGGTTATACAGGTAAAGTAAGGTAAAATTGCAGTTATATTCAATTTTTATATAGATCACAACATTACACATGGAAACTGTGAAATTCACAAGTGAAGGCCAAGCCACAAACAGACCTCCACTGTTTGACGGCACAAACTACACTTATTGAAAAACACGTATGAGTTTCTTTCTGAAATCTCTTGATTTTGACTTATGGTCTGTAGTTATTGATGGCTATAAAAAGCCACCTCATATTAATGTTGATGGTGTTTTAGCTGAAAAACCCCATGAAAAATATACAGAGGAAGAAAAAAAAAGGCCAGTCTTGACGCACGTGCTATTAACGCTTTATTTTGTACTTTAGACAGAACTGAATTCAACAGGGTATCTACTTACACAACATCAAACGAAGTGTGGAAACTTCTCGAAGTAACCCACGAAAGAACAACACAAGTCAAGGAGTCAAAGATAAGCAGACTTACTCAGGAGTATGAGGCGTTCAAAATGAAGCCAAGTGAATCAATCACTCAGATGTTTACAAGATTCTTGGATATTGTAAATCCTCTGTCCTCACTAGGCAAGGATTACAGTAACCATGAGAAGATTCGTAAACTTCTACGAGCCCTTACAAAGAACTGGATTCCAAAGGCTACAGCAATCATTGAAGGGAACGACCTCTCAACAATGCCTCTAGAAACACTCATGGGTAAGCTACTCACTCACGAGTTAGAACTTCAAGACTTTGAAGATGCTACACTAAAGGAAAAGTCAGAAAAGACGATCGCTCTCAAGGCTCAACATAGAGGAACCATCGAAGATGATTCCGACGACAGCGACTCCGACTATGAAGATCAAGCTCTTCTGGTAAGAAAGTTCAAGAAGTTCATGAGATTTAACAGGAGAACAAAAGACAGCAACAACAACAACGAGAAAGATCCCATTTGCTATGAATGTAAGAAGAAAGGACACATAAAGAAAGACTGTCCAACAGCATCATCATCAAAGAAAAACAGCAAATATGACAAAGGCTACCTGAAGAAATCGACATCAAGAAAGTAAACCAACACAAGCATATGGCATAAAAGTGAAGCCAGCGACTCAGAAGATGAACAATCAGATGACGCTGCAAATGTGTGCTTGATGGCTTGCAATCAGGTAATCACTAATCCTCTATTTGACCCTTATGATGATTTCACCTTTGAGCAACTAGGAGAGGCTTTCAGTGAACTGTTAGATGATTACAGGAAACTGCGTAGCAAATATGAAACCTCTAAGAAGGTACTCAAAGAGTACAAAGGTGAAATAGGAAGACTTACCAACCTACTAGATCATGTTAGAGATAATAACTCTTCAAATGAGTCTGATGAGCTTTTTTCTATTAAATTGTTGTTACACGAGACTGTTAAGCTATCCGAAGAAAAAGACCAAACTATTATCCAGTTAAAGGAAGACCTATCTAAGGAGAAAAAGAGTCTCCAGTATGCACAGGTCAGATTAGGATCACTCACATATGACTATACTAGATTATATAACACTTCCAAAAAGTTGGAAATTAGTTTAGGAAAACGGCCTGAAGTTGTTGCTTCCTATTCTAACACGTGTCAATTACCGAATCATCGAAACATGCCCAACACTGTCAGACCAAACCATACCAAGACTATGCCCAAGAAGACTAATAGGCATGCATTCTTCTATACTAGAAAACCAAAACCTACCAATCATGCACCTCACACTACTTTCAATACTCAACATGCTAAATGTCATTATTGTGGCCTCATTGGTCATATATCTTCTGTATGTAGAATCAGAAAGTTAGTAGATTTAAATGTTTATGCATGGATACCAAAAACTAACCAGTTAGGACCCAACAAGAAATGGGTACCAAGAGTTTCATCTGTAAATTGTTTTGTAGGTGGGACACCCTTCACATGCTAGGAGCAAATGGATCCTCGACAGCGGTTGCTCACGGCACATGACAGGTGATGCTTCATTATTTGCAACACTGTCGAAGAGGAATAAAGAAGGATACGTCTCCTTCGGTAATAATTTGAGAGGGTACATAAACGGTATTGGTGACATTGGTAAGGCTCCCTATCCAGTGATTAAAGATGTTTGTCTTATTATCGAGTTAAAACATAATCTGCTCAGCATAAGCTATTTAGCTGATCACGGTTATGGCATTAACTTTGTAAAAGATAAATGTACTATAATTGATAGTTCAACTGGCAGTACTATATTTGAAGGTATTAGGGAAGACAATATATATGTATTCTATTTGTTGGAAGATGCTAACACAGCAGGTAGATGTTTGATGGCCAAAATCGTTGAGAGTCAACTATGGCATATAAGACTCGGTCATGCAAACATGGATACAATTTCAAAATAATCTACGAAGAAGTTGGTACACGGCTTACCGGATATTTCTTTCAAGAAGGATACGTGTCACGCCCCAGAACCAGAATACTGGAGAGCGGGGGCAGACATAGCCAGCTACGTATATGAAATGGAATCTATCTCGCTATACGGTCACGGCTGTCTAGATACATGAGGGTTTATCTACAAGCCAACAGTCTCTTAAGGTCATGAACAAGCCTAGTGTCTCAATCACAAGCAAGTAAGTAAAAGTCACAAGATATATGATCATTAAATATACAATAGTAAGGCGTCCCAAACATTACATATTCAGATGATCATGAAGCTAGTCGTTACAAAATGTCAGGACTAGCAAGAGTTTAGTCATACATGATCAACCCTAGGATCTGTCAATCACGTTATAGCCCGTAGGCGGACAGTAAGTAAAGTGCAATCGAGCGAAACAGGTGCTTGTCGGCTAAACGCCTCAAAAGAATATTTTTACAATAAAGTGGGAGATCAAAAATAAACCCACTCGTTGCCAGGGTTCCGTCTAGTGTCCACCATCTGGCTGGAAGGTCGGTAGATCCTCTGGAGCTGCTCCGAAATCTGGCCACACAAAACCAGCTGGGTCAGACCCCAGAAAGAGCAAGTGCCAGAAAGGAAGCTTCTCTTAGGAACTAAAACCAACAATCAGCACAAGATATAAATAAAAGTAAGAACTGAAAATAAAGAAAATACACCAAGATGATATACGACGAGATAACCATGGAACTATTCAGATAACCAGATTACAACCCGTAAACCAAACAAGGATCGGGGTTGTAACCCTTCGTCTGAACAGAACTTGGAATTCTCACCATTTATCGGTAAAATAAATACAAGCATTCTGGCCATTCAATAATCTGGAACAGGATCAGGGCAAGACTAGACTGGTTAGACTCCGTCCAATCACTTCACGGCCAAGCAAGAATTACGGCTTGATACTTTAGCTAACTAGGGTTGTCACAAGCCTAATTACTAACAAGATGCAGTGAGATTATTCCACAGCCACAAGCCCTGCAGACCATCCAGGTTACCCGGGTTAAAAGATTAGAGTTGAATTCAGGTGGGTACATCGTCTAAGAAACGAATGTACCCTTAGGTAGCTTGAAGGGTGCAACACATGACAGTGTGCTAGAAATGTGCCCTACTCGACGGCAGGCTACATATCCCAAGGCGTGCCCAGGTAATGGGATTGCCTGTAGCTGGAAAATCTCGTTATGAATAATGTATTAATCTAGTTATTAGCCTTAGTCCATTTTAGTAGGTTCTCCTGACCGTGGTACCCAGGAGTCCCTGTCCTAGACATGATGTAAGACAGGACTGGTTTATTTGTACAAGCACAATCGCCCACGGTGTCCAGATTAATTATACAGGTCATGTCATGTCAGGTAGCCGTCGCAACAGCTATTCGAGATAATCATGTCAGGTTATCATGTCAAGTGTACTAGTCAGGAGTGCGCCACGACGGGCCACTATCATGTCATATCAGGTTATTATGTCAGGAGTGCACCACTACGGGTCACTATCAGGTCATGCTCAATTATCAATTCCAAACATATCAAATGAATTCATGAATTCATGATTTTCAAGTTCATGGGGTAAAATATCTAAAAAAGGGGTAAGAGTACGCTATAGGAACCCAAGATTACGCGTGTACTACTACGCTAGGCCAATTAAACCCGAGCATAAACAGTACTACGCAGGCAAGAGCAAGGTAAGATAGCTTTACGCTAGCAAGGTGCATGCGGGAGGGGTTTTTACGCTAGTCGGATTGTACGTGCGTAAAACTCTCTGCAATTGAGATTCCATACGAGGAACACTTGAGCATAACTTTTATGCTAGCAAGGGTTGGCTCGGGTCAAGGGTTTACGCTGGCAAGGCTTCACGCTAGCAGGATTTTACGCTGGCGGGAGAGTCCCGAGCGTAAAATCAGTCAGCGTAAGCAGAGCTCGATTTTACGCTAGCTCGATTTTACGCTTGCGGGTAAGCCCCGGGCATAAAATTCAAGCAGCGTAAAATGAGGTACGCTGTCACGCGATGCGTGTGCGTAAAAGGGAACTACGTTAACACGTTAAGACGTGGGCATAAAAGCTGAGGAATACGCTGGCACGCAATGCGTGGGCGTAAAACTCCATCTCGGCCAGGACTTGGTGAAATTCGGCCATCCCAAGACCCAAACTTGTGTAAAATCATGAGGCCTACTCCATGAAACTCTTAGTTTTCAAAAACAAGCCATTATAGCAGATCAAACCAAGAAAATCCGAAAATGAAATAAACATAGATCTGCATGAAGTGAGCCATGGAAGTTAAAAACACTAAGTACTAAAGGGACTTAGAATCGTATGGAGAAGAAAATGAAACAATAAAATGTGAGTTCCTCCATGAAGCAAGTTGCACTTGCCGGTGGGGTTAAGTGGAGCTCTACGCTGGATGGAGGAAGAAGAAGAAGAAGAATAATTGCTGAGTTATGAGGAGAGAGAAAGGTGGTTGGGATATAAATAGGGGTAAGTGGTGGTAGGTAGATGGTTTTCCTTTGGTTAATGATGAACCCAAAAGCAAACCGAACCAAGCCACACCGAACCAAGATGAACCAAGCCCAGGGAGGAAATTAAGCAAGAAAATCATGCAATACAAGAATAAATACGTACACGTATTCCAGAAATACGTAATACGAACCACAGGCATTACAATACGGTATGTAGTGAATGTGAAAAGAACAAAGCTACCAAATCCGCATTCAAATCTAAGAACGCTGTAAGTACCACTAGACCTTTGCAATTGTTGCATATGGACTTATTTGGACCTAGCAGAATTGCTAGTCTAGGTGGTAAGTTATATGCATTTGTCATTATAGATGATTTTTCTAGATATACATGGGTTTATTTTCTTGCACGCAAGAATGATGCATTATCAGAATTCGTCACCTTTTGCAAGAAAGTACAGAATGAAAAAGGGTTCATGATCACTCGTATTCGTAGTGATCATGTCGGCGAATTTGAGAATGCAGAATTCAAGCAATTTTGTGACACACACGGTTATTTGTATGAATTCTCTTGCCCTAGGACTCCGCAACAAAATGAAGTTGTGGAACGTAAGAACAGAACTCTATCTGAAATGGCTAGAGTTATGTTAAGCCAGTTTAGTCTACCTAGATATTTATGGGCTGAAGCTGTAAATACATCATGCTATATTCTCAATAGGGTTCTAATTCGACCTATATCGAAGAAGACTCCCTATGAATTATGGTTTGATAGAACACCAAATGTTTCTTATTTCAAAATCTTTGGCTGTAAATGTTTTATTCTTAATACCAAAGATAATTTGAGTAAATTTGATGAAAAGGCCGATGAAGGTATATTTTTAGGTTATGCAGCAAAGAGCAAAGGATATAGAGTCTTCAACAAAAGAACCATGATCATTGAAAAATCTATCAACGTCAAGTTTGATGAGCTAAATCAACACTTAGACGATGATGACAATGAAGACATAATCGTACCAAGTACAGCTACTGTAAAACCATCACACAAAGATACAGAACCATCACATCAGGCATTAGATGAACCTCCAAGCAAAGAAGCCGAAACTAGCAATCTTGAGACTACACCAAAAGAGATGAGATTCTTGGCTAGTCATCCAAAGGACTTGGTAATTGGTGAGATTACCAAGGGTGTAAGTACTCGTTCCTCTAATAAAGATATAGCTTCTTGTGTTGCTTTTGTCTCGCAGTTTGAACCCAAAAATATTGATGAAGCAGGTAGTAATAATTTTTGGTTAGATGCTATGTAAGAGGAATTAATCCAATTCGAACGGAATCATGTTTGGAAACTTGTTCCCAAGCCCATTGATCATCCGGTCATTGGCACCCAATGGGTATTCCGAAGTAAACTGAACGAGAATGGTTTAGGGACTCGTAATAAGGCTCGACTCGTAGCTCAAGGATACAATCAGGAAGAAGGTATCGACTACGATGAGACTTATGCCCCAGTTGCGAGATTAGAATCCATTTGCATGTTATGTGCATTTGCATGTTATCATAATTTTAAGTTATTTCAAATGGATGTTAAAAGCGCATTTTTTAAATGGTTTTATAAAAGAAGAGGTTTATGTAGCTCAACCACCCGGTTTTACTGATTTCAAATTTTCTGAATATATTTTCAAGTTGAAGAAAGCTTTATACGGTTTGAAACAAGCCCCTCGTGCTTGGTACGATCGTCTAAGCACTTTTTTACTTGATAACGGTTTTTCAAAGGGAAAGGTTGACACTACTTTGTTTATAAAGTCTTTGAATAATAATATTATTTTGATTCAAGTCTATGTAGATGATATTATCTTTGGATCTACTGGTGAATCTCTTTGTCAAGAATTTTCAAAGTATATACAAAATGAGTTTGAGATGAGCATGATGGGAGAGCTGAAATTCTTTCTCGGACTGCAAATCAAACAAACCAACAATGGGACGTTCATAAATCAAGCAAAGTACACAAAGGATCTATTGAAGAAGTTCGACATGGAAACAGCAAAACCACTCAGCACTCCAATGGCGACTTCAACCAAGCTTGATATTGATGAACAAGGCAAATCTGTCGACATACGTAAGTATCGAGGTATGATCGGTAGCTTACTGTATTTAACTGCTAGTCGACCAGACATTATGTTTAGTGTTTGTTTATGTGCACGTTTTCAAGCTAATCCTAAGATATCACATTTGTGCGCAGTTAAGCGTATCTTCCGATACCTTAAAGGTACTTCTTCTGTCGGCTTATGGTATCCCAAAACCACGTCGTTTGACCTAACCGGTTATTCCGATGCCGATTTTGCAGGATACAAAGTAGATAGGAAAAGCTCTAGTCTTTTGGTTTAGTAAAAAGCAAAATTCTGTTGCATTATCAACAACCGAGGCTGAGTATATCGCCGCAGGACGTTGTTGTGCACAAATTTTGTGGATGAAACAAACTCTAGAAGACTATGGATTGCATTTTACACACATACCCATTTTTTGTGATAATACTAGTTTTATAAATTTGACTAAGAATCCAGTATGTCATTCTCGTACAAAACATATCGAGATCAGACATCACTTTCTTAGAGATCATCAACAAAATGGAGATATAGACCTTGTATACATAGACACACAGAATCAATTAGCTGACTTACTCATAAAACCTTTAGCGGAAGATCGTTTTAATTATTTACGTCAAGAATTAGAAATTTTAGATATCAATAATATTAATTAATCTTGTTTTATTAATTAATTTATTCGATACTCATAAACTGTTTTCGAGACAAGCCTAAAAAGAGTCTGTCTGTCACCACGACTACGGTCGAAGCGAAGCGGTATTTAAGAGTTCCCCGGTGAACCTCCATTAGCTGGGACAGTACTCCTACAGCTAATCTGAGACAGATGCTGAGTAAAGAATATTAATTTATAAAATAATATTAATTATATTATTTTGAGATTTAAAATTACTAAACTTTGAATTAAACATTTGAAACGAATTAATAAAAAAGAATGTGGCCTCATTTGAATTTTATATATATATATATATATATATATATATATATATATATATATATATATATATATATATATATATATATATCCAGGCAACCCTTGGCGAATTCGGCCCGAGTTCGGTCCGAATTCGGCCAGAGTTCGGCTGGGTATATATATGTACCAGCACGAACCCGAGGCTTCCTTCTTCTTTATTCTTCCCCACATCCTCATAACAGCAGCCTCCGCGTCTCCAAACCCTAGATTTTCTCCATCCTTGTTCTTCCAATCCGTATGGAGTTTCTCGTCCAAACTTTGGATTCTGGCGGAAAACGTCATCCTCTACAACATATCCAATTCTTGGAAGGTATAATTCCTTCTTTCCTCCACTTTTCAATACTTAGGGTTTCTAGAAAATTTTGGAAAAGAATGCCTAAGTTCAATCCCTTCAAGAGAAAGAAGACCAATGCCAGTGAAGAGGCATCGTCTTCAGATCCGCATACGGATTGCCTCTTTTCTTTGGTCAAATCAGACGATAGTGCGTCGGATGAGTTTTACTTTAAAACTTCCGATCAAGCCTTATTATGGTACGCCGATTTTAGCAAGCGTACTATTTGCAATGGATCGCCGATTAAATGGACTCTTTCCAGATCACCGCCCTTACTTTGAGGCATTAGGGTTATAATATTTTGTCACCTTACAATTCTCTATTTCCACTAATGCCATTAGATTATTCTATTGTAATTTCGTGTTAGACACTTTTACTGCGAGGACACGTGTCGAAGGAATTGATATCGAATTCACTGATGAAACGTTAACGAAAATCCTTGGTATCCCAAACGAAGGTACACCGCTCGATGACATCACTGATTTTGATTTTTCCGATGGCACGACACTCGTTAGTTTCAAGAATGAGCTTTGTGCGCCCGTACGCGCTCGTCCTGGAATGTTTAAGGCTGATAACTTGAACTTGTTTAACTATAAATTACATCGCATTATCTATTCCACTTTACTTCCAAAATCTACTTCTAAAGATGATGTCACTGCACTTGAGCTTTCTGCTCTCTATCATATTCTTAAGGGGATTCCTTTTTCTGCCCCTAAGACTATCATCCAGATGATGGGTAGATATCGTGGGAGAGACCGCGACCTATCTTATGCGATGCTTATTCCTCGCATCTTTCAGAGATTTGATATTGACCTATCTACTTGTGCTGTCGACCCCAAGCCCAAGTTTCTTAAACTCTCTCGTCGCAGCATTGCCACTGTTCCTTCACCTACTGCACCTACTCCTCCTGCACCTACTCCCACAGCTCCTACAGCACATGTTCCACCTCATTCTTACCCTATGACATTTGAGGGTATACATCAGCACTTATCAGATCTGCAGTCATTTTATGTTGAGACTTCTAGGGAACACAAGTTCCGTGATATGACTCGGTTCCAGGCGATTGCTAACTCCTTCGCCGACCTGAGGTTTGCGCAGACGGGTCATTATGCTAGCTCTCTACCTCGAGACCCTTCTGTTTCTGGCTACCGTATTGACGACGAGGCGGTCCACTCTCTGTTCCAACCAGGGAACGCCTATGATTGGTATCATACTGCTCGTGCACCTCCTCGATACTTTGTCGGTAAGTTTTACACTGGTGCCACTCCTCGCACTTCTGGCACTGGTACTTCTAGAGCTGGTCCTTCTGGACATGCTGGAACTGCAGCTGATGACGTTGATGATGAGGATGATGATGATTTTTGAGATGTTAGATATTGAGACTGTTACTTTTGTCTTATGTTTACTTGGAAATTCTCCGACATTCTAAGATTTTATCAATACTCTAATTTTTATTATCAGCACTTTATTATGTGACTATTCATAGACATGGTTTTTTATTACGCCTTAGTTTTAGCATCTTAGTTTATTATTCATCTCTTTATTTGTTTTTGTTTTTGTTTTATTCTCGCACTTTATCAAATACTGCCTGTGACAAATACATGCCTATGTTGTTTTCTCTAGACTATCTGTTTCTCTTACTATATTTACTGTTTATACCATGCCTGTCATGAATATTCCTATATTTTCTATTATGTTTTTCACTGTTTGTTACTTATGCATTTATTGCGGGGAAGCTTTCTCTTTTGCAATTATTTTGCTAAGTGACAACGGGGGAGAAATAAGATCTAATATTTTCGTGAATACAGGTTATGAACAATTTCTTTTGATTACTATTTTGAATTGATTCAAGCTTAGATGTTATATCGACAAGGTTTGTCAATTATCAAAATGGGAGAGATTATTGGCCCATTGGTCATGGTCAAACCTGATTTTAATAATTGATCGAACTCTATCTCGATATAAATGTAAGTCAACTCAGATGATTACCTACGACGTTTTGGACACTGCTTAACAAAGGATATCAACAATGTTCAAGACTGAAGCCGTTTGCCACTCCAAATGTATTTTCTGTTAAGCAATGTAATTTTTCATTTTATTGAGTCTAGGAATACATTATACACCGAGTCGTACTGGCAAATAGGCTATCCGAAAACGTTTTTCAAAACCATCATATTCTTTTATAAATGACCTACGTTTTTGAAAAATATTCTTTTTACAAAAAGCTTCTGAAGGATTTTTCAAAAAGCCAAAAATTGATTTTCTCCAAAAATGAACTGGCAGAACCCCAGCAGAACTCGGCTAGAGTTCGGCCATTTGGAACGTTAGTGAACGTTGGGTTTTTGAACTTGGTCATCCTTGAGTTGCGGTTTGTTACAAAGAGTTCTGTCCAAATTCTGTCCGAATTCTGTCAGAATTCTGTCTTTAGAAAAACTATAAATAGAGAAGTATTTCGAGCTTTTCAAATCACCAATTCACTTTCAATCTCTTCTCTTCTTAAGCTTACATTCTTCCAAAGAGTTCTTAAAAGCTTTCATTTTCAAATCCCAAGCCAGTTACAATCCTCTAGTCGATTTGCCAGTGCGGTACGGTCTAGAAGTTTCAAAGCGATTGTAATCAGAGGCTTGATGGAAGATTCAACTCTTCACAATTGAAGTTGGTCGAGTTCTTCGTATCAAAGCTCGCGTCTGTAGAAGTTGCAAGGACTTCGTATAAAAACTTGCAGGATTTTCCAATAGTGGATTCAACTGGAAGTTAGAGTTCTTCCGACTGGACTAGTCCTCACAAGAAAGAAACCAGTATAAATCTCGATGTTTGTGTTTGCCTTCTGATCACTTTTTTATTTCGGTCATTTACTTTTGTGATTATTATCATATCTGTGATCTAACTGCTAACAAGTTTTTAATTAGCAATATCCCGCTGCCTACTCTATTCACCCCCTCTAGAGTATTCTGTTTTACGATTTCGTTCCTACAATGAGGAGTAGTGCTAGTTAGTGAGATGGTGGATTGCCCTATCACTATAGCTGTGAGGGAGCTTAGGGCTCGACTTCAAGTGATGTCATTGCCCAGATTTGATATAGTCCTCGGCATCGACTGGATGAGTAAGCAGTTTGTTGTAATAGACTGCCATAAAGGGAAGGTGATTTTCAGCCTGCCTGGAGTTCCACCGTTCGAGATCAGCAGATGGATTGTAGAGAGGCCAGAGGGAGTCTACATCGGAGCAGTTGCAGAAGACCAGAAGTTGTCGTACCCGGTGATTGCAAAGTTTCTCGACGTCTTTCCTGAGGAGTTGCCAGGATTGCCGCCAGATCGAGATATGGAGTTCAGCATCGACTTAGTGCCCGGATCAGCGCTGAAGTCCCAACATTGCTACAAGATCAACCCGAAGGAAGCTGCAGAGTTGAAGGCTCAGATTGATGAGTTGGAAGGCAAGGGTTTTATTCGGTCCAGTGCTTCATCCTGGAGAGCACCGGTACTCTTCGTGCTGAAGAAGGATGGGACTGTTAGAATGTGTATCAATTACTGTGCACTCAACAACATCACCATCAGGAATAAATACCCATTGCCGCGAATAGATGAGCTGTTTGACCAGCTTAGTGGAGCTAAGGTCTTTTTCAAGATTGACCTTCGGTCGGGGTATCATCAGATGAAGGTTCGGGAGCAGGATATTCTGAAGACAGCCTTCAATACCCGTTACGGCCAGTATGAATTCTTGGTGATGTCGTTCAGACTCACCAATGCCCCAGCAGTGTTTATGAACTTGATGAATAAAGTTTTTCATAAATATTTGGACAAGTTTGTCGTAGTCTTCATTGTCGGCATTCTGATATATTCGAAGACTGAGGAGGAGCATATGGAGCACCTACAGATTGTTTTAGAGATTCTACGGAAGGAGAAGCTGTACGAAAAGCTCTCAAAGTGCGAGTTCTTCTTGGACAGAATGGAGTTCTTGGGACATGTAGTGACTGGAGAAGGGATTTCTGTAGATCCCAAGAAGATTGAAGTTGTAGAAGCTTGGGTACCTCCCAAGTCGGTCGCTGAGATTCGTAGTTTCCTGGGGCTAGCAGGATACTACCGAAAGTTCGTAAAGATTTTTCCAAAATAGTAGAGCCAATGACAAAGCTTACGCGAAAGGACGAGGAGTTCATCTGGAGCGACGCCTGCCAGTCAGCATTTGAAGAATTAAAGAGAAGACTCACTATAGCACCAGTTTTAGCTTTACCATCTGGATCGGGAGGATTCGTCATCTACAGTGATGCATCAGAAAAGGGTTTGGGATGTGTGCTTGAGCAGAACAAGAGGGTCATTGCTTATGCTTCTAGACAGTTGAGACCTCATGAGAAGAATTATCCTACACATGACTTAGAGCTTGTAGCAGTCATTTTTGCCTTGAAACTGTAGAAGCACTACTTGTATGGAGAGAGAGTGGACATCTTCACGAACCACAAAAGCCTGAAGTACGTCTTTACTCAGAAGGAGCTGAACATGAGACAGCGAAGGTAGCTAGAACTCATGAAGGATTTTGACATCAATCTGTAATACCATCATGGGAAGGAAATATGGTAGTAGATGCTCTCAGTGGATATCCTGTTACTATATTTCTTACTATGGATCTGCATCTTCTAGAGGATCTTGAGAGTCTGGCGATTGAGATTGTTCTTCCGAGAGTTGGAGGACAGCTGATCCACATGCAGATACAGTCAGGATTGTTAGAGAAGATCAAGGAGGCCCAGTTTATAGATGAGGGACTCTGATGTCTCAGAGGCCAGACAGAGGCAGGATTGCTCGACGACTTCACTATTGCATATGATGGATCCCTGAGACACGAAAACCAGTCGTGTGTAACCAAGGATTTACGGAAGGAAGTTATGCAGGAGGCCCACAAGTCGCAGTATTCTATTCATCCTGGACCTACCAAGATGTATAAGGATCTGCGGAAGTATGTTTGGTGGTTTGGAATGAAACGAGAGGTTGCCAGATTTGTTTCCAGATGCATTGTGTGCCAGCAATTCAATGCAGAGCGCCAGAGACCAGCAAGATTACTCCAGCCTTTACCTATTCAGGAATGGAAGTGGGAACACATAACCATGGACTTCGTCTCTGGTTTATCGCGTACGCCCGGTAGCAAGGATGCTATTTGGGTTATCGTGGACAGATTGATAAAATTTGCTTATGTCATTTCGTTCAAGGTAGGGCTGTCGACCGAGAAGCTTGCAGACCTCTACATGCGTCAGATCGTGCGGATTCATAGAGTGCCAGTGAGTATCGTATCAGACAGGGACAGCCGCTTCACATCACACTTCTGGAGGAGTCTACAGCTGAGCTTGGGTTCACAATTGAAGTTCAGCACCGCCTATCATCCACAGACAGACGGGCAATCCGAGAGGACCATTCAGACGTTGGAGGACATGTTGCGGGTTTACGCACTCAACTTCGGTGGTTCGTGGGAGGATCACTTGCATCTTGTAGAGTTTGCCTATAACAATAATTATCAGGCTAGCATCGAGATAACACTGTTCGAGGCACGGCGGAGATATCGCACACCTTTATCTTGTGACGACGTTGGCGAGAGGACTTGACGACGTTGGCGAGAGGACTTTGCTTAGGCCAGAGATGGTGGTAGATTCGGCCGAAAAGGTCAGATTGATCAGAGAGCGTCTCAGAGTTGCACAGGATCGGCAGAAGTCCTGGGCGAACAGCAGAAGACGGCCACTAGAGTTTGCAGTTGGAGATAGAGTGTTCCTGAAGATCTCGCCAACCAGAGGCATCATTCGATTTTACAAAGGTGGGAAGCTCATTCCGAGGTACATCGGACCCTTCGACGTGACGGTGCGGATTGGCGAGGTGGCCTATCGACTAGCACTTTCTGCTAGCTTGGACGAAGTGTACGATATTTTTCACGTGTCCCAGCTTCGACGCTATATTTCGGACCCGAGCCATGTGGTGGACTACTCAGAGCTAGAGGTGGGTCCGAGCTTGACCTATGAGGAGCAGCCAGTGGAGATCCTTGACCGAAGGGAGAAGCAATTACGGAATCAGACTATACCGCTTGTCCGAGTCATGTGGAGATACCACTCTCCGGGGGAGTCTACATGGGAGCGCGAGGACGAGACGCGGAAGCGCTATCCTAGTTTGTTTGCTTGATTGTATTCTGGTTTTTGGAAATTTTAAATTCAATAAATGACTTATGTTAAAATAATTAATTGTGATTTTGTTTTGTTGCCTCTCAAATTTTGAGGACAAAATTATTTTAAGGGAGAGAGATTTGTAACTCCACCTTCCTATTTTCAAGAAATATTTTTAAAATAATAAGTTTGATTTAAATTATTTTGAATAATAATAGTTTTTGATTAAATATTTTCGAATAAATATTTCATGATTTCTTTTGGAGGGAGATTTAAATTTTTGGCAAATTACTAATTTTCAAATTTATTGGAGTGGTCCCCAATCCCTAACAAACTTGTAATCACCTTTCAACTGAATTTTTGTAATTAGTACAAATAGTGAAATGGGGGGAGGCTTTACTGCTTAATGTCTGTTAGTGGAGGGACTACATTGCATATTTGTTGAATTATATATATAGGTGGCTGGAGAGAGAGTGAAGCCATTTTCTTCATTCTGAGCTCTGAAATTCCAGAGCTCCTCATTCCATTCTTCTCGGTCCTTCCCCAAATCCTCACAGACCTAACCCTAAGTCTCTCGACGAAAAAGGAGGCGACGGCTGCAACGAAGAAGAAGGCGACGACGACTGAAGACGCGCACCACCCGCGCACCTTGGCGGATGATCGATCGCGAATGCGGCCAGGACGCAGCGGTTGAGCATTCTCCTAACGACGCCGAAGACGTCCACTCTGACGATCGACTTCCACAACAATGTCACCATATCGCCTCTTCCCCACGAGTTCACTCCTTCGGTGACGATTCTCGAGTTCTTCGAAAATTTTCATCAACGGGCCAGATCTAGGTCAGTAATTCATTTTCGGAGAGGATTTCGTTTCCTTGTTTCTGTTTGATTCTTGACTTGAATTTTCGAATCCAATGAGTAGATCGCCCTGAATTTTCCTTGAGGCTCTGTTCGGAAACGAAGGAAATTTCGTTTGAGCTATTCATTCTCGGTAAGTGTTCATTCCTCTATATTTCTAGTTTTTGTTTCTTTGATCTTCTGTGAATTGGAATTAAGACCTTGTCACTTGGTGTTGTTCTGGATTTTGATGGTAGTTTTCGCAAATCAATTTCGTTTGGAGCAGAGGACTGTGTCCGACACTCGAGATACATTCGTGATCCGCATCACCTCCTCCTTCCAGGTACCTACATTATCTATCTGTTGATTCTTTTATATTATCTCGGTGTTTGAGTATGTGGTGTGGCCAGGACCGATCCTATTAAGAGTTGCTTGAGTCGACTATAGCCATGTTCGTGTCCAGACAGTGGGTTCGTGTTCGGGTTGTGTTCATTTCGGCTGCGTATTGGTGTTTCAGTTGGGATTGAGGATGTTTGGGTCTCGTTGATCTGTGTTCAACTTTGGTGTGAGTTTCCTTCTATTCGTGATTGATCTAGTTGGTGTCGAAAGCAATGGGTCTCTGGGCGTAGGAGTTAGCAGGGCTTGAGCTTACAAGTAGTTTGAAAACTTCTTTCGATTGATTGTAATTCTGTCAATTTGAGTCCTGTATGCTTTGATCGGGTTGTAGTGTGTATATGGATCTGTTGAATTTTTTCTTTTTTATTTCCTGAGTATTGGTTGATGGTGATTTCTCTAGATGTTCTTAAATTATGTCTTCATAAATATCATATTAATTTATTAATTTATTGTTTTTAATTATGTGAGATGTTTGTGTTCAAATGAGTTTTGGTTGGAATGGAGAGTCTGATGTGTTGAGTAGTTGAGTAAATTTGAGCAGTTGGTAGCTTGGACTGTGTTATTTTACTCCTATAATTGGAGATTGTCCAAACCAAATGGGTGATGTGGGGTTGTGGTCAAGTTGGGTTGTAACTTGACTTTGTGAAAACAGGATTGGTTTGGACTTGTTAAATTGATATTGTTAATTTTATTAAAATGCTAAATATTTTTTTTACTAAATAGTATATTCAAAAATAAATTTGGTCAAGTAATGTTGAAATTGCTAGTAGGATATTTTGGTTGGGTTTACTCTAATTGGTCTATAAACATTTATAATGACTAAGTCTAGTTAAATAAATTACTATCTAATGCTATTTTCTAAAACATATATTATAATTCTCTATAAATATATAATAAACTGTTTTCTTAAAAGATTAATTAGTTATATATAATTATTCTTGTTAGCAATAAATATTAACTAGTTAGCCCTAAATATCTAGTGTCTTTGTTTATAGCCTAACCAACTTATACACATGCTAGGTGGACAGACAGATCTATTTTCCATTCTCGATCACTCGGAGCAAGGCAAGTACTTTCTATGGTTTTTGTGCATTTACATATCTTGTACTTCTCTTGATGACACCATGCGACACGATAGCTTGTACCCTTGTACTTTCCTGTTCTTGTACTTACTTGTGTCGGGAGGGAAAATACACTAGCTATGTGACCAAACCCGGTTACTATATTCATGTAGATACCTTAGGCCTCACATCGTGCACGCGGGTTCTAAGCCGTACCGATATTTATGTACTCTTGTTCATATTCCTGTACTCACCCCATCCGGTCACATAGGCTAGTTGTATTTCAAATATGATGCACATGTCATGTCTTGTACTTCAGGTTCATGGTTACATTCCTGTGCTTTATTTCCTATACTTACATTCCTGTACTTTCATGTTTTTCCCTGTATTTTATATTTCATGTTCTCCTGTACTCATTTCCATATCATGATGTTCTTGTTCATTACCTAGAACTGTACTTTGCTCCGCTCCTGACTAGGATATGTTGCAGGTGAGATGGAGGCTTTGTGTGATACCTACTATGGCCGTGAGCCTGTAGATGCAGTAGAGCCAGCTGGAGTTGCTATGGACTTAGAGGCTGAGGAAGCCTAGTGCATTACCCTTAGCAGTTTATGTTCCATTGTACTTAAGACAGTCAAACTTTATTTTAGCTGGATGAATGTAATAACTCTTAGAAACGTACTTTGATTCTAGGATTCGCTTATATGGATGCTATGGTTTACATTCATTTATGTCTGGACTCGTAGTTTCCCTAGAGATTGGTACAGCTTACTTCATCGTGTCCAACGATGAAGGCTGGGCGTGTCCGACTCGTGTCCGATTATTCGGGAGCGGATCGTGACACGTTCATCCGCAACGGCTATGGTCGGAGCCATCGCCGTTACATGCTTCTCAGGTGTGGTGGTAACGATGTCCTGATCAGGTGAGGAATGAGTACTGGGACCCCTCAGTTTTTCATGGCAGCCTGCATAAACAGGTAAAATAAGGTCAAGCAAAGATTTTATTAAAATAATAAAACTTATAAACAAGCGACATTGGTACCAGAGAAGCAACCGTCGTAGATGGCTGTTTCTGCTGTCCTGGAGGTCAGGAATACCTTTTGCTCTACTCGTCGACTTGGAAGCGAGCACCTTTCTCTTCCTCTAGGGGAGGCAAACTTACTTCAGTCGAAGCTTGTCACTTCAAATGAACGTTGGCCAACCGATCAGTCGGAGTATTAGGAGTCGTCGTCACCACCACTTGGACATCTGAAGGAAGGTAGGCTCGGGCCTGCTGAATGGAGCGCTCTGACGTAGCAAACTTGGTCTAGCAATAAAACTCTGATCTCAGTGATATCCGCTTAATATATTATTTGCCAAACAATAATATTTGACAGCAACATACAAAATGTGTATCATTCGCCCTCGTGGAGGAGCAGTGAAATGTGCCTTGGTGCATCCGGTATTATTGTACTTCCAAGCCCAGCCTCTATCAAGCAGGTCTCCTTTATACCCAAGACAGGGACTTGGGTTGCCCAGCAGCATCTGGCTATAGCCAAATTGGCGTACAAAGCGAGTCGGCAAGTAGGGCTCCAAAAAAATCTCATTCTGGTTCCGATAAACCAGATGAGATGGCCGGATCGACTATAGCCAGCAAAATGCTCCCTCAGACAAGCTAGTAACATGAGTCCCTCCATCTACTGGCTCATCTCCCTCTCTAGGTCCTGCGTAGTTGGGATAGATCTTGTAAAAGTCGTAGCCCCTCATATAGGCTTATGCTTTACGGCAGACCGGGACAACTGAATGAAGCCACTCTTCGGAACCAATGGAGTAAGCCATCGCCCGAACGAGCACCCTCCTCCAGTCGACGTTCATTATTGATCGGTAGTGTAGGATGAACCAACCCATCAGATAATGAAAGGGCAACTCCACCGTGGGAAAGTCCCCAATCTTTCCTTCATAATGTAACACTTTTTCTATAAACTCTCGGAGACCCCGATGGGCATTACAAACCATTGCGTAGAGGAGGGCCAGCTTCTGACCAAACATGAGTTGGACTACAAGAAGGATGAGGTTCCTGCTTACTCGTTCGAGTAATACGGATCCCCAGGACCCACATAATTGTGCAACCATATCATCAGATAGGCAGGCAATACTTCCTTCGGAGACAGTTCGTAGAGGTTAGAAGTTAACGATCTTCAAATCAGGGTCATCGACTCGTTAACCTTTGGGTTCTTCTTCTATTTTTTGCCATTGAGGCAGCAATAGCTTCCACCATAGAGGCCACACGAGTGGTAAAAAGAACCTTCTTCGGCCATGTCTCCTCTCGTTTGTAGACATGCCTCGTCTAGGCTTTGACGTGGAGGGAGGCCCATCCTTTCTCAAATCGCTGGCATATCATATGGTGGCATAGAAGCTCCTTGTAAACAACTATCATGTCGGAGTCCTTTGACTCCCAGGCTATAAGCTCTTCGTTGCAAAGGGTATACTCCTCATAGGGTTTTGTTCCCCAAGGCAAACTTAAGGTTACATGCATCTAATACAAAGCCAGGTCCGTCTCCCTGCCAGGCGTGAAGAACGTCCCGGTATGGCAGTTATACATCCCAACTAGAGTGATAAATATAGAGTGATTCACCTCCAAACTGTATTGGATAGCCCGAATGGCGTAGTACAACCTGATCTCCTTGAGTAGCCCCTCGTACTTGGCAACGACCCAGGCAGTCAAATCGTACCGTTCATGCTTACTATGGGTCCATCTAGTAGTCTGGAAGATACTTGTAGGATAGAAAACACCCGCTTCCAGCATCCGGTTGGCAAAGGTAGAAGTACCCAAAATAAGAGAACTATCATATACGTCACTAACCATACTGTTGGGGCATAGTACCCGCATGGTGTTAGATGACCATCCATTACTTATCCAAAAATATCCTTTTAATACGTACTGGACATGATCTGGAAATGTTCGATCAATGCCCGCCTTGAATATGAGTGAGATCCCACTCCATCATTCTCTTAGAAGCCAAACAAGTAAATGCCGAAAGAGGCAGCTGGTGATCAATCTTCATATATATAAGTTGAGGTCTCCCGACTAAAAATACCAGTTTTCCTTCAGCTTCATGATATCAGTGTCACGGGAGACCACCTTGTCCTCAAACAGAAATTGGGGTCACTGGTAGTAACTTTTAGTCCCATTACCAATGAGGATCTTGCCAGGACCCAGCATCGGCTAGAAAAAAATAAAGTACTGCATTTTGAGATGGGTCTACTCTATGAAGGGTCATCCTTTACAATCAAGGCTTTCACATGGTTTACCACTTCCTCTTTGTAATCCAAACCTATTTGACAAAGAGAGAAACCAAACAATATCTCGCCTAGAGAGGGCACAACCATAGATACTGCACAAAGTACAAAACCAAAATTAGAAAAAAAAAGTCATAAAATAAAAATTGACTTAAAACCATGCGTAATCTTTTGGCAGCGCATGACTTCAGCAAAAACAAACCTTATTGCAGCACGAGATAAAACTCGCGTTAAAGTAGTGTCTATGCGTGCCAACAGCACGCGCATGATGGTTACCCACCCATGCGCAATGTTGTGCATCAGCGCATCTTCTGGATAAATGTCCATGCACATCTACAAGACTGTGCTTCTGCGCATCTTCTCTGCAGAAGTCCATGTGCATTAGTAAACTGAAGCTGAAGTGCATCTTCTGGACAAATCTATGTGCGTTCGTAGACTATAAGCTTCAACGTATCTTAAGGACGAAGTTTTATAGCCATATCCATGCACGTTAGAAGTAAATTTTGGTCAACGCATGTTCTAGATGGTTATCCACCCATGCGACTGACCGTGCACAAAATATCTCTGTATTCGAAAGAATTTCTATAGACGGAGGACACCCACCTATGACACACTTGCGGATGTCGGGGTTTGTTGTATCGACGACAAGCGGCTCCTCGGTGGCAGCTTCAATGGACTTCTTCTTTCCCTTGCCTTTGCTCGTGCTAGTAGCAGTAACTTTAGGAGCTTTGGGGGCATGTAAAAGAGTTAGGGTTTCTCTAGAGAAATAAAGGAGGGAAATCGAAGAAAACGAAGAAGAAAAGTTTTTCTTTTGAGAGTTCGAAAGAAAGAGCAAGTATGAACTTTTTTCTCTGTCCTAAGGGTCTATTAATTATAGGCTCGGCTGTATGTGTTTCGATAAAGATAAAACACGCAGCTACTGCTTTGGAGATCCGGCTCAATCACTCCGCTCTCATCCAAATAAAGATTTGACAGCATGTCAGGGATACCATGCGTACTAGAACTCCTGCGCCGAATAGGCCATGCGCCAAGGCATCTCTTGTAACAAATTATGTGTTTGAAAGCCTTGCTACTCATGCTTCTTGTTCAAAGTATTATAAAACTTGTTCAAGTTTTAAAAACTTTGAAGGGGGTCTTTTAGAAGTATGAAAAAAAATCATACAAAGGACTTGTTCATAACAAAACATGCACACCCTCTACCATGCGCACAGGAGATAGCTAAAGGATTATGTGTCTAGCTTCCAATGTGCTAAAACTATTGATACGCTAAGATGGTCATGCGTTCAAAACCCTCAAACCATCAAAGCATTTAATGCAGCAATAACAAATATGTTAGACGTTAGCTAACGCTTGAAAGGTCATACAACATGTGCCTCGAAGAACATGCAGCCGATGACTACACAACAACCAAAGAGTCATCAGTTATGACTCCATGCGTGTATTGCTCATGCGCGCATTGTTTGTGCGTGTATGCCTCATATGCGCATTATCCATGCGCACATCGCTCAGGCGCACATTGAAAGACACATCATAAAAAGACAAAGACGCTTCGAAGTACGAGCTGACAACTTACATCAGCACTTATGTTAGCATAATAATTATCTTTTGATAGTGACAGCTATGTAGTGCCATGTGGCTGAAAAAGTATAAACCCATGTATGTGACTCCGAAGCCATGCGCCCAGACTTGACATGCGCCCCAGAAGCCATACATCAAGCCCCCCTCATGCACAGGAGAAATGATACATCAGAATCATTCTATTCCAATAGATCAAGATCTTCAAGCAATGAGCATGTTCTACGTGTTACTAACTTGGTCAAGACTATGACGGGTGTTAATAGCCCAAGATGTCAGCGACAAGCATATCTCAACCATTGTCACATGGTGGTCAGCTGCGCCATGCACGTATAGTTGCAACAAAATTTTGTTCAGATATTTTATACGACATTGAAAATCATGTGCGCATCGTTCATGCGTGCATGGATTCCATGTTATTATAAATAAGAAGGAGCGTTCCTTAATCCAATACGGAGATTTTTTATTAAACTGAGAGAGCCAAATTGATGTTCTTCTTGCTAGTGAGAAAAGACTTGTAATCCTCTTTCACCTTGTCAGATTCTTAATGGGGTAAAGGAATCAACAGTAGTGTTCGATCTCCATCCTCACACTTTCCCAGAATCAAAGCTTGTACTTAGAGTTTTTGTTTATGAGTTCTTTTAGTTTTCTCGTTTGATCAATACAAAAGTTCGTATAACTTTTTATTCAAGGCAAACAAACTAGCGACTCAGCTGGGGACTTCCTTCTCATCTGACAAAAAGTTGGTGACGCAATCTAATGACAACTTGCTCGGGTCCACTTAGAGGATGTTGGTCGTACGCTTAAACTAACAAGCCTTCGAGGATCTGCTCTCCGATCAGGACAATGCGAGTCCTTCGAAAAGGCTAGTAAAGTCAAAGAAGACTCATCGTACTTGGGTGGCTAAGGCCGTTGTGCCTCGCCCAAGTACTATCATGCCCCACTCCCAAAACTTACGGGACTAGCATGTGACTCGGCTAGCTGGTACATACTTAAGGGCAAACTCAATCTATGGAACCCTCAAGTAATGTACGTAAGCTGTCTAAGATATGGTCTAATACGGCAAGTCATCTATATCTTAATCCACGGATAATAATTTCAAGCAGGAACCGACAAATTAATGTTGATCAAACAATAATACATTGATGCAACATGAATAAAATACAAGGATAGACAATTTGCATTAAAGTTGGCCAGACCTTAAAACATTTATCTGAACAAGCTCATGGCAAGAAGTAAAGCTTGTAAAACTAGGCTATAGAGTTGAAGATGTCATCATAAAATATATAAGACAAAAGAACGATAAAAGTACCACTAGCGATACCTGAATCCTGGAGATGCAATCGTCCACAATCTACTCTTATATTCTATCAGTCAACGAATACCTGGAGAGATCACCAGGTCATCATGGGACTAGCAAGATACATAAAAATATGTCGAATGTAACAATATTAAATATGCAGAAAAAATAAGAGTAGTCCTGAAATAATTAACTAAGACACAAGGAGACTAAGACATAAGAGAACTAAGACATAAGGAACCTAAGACATACAGAATCTAAGACGTTGGCATGCCATACTATAAGTGGCTAACAATAAGTCAAGTAAAACCTATAGACTGTAGTCAAGGCAAGCACTCCCAATCTATATATCTCAATTGTAGTTAAGCGAAGCACTCCCAAACGAGATGGTCAAGTAGCCAATTCTTGTATCAAGGTCAAGACAGTCCTATAGACTGTAGTCAAGGTAAGCACTCACAATCAATAGAATATCACAAGTCAAGTCATACTCAAGTCAAGAGAATAGTGGTATAGGACTAAAAAACTCTATTACGAGACACATGTGAACACGAAGACCAATATAACAAGTAATAGAAATAAAATAGAAATAAGGTACATGAATGTAATCTAGAAACAAGATATAGTAAAATTAGAAACATGATAAAGCAACATAAATATAAAATTATGAGAAAAAAGAAATAACATACAGTAGAGAACATGCATATAAAATATATTGTACAAGTTGGCAAGGTATACTTGCCTGGTGGTAGTGTATAGAAGCGATAATATCCAATCAAGTCAACGAGCCACAAAAGCAAAACTCTCGTAATCGTCTCCGGATGCTGAAACAGACATCACCAACATTTTTGGCATAAGAAAAATGTCAAATATTGACTGCCTATAAGTCAAATTCTGGACATATGAGCAAAACGGTAATTTTATGTCAAAACTATGTCCGTCGTTGGACCCGCTTTGTACCAAAAAGTGAGCCAAAATCTATGTTCCCTAAAGTGGACAAATTATATACCTACGAGTATAATTTTTTTGATATGAACTTAATGGTACATCCAGTTTTGGATTCCAATGAGCTGTGCACAAAATCGCCCGTTGATTCGGACTTGGGCCCGCCAAAATGACGATATGGTCAACTGTCTCAGAATCGGACCAAACTTGGCTCAAAGGACCAAAAAATAATACGAGTCCAATGGCTTAAGTTTCGTCTTGATGTAATGAGCGTCCACAAAGTAATTAAGATTTTTACAAAGTGGCCGATAGGCAACCTTCGACAGATACCCATCGAATTCGTCGCACAAACGTAACGAATTCGAGTTCTGTCAAAGCCCACATGTCTGCAACATCTGTATGAACCTTTCGATGCCTTTGGATTACGACAAACTCACTCGGTTTCTCGGGATGGACCCCGTATCAGTGGTTTTTCTAATTTTTAAAACTGGTTTCATGGGTTTTTTTTTGGTTTTCATACTGATTTATTTCGATATAAAATAGATGAAATTAAAAACTGTAAATAGAGTTTAGAAGTTGTATAGGTTGTTTATTTTCCTGTTTAATTACAATTCCAAAATTTCTAATAGTTGGCTAATAATTAGCCTTCCAAAAAATAGGTTCCTGGAACTAAAACTGACGACACAAAATCGTGATTTTCCATAATTTTTATAGGATATTTTGTAGTAATTTACCATAATTAATAATTAATGTAAGTTGAACGGCATTAGGTTATCTTTTAAGAGAATCAAATAGTTCATAATTTGGTCGAGTATGAATGAAAAATTGGATCGAGAAGTAGGGTACCTCGTAGTCAGGGACCCAAATTTTTGGGGATTATTTATTTATTTATTTATTTATTTATTTTATACAAGTATATGATTGTATTATTAAATTATATTTTTTTATTAATTATGATTATAGATCTAGGTTTTCGTAGCTTCAATTTTTGGAGCACAAGAAAAGCCAATATTTTAAAATGACCTTAATAAGTTTTGAAGTAGACAAGTCCACCTTCAATTTGATATGGTATGTCCCATCGAAACTTGTCTCCCAACATTCTTCTGACTTTGCACAACTTTGGGTCAAATTTAGGCCATTTGATTAATTACCATAATTCTATACCTAACTTCCAACCTGAGTTCGGGACTCGACATCGATCCAAACTATTTGACCCAATATATGGTTTTGACCCATTTTGAGCCTACGACACGCATGACTAGGGTGTGCCACTCAATCGAGTTCGCATGTGCTATTTATTTACGGATGGCACAAGAGACTCACTGGTTGGATTTTCGAGTTCGATTTAACTAGAAAAATATATTTGGACTCTAACTGAGCGAACCATACTTGGTGGAGCCATGTTAGGTAGCCATGATCCAGTAGAATTATTTTAAATTATTTTTGGGGATGTTATACAGCCAATAGGTTTAAATACAATTTCGTATATATATAATTATATATAATAGCCTAATACTAACTATACATATTGCCTTAGTCATGGTTAAGTTCGAAACGCACATCGACAAGGAATTTTTGCATAGCTAGTGTAGTTGTGTGCTTTGACTAGCGTTTTAGCCATGGTAGGGAAGGCTGAGCCACAGCAGTGTCCCAACTAGGAAAAACCAGTCAAAGTTGGGACTTGTCCCCTATAAAAGATTTAATTAGTTATTTTTTAAGATTATGACTTTTAAGAGACTCGGTGAGACCGAATTGGCCCAGACCTGACCCGAACCAAACCCAAACCTATGTAGATAGGTAGTGCGTCTAAGGACATCCATGTAGATATATGTTACATTGGTATTTTATTTCAATGATTTTGTGCACAATTTTATAAATGGTTGAATATATAATAAATATGTTCTTGCTATTAAATAAAATTTTATATGTGAATAAATATCGTTAAATTATTGTAGATCATAATATTTATAAATATTATAGATTTTCTACTTCTGGAATAATTTTAGAGTTTGGATAGTTTATTATAATCCGAATTAGTATAGAATTAGTATATATAATATAATTGATTATGTGTTATATACAAATATGAAAGTGTATATATATGTGTGTTAATTGGTTAGATATCGATAATATACTTTGAAATACTTCATAGATTGTTTATTTATATATATTAGAAATTATAGATTATATATACATAGATATGCATATAGAGAAAGAGTTATTTATAAATAAATATATACATAAATAGATGCTTATATATAGGGATACATATAGAAGGAAAACAAAAAGAAAAAAAAGGAAAAAGAACAAAAAATATACTCTTCATCTCGCGAGAGAGGGATCATCTCGCAAGATGAAGACTGCAGCATAGGCCGACCGCCCAATATAAGAGGTGTTATATGTATAGATGACCGAGAGAGAGAAAGAGAAGGAAAGAGAAAATAGTAACCCTAAAACCCATCGTAGGCGACCTCCCCCGATCGTCCCCGACATGCGTACCACCCTATGAGCCGCCGAGTTACCGCCGCGTGCGTGCAAAGGCCGCCGAACAGCAGCAGAGCTGCAACAGCAGCAACAATAACAACAATAGCTGCAGCGACTTTAAGACGCGATTGCGATCTCATCGGTTCATCGTTTTGTAAACCACTTGGTCAGGTGCAAAGCTAAGCTATACGACTTCTCTTCCCTTCAAGTAGAATAATTTAATTTGCATCATGTGCATCAAAAATCGTGTTCGAAAATTAAGAAAAAACTTGAATTTTGGACGTTAGAAACTATCCCGAAACCCCAAGTTGGCGGTTGATTTGCGATCAGGATATCGCGAATATTAAAAAAACTGCTTGAACAGACTTTTAGACAACCTAATCAGGATTGAAACCCTATTTTTAGTTTAATTCATAGTTGGATTTCATAGTTAGGTGCATAGCCAATCAGAAAAAAAACTGAGAAAACTCTTTTCGAAAATTAAAAAAAATTTCGATATGGGGGTACGTCTCGACAAATCGGACGACTTGGTCACCACCTTAAGCATCGAAAGGTGCATACAGATGTTACGGACGTGTGGGCTTTGGCAAACCTCGAATTGGTTGCGTGTACTCGACGAATTCGATGCGTATTCGTCAAAAATTACCGTATCGACCCCTTTGCAAAACCCTAATTACTTTGTGCACGTGTGTCACATCATGACAAAACTTGTACCACTGGACTCGTGTCATTTTTTGGTCCTGTGAGGCAAGTTTGGTCCGATTCTGAGAAGGTTGACCAAGATGCTCTTTTGGCGGGCCTATGACCCGACTCAACGGGCAAATTTGTGCACGGCCTACAGAAATCTAACTTTGGACATACGGTTGGGATCATAACGCCAAACCAGACCCGTAGACATGTAGTTTGATGACTTTAGAGACTATAGGCTCTCGCAAGTTTTTTGGTGCAAAGCGGGTCCAACGGCGGATACCGTTTTGACCCAAAATTACCATGTTGCCCATGTGTCCATAATTGGACTTTTGGGCAGATAAACTTAGATATTTCTTTTATGATAAACACGTTGGTGATGTTTGTTTCAGCATCCGGAGACTGCTGCGAGACTTTGACTTTTGTGACTCATTAATTGACTGGATAGTGTTGGTTCTACGTACTACCACCAAGAAAGTACACCTTGCCAAACATTACAGTATTTACATACTTTTCTATATTTCCATACATTCTTAATTGGTTACATATTTCTCTTGCTCCATGTCATGGTTACTTTCTAGTTTTACGTGCACCTCGATTGTTACTCATTTTTTATATTACTTTTTCTATCCTTCTTATCTTGTTCATGTCTAGTGATAGTACTACTATGCCTATGCCATGTTCCCCTGACCCGTTTGACCTGTTCTTGACTTGGACATGACTAGATAGACTTGACTTCTTATTACCTTAGGTGAGAGTGTTTTATTAGCCGTGGCTATGCCTCTATTGTTAGTGCCTCACCGGGCTACGGTAGAGAACCTGTTATAGGACTGTTAGTGCCTCATCGGGCTGTAGTTTTATTACATGCACCTATAGCCATGATTAATATTATATTCCTATGACATGTCACCATATATAGAGTTCTCCTATGTGTTACTATTTTTTGCACTTGCTATTTCAGTCTTTCGTTGCATGTTATTACTGTTATAGTAGGCTTGTATATTATGTGTCTTACTTGTCCCCTGAGGACCTGGTGATCTCTCCAGGTATGAGATGAAGGTATGGTACATTGACGGATGGTGGTTGCTACTCCAAGTCTTCTGGTATATTTAGTTGTTATTATCATTATCTTCCTTATTTATATTTTG
Source organism: Iris pallida (assembly GCA_029216955.1). NCBI lineage: Eukaryota > Viridiplantae > Streptophyta > Magnoliopsida > Asparagales > Iridaceae > Iris > Iris pallida. The sequence continues at coordinate 50,426,454 of JANAVB010003400.1, read as the reverse complement.
TCAACTATACACTTGCTGTTATTATAGCCTAGTCTTTTACAAGCTTAAATTTTTTTGTAGCTTGTTCATTAAAATATGTTATTGGAGATCCACTCTAACATATTTATCTATTATAGAACCAGTGTATTATGGTCTGATAAGCCTTACTGTACATGATTCGATATTGTTACCGACATTTAGTGGATTAAGATGTACTTGATTCTAGAACAACCAGACAACTTATACATATTTGAGCTGGGCTGGAGTCCTCTCGATGCGTAGCTGGCATGTACACATATCCTAGTCCTACGTATTTTGGGACTGGGGTGTTACATATTTTTTGGTGGCCCATGCAGGTCATGTTAGCCGTTTCGGTTACATTACTGTACCGAGCGGGCCTACGAATATGATTAAACCCTTAGGAATCTCAATCCATATTGCTTTGACAATTCTTTTAAAAAAATTTCTACTGTCCTTGAACTTCGTATTTGCTCTCGACTATTCTTCCTTTGCTTTCCCGTACCATTGCTTCTCGTCCCTTCCTATTTCAGAGTGACGAATGATCGTGCTATATGGAATTTATCAGAAATCCTTAAGTTATAGTTTAAGTTAGTTTGCTTTTTGATTTTGGTTGCATGATAGATAGGAGGGGATTAGAGATGCCATATACCTAGAGCTGTCAAAATGGGCTAAGCCCGTTGGGCCGGCCCGCCCTACCCGCCACAAAGGTGGGTTGGGCCGAGCATTTAGGAACCCACCAAACAGGCGGGCCTAGGTGGGCTGGTTCGCTAGTAGCCCGCCCCGCGGTGGGCTAGCCCGCGGGCCAAGTGGGTTGGCCCGCCATCTATTTTTTTATAAAATTTTTAATTTTTTTATTTAGCACATATATGAGATATGTATTATAAATGATAAAAATTCTCATTTAATGCAAGTAATGACGTATAAAATATTAAATTTGGTCATTTATTTACATGAATGAAGATGTTTTAAAGAAATATCTACTATTATAATGTTTTTTGTATTTTACTTGTAATTTGATGCATATGAGAGTGAGTAGAAAATATTATATATATGATTTTTTTCTTTTAAGAAACTAAACAATAATTTAAAATTTTAAAAAAATTAAGCGGGCCGGCCCGCCTAGTCCGCGGCTTGTCGGTGGGTTGGGCTGGGTTGGAATTTTTCTAACCCGCCAAAATGGTGGGTCAGCCCGTCCTGCCCCGCCAAATGGTGGGTTATGGTGGGTTACGGGCCGGCCCGCCCCGCCGGCCCGTCTTGATAGCTCTACAAATACCTTAGATATCTAGTGGTATGGAACAAGGGTTATAAAATTTATTGTAGCATGTGTTTGAAGGGGTAGTGTGACCAAAGGTGGGTAGAGATTCTAGCGAATTTATTTTGGTGGTAAGTTAATCGTGAAGAATATTGTTGAAGTTTACTATATTTGGTATATAAAAAAACAAGGGGTTTTGTAGACTTGAATACAAGGATATGAGTGGATTTATTTTATATCTAACTTCAAGCGGAAGATGTGATCATAAATTTTGTCAAAAATTTGACTTAGGGCCTCGATATAGTGAACAATTACGAATGTGAATGATAAGGTGATAGTATACTAGAAGTTAGACACTTTGGGAGAGACTAAGTGTATTCGAGATTAATATCGGGACTTTTAGGTCCATTATTATGAAATTTGATCGAAATGGTAAAGGTATATATTTGTGTAGTACTAGGAGGAATTGTTTTTAGTAAATTTAGATTTCTATAATCATGGAAGATACGGTCTCACCAAATAGAGAAGAAGCATGTAACAGTTAGTATGGATAGTGGTAACAGTAAGGGTAGGTAGCATTATATTGGCTACTAGATGATTGGTTGCAAGTCGTATAAAATAGTATATTCAAGGATTCATGTATCAAGAGATTTACTAGTTAGCTTAGAGCGCTATATTTCATTATTGACCATCTTCCAAAATTTTGAGGACGAAATTCTTTTAAGGTGGGTAGATGTAAGAACCCTGATTTTTGCAGATTTTTTATTTATTTATTTTATACGAGTATATGATTGTATATTTATTAAATTATATTTTCTTATTAATTATGATTATAGATATCTTTTTTGTAGCTTCGATTTTCGGAGCACAAGAAAAGCCAATCTTTTGAAATGACATGCATGAGTTTTGAGGTAGACAAGTCTACCTTCAATTTGATATAGGATGTCCCATCGAAACTTGTCCCCCAACATTCTTCTAACTTTGCACAATTTTGGGTTAAATTTAGTCCATTTGACTAATTACCGTAATTCTAGACCTAACTTCCAACTTGAGTTCGGGACTCGACATCGATCCAAAATATTTGACCCAATATATGGTTTTGATCCATTTTGAGCCTATGACACACATGACTAGGGTGTGCCACTCAATCGAGTTCTCATGTGCTATTTATTTACGGATGGCATAAGAGACTCATTGGTTGACTTTTCGAGTTTGATTTGACTAGAGAAAATATTTGGACCCTAACTGAGCCAACCCTACTTGGTAGAGCCATATTAGGTTGCCATGATCCAGTAGAATTATTTTAAATTATTTTTGGGGATGTTATACAACCAATAGGTTTAAATACAATTTCGTATATATATAATTATATATATAATAGCCTATACTAACTATATATATTGCCTTAGTCATGGTTAAGTTTGAAACACATATCGACAAGAAATTTTGGCATAGCTTGTGTAGTTGTGTGCTTTGACTAGTGTTTTAGCCATGGTAGGGAAGGCCGAGCCATAGCAGTGTCCCAACTAGGAAAAACCAGTCAAAGTTGTGACTTGACCCCTATAGTTATTTATTAAGATTATGACTTTTAGGAGACTCGGTGAGACCGAACTGGCTCGGACCTGACCCGAACCAAATCCAAACCCATGTAGACGGGTAGTGCGTCTAAAGATGTCTACGTAGATATATGTTGTATTGGTATTATATTTCAATGATTTAGTGCACAATTTTATAAATGGTTGAATATATATAATAAATATGTTCTTGCTATTAAATAAAATTTTATATGTGAATAAATATTGTTAAATTATTTTATATTTTACTATTTATAAATATTACAGATTTTTCTACATCTGGAATAATTTTAGAGTTTGGATAGTTTATTAGAATTTGAATTAGTATAGAATTAGTATATATAGTATAGAATTAGTATATATATAATATAATTGATTATGTGTTATATACAAATATGAAAGTGTATATATATATGTGTGTTAATTGGTTAGATATCGATAATATAATTTGAAAGATTTCAAAGATTTTTTTTTATATATATTAGAAATTATAGATTATATATCTATAGATATACATATAGAGAAAGAGTTATTTATAAATAAATATATACATATATAGATGCTTATATATAGGGATATATATATAGAAGGAAAAGAAAAAGAACAAAAAGGAAAAAGAACAAAAAAACTCTTCATCTCGTGAAAGAGGGATTATCTCGCGAGATGAAGACTGTAGCACAGGCCGAACGACCCAATATAAGAGGTGTTATATATATAGATGACCGGGAGAGAGAAAGAGAAGGGAAGGGTAAAATACTAACCCTAAACCCTAACCCACATGGTAGGCGACCTCCCCCGTCGTCCCCGACGTGCCCGCCACCCTGCGAGCCGCCAGGCCACCACCGCGCGAGCGCAAAGGCCGCCGGACAGCAGCATCAGTAACAACAAGAACAGCAGCGACTTTGAGACGCGATTGCGATTTCCTTGGTTCATCGTTTTGTGAACCACTTAGTCAGGTGCATAGCCAACCTATACGAGTTCACTTCCCTTTAAGTAGAATAATTTAATTTGCATCATGTGCGATGAAAATCGAGTTCCAAAATCGGAAAAAACTCGATTTTTGGACGTTAGAAACTGTCCTGAAACCCTAAGTTGGCAGTCGATTTACGATCAGGATATCGTGAATCTTAAAAAACTTTTTGAACATACTTATAGAAAACCTAACCGAGATTGAAACCCTATTTTTAGTTTAATACATAGTTGATTATTATCTGTTTAAAATTGATTTAAAAATCGAGGAAAACTGTTTTCGAAAATTAGAATTTTTCCCGATACGGGGTCCGTCTCGACAAACCGGATGACTTGGTCGCCACCCGTAAGCATCAAAAGGTGTGTAAAGATGTTGCGAATGTGTAGGCTTTGACGAAACTCGAATTGGTTGCGTGTACGCGACGAATTCGATGCATACCCGTCAAAGATCACCGTATCGACCCCTTTGCAAAAATCCAAATTACTTTGTGCACGTGCGTCACATCGCGATGAAACTTGTGCCATTGGACTCGTGTCATTTTTTTGGTCCTGTGATCCAAGTTTGGTCCGATTCTGAGACGGTTGACCGGGATGCTATTTTGGCAGGCCTGCGACCCGACTCAACAGACGAATTTGTGCACGGCCCAGCGAAATCAAACTTTGGATATACTGTTGGTTTCGTATCGTCAAACCAGACCTGTAGACATGTAGTTTGATGAATTTAGAGACCATAGGCTCTGGCACATTTTTTGGTGCAAAGTGGGTCCAACGGTGGACACCATTTTGGCCCAAAATTACCGTTTTGCCCCGGTATCCAGAATTGGACTTTTGGGCAGGCAAACTTAGACATTTTTTTATGATAAACACATTGGTGATGTCTTTTTTAGCGTCCGGAGACTGTATCGAGACTTTGACTTTTGTGACTCATTGATTGACTGGATAGTGTTGCTTCTACTTGCTACCACCAAGCAATTACACATTGCCAAACTTTACAGTATTTACATGCTTTTCTATATTTCCATTCTTTCTTACTTGATTACATATTTCTCATGTCATGGTTACTTTCTAGTTTTACGTGCACCTAGATTGTTACTCATTTTCTATATTACTTTTTCTTTCTTTTCTTGTTCATGTCTAGTGATAGTACTACTATGTCTATGCCATGTTCCCCTGACCTGTTTGACCTGTACTTGACTTAGACATGACTAGATAGACTTGACTTCTTAGTACCTTAGGCGAGAGTGTTTTATTAGCCGTGGCTATATCTCTATTGTTAGTGCCTCACCGGGCTACGGTAGAGAACCTGTTATAGGACTGTTAGTGCCTCACCGGACTGCAGTTTTATTACATGCACCTATAGTCATGATTAATATTATATTCTCATGACATGTCACCATCTATAGAGTTCTCCTATGTGTTACTCTTTCTTGCAGTTTTTATTTCAGTCTTTCCTTGCATGTTATTACTGTTACAGTAGGCTTGTATATTATGTGTCTTTCTAGTCCCCTGAGGACCTGGTGATATCTCCAGGTAGAAGATGAAGGTATGGTACATTGACGGATGATGGTTGCTACTCCAAGATTTCAGGTATATTTAGTTGTTATTATCATTATCTTCCTTATTTATATTTTGTCAACTATTTGACACTCGCTGTTATTATAGCCTAGTCTTTTTCAAGCTTAAATTTTCTTCTAGCTTGTTCATGATAAATGTGTTATTGGGGATCCACTCTAACATATTTATCTATTCTAGAACCAGTATATTATGGTCTGATAAGCCTTACTGTACTTGATTCGATATTGTTACCGATATTTAGTGGATTGAGTTGTAGTTGATTCTAGAACAACCAAACAACTTATAATTATTCGAGCTGTGATGGAGTCCTCTCGATGCGTAGCTAGCATGTATCCGTATCCTAGTGCTACGTATTTTGGTACTAAGGCGTTACACAGTCCCATCGCAGTTACAGGCTGCTGGAAAAGCATGCGCAGTCCAGGCAAGACTCGGGGATGGTTCAAACTCGTCAAAGTTCTGATCATAATGAAGCTTTGGCTTCAAAATCTCTAAAGCTTTGGGTTTTTATCAATCGTTTAGTGGTTGTTTTTAATCCTGTTTTAATCCGAATTCATATAGGTTTGTGATTGGGTTTAAGGTTGAGTTTGAGAATAATCTAATTGGGATTAGATTGAAACTTATTTGGAGAGATTTGGATTTGATTTGAATGATTTCCAATTCGTTCAAAACATTTTATTCTCTCTAAGTAACAGAGCTGGGCTCTATTACTGCCGTGGACGAAGTATATATATATATATATATATATATATATATATATATATATATATATATATATATATATATATATATATATATATATATATATATATATATATATTCCAAAGCCTAAACAAATATTAAAAAAATATTTTCATATTACTAAAATAAAATAATTAATTTAATAACAAGTAATACTTTATTTTCATATATAAATAATCATTTATAAAGTTACATATTTAGACTATATAAACTAAAATAAAATTCCATATATATATATATATATATATATATATATATATATATATATATATATATATATATATATATATATATATATATAAAATATATATATATATATATATATATATATATATATATATATATATATATATATATATATATATATATATACTTGTATTTACTTTATACTAGATTTTATAATAATAAAATAGTCCTTAACAAATATTTAGGGAGAGTTTTCCATAATAAATTATCCATTAATATCAAATAACAAATTTATTCTATATAACAATTATTTATAAAAAGTTATTAGTCAATTAATATATATATATATATAAATATATATATATATATATATATATATATATATATATATATATATATATATATTTTATATATATATATATATATATATATATATATATATATATATATATATATATATATATATATTATATATATATTAGTCCATTAATATTTATTAATATATATATATATATATATATATATATATATATATATATATATATATATACACACATAGACGTCTTTGGACACATAACATCTCTACAGGGGTTTAGGTTGGGTTCAGGTCAAATTCGGCTAGTTTGGTACAATCGGGTCTCCTAAAAAGCCAAAAGTTTTGATAACTAATTAATTAAGCCAATTCTAGGTGTTAAGTCATGACTTGACTTATTTTCATAGATGTGACACAGATATGGCTAAGCCTCCCTACCATGGCTAATACACTAGTGAAAGAACACGACTATACTAGCTATGTCATAATTTCTAGTCGACACACACCTCAAAACTTAACTATGGCTAAGGCCATATATATTATTAAATATTTGTTTAAAAATAAATATAAAATTCCAAAAATTGCTATTTAAGTCAAATAATTAATAAAAATAATTTTAAAATTTTACGGGGGTTTACAAGTACAGAAAGGATGTGCTTCCAGAAGTTGTCTGACAGCGCGCATCATACGTTTGTGCAACCCATTACCGACGCGAAGGATACCCAACTCTCTAGATCTAGCAAAAGAGCCAAGGTTGACTTCCAGTTAATGTCCCCCAAATGAAGACACGCCACCAGAAGAAGGGTGCAACTGCCCCCAGCAGAGGAAGCATTCAACACCGGGAATGAAGTCTGTCTTTGACAGATCTCTTGCCAAGTAGGCAAGAAAAACTAACCCAAAGCAATAAGAGCAATGTGCGCTCAAGTTGATGCGCCAACAACAAACCAGATGCATGCACTTACTGCCAAGTGCATAACTAATGGTAAGTTATATCAAACTAACCCAAGCACTTCTGCCCCAGAATTGGCTTATTTCCTAAAGTCTTTATGGAACAACTTGGGCGCATCTTATGCAGTGAAAAGAAATATTAGAACAAATTAATATTGTGTTCACAGACCCATGCGCCCAGCTTGGCTATGCGCACGAAGTGGGTCTGTCTCACAATAAGTATTCCACCAATGATCTAGGTGCATCTCATGCGCTAAAACCAGGCCAAGGAACACCAAAGTTACATACCCACCCATGCGCTCGGATTAACTATACGCATGAAGTGGGTGTTATTATGAAACTTCCTTCGAAAGATTTGTGCGACGAGATTAGTCACAAGCGCTAAACAAGAGAGACTATAAACCCTTTAAATTATAAATTTAATTAATTTGTATTGTTATTATATATTTTTCCTACTATTATTTATGACCATAATATATACTTTTTCATAGCTTTGATTTTGGAGCACAAGAAATGCTAATCTCTAGAAACGTCCTTCATATATTTTGACCTAGACAAGTTTATCTTCATTTTTATATATCATGTACCACTCAAACATGTTCCCATGTACTCTATTTCTATTTCACAACTTTCAGGTCAATTTAGGCCAACTTACTATCATGTACCACTCAAACATGTTCCCTCGTAAAACTTGACATACTTTCCAATTAATTTCGGGACTCGACATCAATCCAACCCATTCGAACCAATATATAATTTTGACCTATTTTGAGCCTACAACACATATGCCAATGATGTCCCACTCAATTGAGTTCTTATGTGCTATTTATTTTCAAATGACACATAAGACCCATTTAGTGCATTTTCGGAGGTAATTTCGATTCTGTAAATTTTTTACAATGAACCCTAGATCAACCAAGTTAGTAGGGCCTACCCTAGGTTGCTAAAACCTATTGGACCTATAATTGATTGATTTTTTTAATTTAATGGCATCCATTCAAGCATAGATTCAATGTATATTCATTCAATCTTCTCTACTTCCAAATTAGGAAACCCATTGATACATCTATTTCCAACTGTTAATTGGTTGACCAAATCTCAACCAAATCAACCCAAACCGAATCCTAATAAACCCTAACATATAAAACCTCAAAGTTTTATATTTTAGTCTCCCAAAACTTGCCCTCCACTTTCTCTTTTCTTCCAAACCAGACGACAACAGCAGGTTGGTCGAGAGCACCAAGCCTCACACACGCAAGCCAGGCCGACCCACTTTTACCCTTTCCACGTGACTTCTAAAGAACTTTCTCTATCATTTCGAGATCTCGAGGACTTCCTTTTCCATCCTAGAAACTCTTGGGATCATCACATAATCTTTGGCGAAGTGTACAATCCATCCAAGTGGTCGAAACTTCGCCAAAACAACTCTAAATTCAGCAGCAGGTTAGTTGACTTCTTTGATGGGTTTCATCTACTTTTTCTCATTCATTAGTCATGAAACCAAAACTAACCTTTAGCCCTATGTGTCTATATTGATGTCCAATCGCTAACTCACGTGGTTCGTACGATTTGTCCGTGGTGTTCGTTGCACAAATGTTGGTCCATGCTGAACCAATTTTGGTGTGTCGAATTTCCCAATAACATGCGAATCCTTTAGATCTCCAACAACCCATTAGTAATGATTTTAACATCATTATTTATCATCTAGTAATTTCCTTTATTCATATTTGCAAATATTTCATGTGTTTTTGCTATCGTTTCCATGATACTAGTTGTAGTTCACAGAAACTCGACTCGTTGATCTCTAACCTTCGTAAAACTTTTACATGATTATTGTCAAGTAATTTGTGATAAAAAATAATATTTCCCTCTAATTAATACCAAATATTTCTAGAATATTAATTTTTTATATTTTTTTGCGTCGTTCGATTCCAATTGGTTCCACATGTCGCATAATTGTGTACTAGTTAAGTATGTTGATTAGATGATTGTTTTTCTTCAAATAAATATATAAAATATACGTTTAGAAATTATTTATTTATTTTTCCAGAAATATAATGATATTTTTATGATATAATAATATTATTTCTATTTGGTAATATAGTGCCATGTAGAGTAGATTTGATTACATATATGGTTATGATCTAGTTGGCTAGTTTATGAAGATTGGGTATATATATGTTATGTAAAGATATGGTATGTCATTGAGTTTGTATTTATTTTAGTTTATTTATATTTCTAGTAGTTCGTGAGCATTTTACTATGAAAGTTGGGGCCGGACTGTTGTATTATACTCTTACCGATATCCCAGGCAAGATACCTTACCATATTGCTCTATTTTTATATTCATGATATTATCCTTGTGTTGCTAGTGTTATTCTTTAGTAGTGTGCCTTCAAGTATGACTTGGGTGCCATCGATAGTGGCATCAATATTATGGTGTATGCTTGTGTATGAGTTAGTGTGTAGATGACATTCCCAAAAAGTTGTGAGGTTATTCTCAATAACTTTTTTGCCTTATCACGTATCATTACACGATACTGTGAGTGAGATACATTGTGTTGGCATGAGCTTACGCATTCTTCTAGCTACCGGTACAAGCGGTTCGTCTGTCGGTACAAATATTAATTAGATTGAGTATAGTTAGGGACTTGTATTGAGTTATGGATTGTCCGAGTCATGGATATGACTTGTGCGATACATGGGTGGGGAAGACTATAGTAGGCGTATGAGAAGCCACATATTAGCCTCAGAAGTTACCCGATTATGGGTTATTTATTTTCTGATTATTGGTGTATTGCTAGGGAATATATCCAACAGTGGCCGTTGACCGCGCATGAGAATGTGGTTAGGAGGTATGCTAGTATATACATAAGCCTCTAGCGGATGCTATGCTTTATTCGTTTACCTACTCATACGTACCAAAGTTGTCTTCTATATGTATACACTTAGATGGTTAGTGAGCATGTTATCATGTATTTTATTTCAGTTCATTCTGGTATTGTTTCTTTTGTATCTTGTTATGTCCCTCTAAGGACCTGGTTCTTTTCCAGATTCAGACGAGCACTTGTATCCTACTATCTACGGACGGGGGATAGAGACAGGTTACATTGCAGAGGACTTAGAGGTTTTGCCAGAGGAGTTTCCCTAATTCAGGGGTATGGAGATTGCTTAGAGTCATGGACATTTTATTTAGTTAGCTATGTCCTGACTATTTCTTTATTTCAGTTATTTTCTATTTCCAGCTTTGTACTCTCATTTTTGTGGATATATTTCCACTAGAGCCTTTGACTATTTCTCCAGATCTTTTCTATTGGATATTAAAATTTATTTCTTTTTCATTCAAACATCTTTATGTATTTCTATCTCTGTGTTGATAATGTTATTGGATAAGATTATAGTGGTTATGTTGTTATGGAGATATTAGTTACCTAGGACTGTTGTATTATAGATATAAGTTTACAATATACTACGATTATGGCAAGTCCATTAAATTAGGATAGTTATTCTAGCCATACAGTTGGCATGCTCATGTCTTAGGTTCTTATATATTTTGGAACTGGGGCATGAGATGTTCTGTGGTGGCCCTAGGATTAAGGAGTCTTAGGAAGTCTCATCCATTTGCTAAATTTATCGCCTTTGAAATCCAAATTCGTACTATCTTATTATGCATCCAGTTTATTTTCGTACTCCTCTCGTAGGATTTTTCTTTTGCAGCAAGATGCAATTGCGTAGTAGATGCAAGGCTTTTGAAGACAACCAGAGCAGCGATACCACTCCTAACGATGGAAGGACTCTAGTGACGCCAGGAAACCCGACTCATGGAGGGGTTCCGACAAATCTGACTACTACAATAGGATTCATACCACCTCTAACTATGACTCAGACCTCGCAGACCCATACACAACAGGAGGATCTGATGCCTCCACCGACACCTTTCCAGCCCCAGATGCCACATGGAGTCTACCAGTAGCAGCCGACTTATGGACAAATACCTCAAATGCCCTAGTCGGATGGCCAGATCCAGATGTTCTAATTTTTTTAGACCATGATGCAGCAGCAGATGCAGCAGACTAAGGCCATGTGGCTGAGCATGATGGTGATTATAGAGACGTTGGAAGCACCAGCTCTAGCACCTGCACAACACCGGCACCCTCTCAGACGGTAGGCACGATTCGTGGTTATCGACAAATGAATCCGAAGTCATTTGAAGGCAAGAAGACACCGGAGGAGATTATCGAATGGATGATCAGCACTCAGAAACTTCTAGATGCTTTGCAACTACCGACAGCCTTATGGATTATAGTCGTTTGGACCCAGCTTTAAAAAAATGCACATCACTGGTAGGAGTCGATCGAGCGAGATATCGACGAAGACCATACTTGGAAGCAGTTCTTGGAGTATTTTAAGGCAGAATACTTTTCTATTACATTTTGAGATGCTCTCTACAATCAATTATTATATGTCAAACATAGGAACATGACCATAGACGAGTATAAAACAGCCATGTTAGTCGCTTTGGTACCATCCTAATACCGAACAGTATGAAGAACGTGCAAAGATTTTACCATGGGTTGATGAAGGAGCTCCAGAGATACACCACAACATAGTCCAGAGTTTTGTATGCTGAGGTATTAGCATAAGTCTATCTCCAAGTGGCTATCAACAAAGACCTAGTACTCTAAAGCACCCTATTGCAGCAGCACCAGCCAAAAGGGAACAAAAAGGACCTATCAGATGACCTTGAGGACTTCATCAGCAATGAGTCACCCGAAATCCAGCGAAGAATCTTCCGACTTGCCACTACTACAACAAAAAGAGACATATTCAAAGAGACTACAGGAGGATACATGGACAATGTCTATCATGTGGCTCGAGTCAGCACCAGGCTAGGGAGTGTCCACAATAACATGACAGGGCAGACCAGAGGCCAGCACCACCTTGGCCTAGACAACCTACTCAGGTGATTATAGTTGCTAGCCTACCAGCACATGGATGACAATAGAGAGGACGACCCTTAGTGTGAAACCCATAATTTTAGTTTACAATTTTATATTTAATTGCTAGATTTAAATTTAATTTTTTTTTTTTGAAATAAATGCTAGAATAATATTATGTAAAAAAATATATATATATTCTTTCAAAATAATTAAACAAGGATTTTTGTATGTCAACCCAGACTCGAAACCGAATTGAAACTAAAAACATTTTTTTCTTTTGTTTTAATTACAAATATTTATTTAACTAATTTGTATGAGAATGATTTTTCTTAGCCATAAAACAAAATCCATTTTTTTTATAAATAGAAACCATGTCTTTTAAGCCCAAAAACATAGGCCATTTGCTTGGCCCAAAACCTCAAACCCATTTAGTTGCAAACCCAAACCCAATAAGGATCCTTAGAATCCAATAACACATAAGCCAACCCATTATTAATTTTCCCTACAGCAATACTTGTCATAAGAGAGGAAGGAATGAATAATTTCATTCATTAATTTTTTTTAAGTTTGGGACCTTTCCTTTCCTTCTCCGACCCAACGGCTAACCCCTCCGGCTCCCCGCCGGCGGCCATGAATGGCCCAGGGCTGTTCATCTTCCTCCATGTGGTAACCCCTTTTCTCCATTTCCTATATAAGCCCTATACTCCAAACCATCCTCTTTCACCACCATCATTCTCCTCTAAACCAAGCCCTAACTTCAATACTCCGGCCACCCCACCTCCCGAGGCCGACCACCGCTTCCCGACAAAATCCCGAGGCCAGCGCCACCCTCCGCCGACCCCGCGGCCGATCCGCGCCCACCCGACACCGCCGGCGACCAGCGCGCCAGCCCGACGACCAGCCCGAGCGCCGCCGACCGGCCCCCTCGCCCTCCGCGCTTTGTTCGGGTCTCCGTCCCCGATCTGTTCCGTGGTTGTGCAGCCGTATCCCGGCGAGGCATTGCCCGAATCCGAGGCATTCCTTCGGATTCCGTCGTTTGGGTAATTTCTGGATCCCGTAGATTACTTTTTTATAGTCTATGATGAAATCTGGTCCCTAAATCCTTCGGGATTTCGGTTTTCGACAACGTAATATTTAAGTTGCTATTTTCGGTTCTTCCGAAAATTATCGGAACTATGCTGTGGTTTGATTTTGCTGGTTATTTCTGACAGAACCTAGTTCTGAAGTTTTCTCGGATTTTTCGAGAGTTTGCGGGACAATTTTGTTATATTTGTTTTCTGAAGTTTTCTCGGAATAAAGGTTCTGTTAGAGTTATTATTGTTATACTTGTGATGGAAATATTTTCTACTGGATAGTTGGTTCTCTGTTGGTTATGTTAAAAATGGTGGGATGATTTTTGATTAGTTCTGTTGGGGCTCTGGGTTAAAAATTGAGAATGGTTTGTTGGCAAAGTATGGTTCTTTCCAATATTATCTGGTTTCCCGAATTGATTTCGGGAAGTATAGAAAATACTGTATTGGCTTTGAAAATATTTATATTCTCTGAATTTCGGATTTGGGAGTTATTTTGCAGGTAAATGGAGCATTTTCCAGTTTTTGGGTTGACCGAAAACAGAGGGAATGCTGCCGAAATTTTCGGAAAAAAATTTAATAAAATGATTTAAAAATGATTTTTTTTGATATAAAAATATTATTTTATAATATTTTTGGGCGACGACCTAACGGTCACTGGGCCCCAGCGAAATGCAAACGCACCGGTTCGACCGGACGTTGAGGCAGAGTAGCTAAATGTGAAGACTGGACCAGAGTCTGAGACTCACAATGTTATAATTTAAAAATTAGAATTGTAGTTTTATAGTTATTTAATTTTGAGGCTAACCATTGTTCGTCTTATTTAAATTCATGTAAATCGGGTTGTAAAGGCATAAGCCAATTACTTATTCGTGCTGGAAGAATGTAATAATTAGATTTTATTATTTTCTGGATGTATTAGTATAATGCAAATGTTAGAATAACTATAGATAATATATATATATATTAGTTGATTAATTAGTGATTTTCTCACTTATTAAATAAATATTAATTTTATGTATAAACTACAAGTTTTAACAACTTAAATGGTAATTACAAGTTTTCCTGAAAAGTAAAATAAAATTAAGTTTCTAAAGTACAACTCATTAGTAAATGTTGTGTTAGTTAGTTAACAATTAAAACTGACTAGGAAAGACAAATAGAGATTGCAACTAGACAACTTGTAAATGTTTCTGAAACAAGTTCCCGGAAATGTAGGATTTCAAGGAAGAGCGTGACTTACCAAATACCGAAGTACCAACTCTTCAAACCCGGAAATTAAGGCAAGTACATTTTGTGTAGATTTATAATTTTCTTAGCAATCTTTTCATTGCATGTTTTAACCACTGTTCAAACACGAAACTCCTTCGGGAGTACTGATTATACTGTTGGGACTGGGGGAGTAGAGTAGTGGATATGACCAAATCCAAACTTAGGATAATGAATGTATTAGCTTTCCCCTCTTCACACGGGGACAAGCCATACCGTATCGCTAGGATACTATTGTAACCCAAACCGGTCATATTCATTACCTATTCACATCACTATATTGTATTATTTCAAAACTGTTCATCTTAAAATTGTTTAAAAGTGCATGTCATAAATTGTTATTTTAATTGTTAAAGTTTGCATGAATTGTACTTTGCTCCCTCCTGACTGGAGACAATATTTTAGGTATTTCTGATGACCTGGAGATGCTAATCAATAGCTACTACGATCCTGACTTGTACCCGGCGGTACTTCCAGCTGATGAGGATGATGTGGCGTCAACTTAGATGCTACTTAGAAATTAAGAATTTTTTAGTTGCTCTTTTAATTCCAGTTTATGAGCCTTGTATTCAGAACAAGTTTTTTTTTAATTATCGCTAAATAAAAGTTGTGGCTATTATCAGTTTCAATCTTGTTGTTGATTTACCTGCAAATGGGATTACAGCTTACTGCCGCCGTCTCATCAACGGTGCAGGCTGGGCATGATCTGATTCGACCCAAGTATTTGGGGACCGGGTCGTGACATGTTTTTAGTGGTGGCCCATGCAGGTCTTTAATATCAACAACTTAGGAAAACCTAGGAAACAGTTAGAACACTAGAACATCAAATTGCCACAACATAGGACCGATATATACATACATATTATTATTGAATATTTTTGTTTGACTATAGATAGGCTACCTTGCTTATGTTTCTATCCTAAAACTTCCAGAGAATGACCACTGACAATACCAACCCTGCTGGCGATAGGATGTCAACACCTGACCACACCCCACCTCCCCAATCAAGTCCGGATCCTACACCTCGGCAGTTGGCCGACCGTCCCCATAATACAACGACGGATCCATCATCTTCTCGGACAGAGATGCAACCCCCTGTGGTTACGCCCACTCCAGCTGCCCCACCAGTGCCTGTGGACCCCACTGACCTCATAGGTCTGCTAAGAGGAGTACTAGAAGCCCAGAGAACTCAAGCTGAAGCTCATCGTGAGCAGACGGCCATTATGAGAGAAGGCATGGAAAACGCCCATAGCGTGGCAATGGCTGCACTAGAAAGAGGAGAAGCAGCTCAACAGGAACCAAGGCCTGCCAAGGTAAACATAAATTTAAGGATTAATTTATGTAATAATAAGGCCATTTAATTAATGGAAATCATATTGCCAAGGTGGGCGATATTGAGAGCTTTAAGAAGCAGAACCCTCGACCCTTCAAGGGTACCGAGGGAATTGTCTATGCTGATGAATGGCTTGACAATATGGAGCGTCGCTCGACTTCCAGAAGACCTCAAGGCCGAAGCAGTGGGACTTCAACTACAGAATATAGCAAGCACCTGGTATCGGAATGAACCCCGACTCCAGGATAGGCAAGTTGACTGGGACACCTTCAAGAGGTTGTTCCAGAGGAAGTTCTTCCCAACTTCTGAGATGCGGGAGATGGAGCGACAATTCCAGAATCTGAAGCAAGGCAATATGACTGTGGGAGAGTATGCGGCGGAGTTCGGCCAGCTCAGCCGATTCGCCAAGAACATGGTAGCTGATCCTGCTGATCATGCAGAACGATTCAAGTATGGACTTCGAGAGGAGATTCGCACCCATGTGATCTCTGGTGGAGCTAAAACTTATGAGAAGATTCTGGAGAGAGCCCAAGACATAGAGAAGAGCCAACCTGCTCGCTCGAAGAGAGATTATCCTGGAACTGGCAACTTCCAGGGTAATCAGAAGAAGCACAACAACAACAACAACAACAACAACAACCGTCCTAAGTACCAGCAGGCAAGGAACAATGATAGAGCACCCCAGAGGCAGATTCCTATCTGCGACTTTTGCAAGAGGCCGGGACATCTGGCAAACATTTGCAGGAAGAGGCTAGGACAATGCCTGATCTGTGGGTCTTCCACCCATCAAGTGAGGGACTGCCCTTTGTCAAATAACAAGACTGGAGCAAATCAACAGAAAGGACCTCTGCCCACTCAGCAGCAACAATTTGGGCAGCATCAACAGAAGACGGGGCGAGCTTTTGCCCTCACTGCAGAGGAACCAGAGCCGGAGCAGGAGCCTAATGCGGATGTCATATCAGGTTACATCTATGTACATTCTTATCCTGTATTAGCTTTATTCAACTCTGGTGCAACACACAGTTTCATAGCAACCAAGTTTATCTCTGCACACCACATAGTTACGGGCTTTAGCAAGAGAATATGTAGAGTTATGACTGGAGGAGGACCCCTACCCATAACAGAGACCTGTAATTGCCCCATTACAATTTCTGAACATAAGTTTGTAGCACCTTTGTTGGTGATGCCCTTGCCCAACTATGACATAGTCTTGGAATGGACTGGTTGAGCAAGCAGCATGCGCTGATAGATTGTCACAGAGGATGTGTAATCTTCAGCCCACCTGGAGGGCCAGAGTTTGAAGTCTCTAGAGCTCCGGAGGTTATGGAGAGTATTGTCTACTCTATTTCTGAAGAACCTGGACCACCCCATCCTATCATAGCGGAATTCATGGATGTTTTCCCTGATAGTCTTCCTGGGCTACCCCCAGATCGGGACATAGAATTCACTATTGATCTAGTCCCTGGCTCTTCCCCGATTTCTAAGGGATGTTATAGAGTCAACCCGAAGGTGGCCAAAGAAATGAAGGAGCAGATCAATGAACTGAAGGCTCTTGGATTCATTCGAGATGGGGCTTCACCCTGGGGAGCACCTGTTTTGTTTGTGCCCAAGAAGGATGGAACGGTGAGGATGTGCATCGACTACCGGGCGCTGAACAATATCACAATCAAGAACAAGTACCCTCTGCCCCGGATCGATGACTTATTTGACCAGTTGAGTGGAGCCAAGGTGTTTTCCAAGATTGATCTCAGGTCTGGCTATCATCAGATCAAGGTCAGGAAGGAAGACATTCCCAAGACGGCATTCAACACCAAGTATGGGCAGTTTGAATTCTTGGTCATGCCGTTTGGTCTGACGAATGCTCCTGCTGTGTTCATGAACCTTATGAACAAGGTTTTCCATGAATACTTAGACCAGTTTGTCGTCGTCTTCATTGATGACATACTGATCTATTCAAAGACGAAGGAGGAGCACGAAGAGCACCTCAGGAAAGTTCTGGAAACTTTGAGGAAGGAGAAGCTGTACGGTAAGCTATCCAAGTGTGAATTCTTTCTAGACAAGGTGGATTTTCTTGGCCATGTTGTCACAGGAGAAGGAATTTCTGTGGATCCTAAGAAGATAGCTGCTGTGGAGAAGTGGCCTACCCCAAGCTCAGTTGCTGACATCGGAAGTTTCTTGGGCTTGGCGGGCTACTACCGGAAGTTTGTGAAGGATTTTGCTAAAATTGCTGAACCAATGACGAAGCTGACTCGGAAGAATGAGGAATTCATCTGGACGGAGGACTGCCAAGCAGCGTTTGAGGAGTTGAAGAAGAGGCTCACTACTGTACCAATCCTTACGCTACCCGCAGGATCCGGTGGTTTCACAATCTACAGTGACGCCTCAGGCAAAGGACTGGGTTGCGTTCTTCAACAACATGGGAAAGTGATTGCTTATGCATCTAGGCAATTACGGACTCATGAGAAGAACTATCCCACTCATGATCTGGAGCTTGCTGCAGTCATCTTTGCGTTGAAGCTTTGGAAGCACTATCTATATGGAGAGAGGGTAGAAATATACACAGATCACAAAAGTCTGAAGTATGTTTTCACTCAGAAGGAGTTAAACATGAGGCAAAGGCGATGGCTGGAGTTAATGAAGGACTTTGACATCGACTTACAATACCACCCGGGTAAGGCTAATGTGGTCGCTGATGCACTTAGTCGATATCCAGTGGCGATGTTCTTAACCAAGGAGAGGCACCTGCTGGAGGACATCGAGAAACTTGAATTGGAGATTGTACTGCCTGGAAGGAAGGAATTAGATGCTGATTCTGTGTTGATGAAGTTGCAAGTGAGCTCGTACCTGATGGACAAGGTCAAGGAGACGCAGTTTCAAGACGAGGCACTTTGCAAGCTGAGAGATCAAGTGTTAGCAGGAACACTGGAGGGTTTCTCAATCGCCAGCGATGGAGCCCTGAAGAATGGTACGAGGCTTTGTGTACCGTCTGGCGAACTAAAGAACGAGTTGATGAAGGAAGCGCATCAGTCTCAATATTCCATACATCCTGGAGCCAATAAGATGTATCGGGATATGCGTACTATTGTCTGGTGGAGTGGAATGAAGAAGGATATTACCAGGTATGTCGCTAGATGCTTGATTTGTCAACAAGTGAAGGCTAGTAGACAAAGACCTGCAGGACTCCTACAACCGCTGGACATTCCGGAGTGGAAGTGGGAGCACATCACAATAGATTTCGTGTCAGGACTGCCTCGTTCCCAAGGAGGGAAGGATGCCATCTGGGTAATAGTGGACCGACTAACCAAGTCAGCTCACTTTATTCCCTTCAAAGTTGGTTTATCCACTGAGAAGTTGGCAGCATTGTACATGCGGCACATCTACCGGATTCATGGCGTACCGGTAAGCATCGTTTCTGACCGAGACACTCGTTTTACCTCACATTTTTGGAAGAGCTTGCATGACAGCTTGGGGACTCAGTTGAAGTTCAGCACGGCTTATCATCCTCAGACTGATGGGCAATCTGAGAGGACTATTCAGACACTTGAAGATATGTTGCGAGCTTGTGTTTTGGAGTTTGGAGGATCGTGGGAAGACCATCTGCACTTGGTAGAGTTTTCTTACAATAATAGCTACCAAGCCAGTATTGGTATGACTCCATTTGAAGCTCTTTATGGACGTCGTTGCCGTACACCATTGGCATGGGACGACGTTGGTGAAAGAGTACTGCTGGGTCCAGAAATGGTGACTGACGCAGCAGAGAAGGTGAAGTTTATCAGAGATAAGCTCAGGATTGCACAAGATAGACAGAAGCACTGGGCAGACAGCAGTCGTCGACCACTGGCATTTGAAGAAGGAGATAAGGTCTTCGTGAAGATTTCTCCTACCAGAGGGACAATCAGATTTGGTAGAGCTGGGAAGCTGAGTCCCAGATACATTGGCCCGTTCGAAGTTCTGAGCCGGATTGGAGAAGTGGCGTATAGGTTAGCTCTACCAGCTAATCTAGAAGGCGTGCATAACGACTTCCACGTTTCACAGCTCAAAGAGTATGTACCTGATGAGGACCACGTCTTGGACCATTCAGAGTTGGAGATCGGACCAAGCCTCACTATATCAGAGAAGCCAGTGGCAATCTTGGACAGAGGTGCGAAGAGGACCAGAACCTCGGTAACTCCCATAGTTCGGGTGATGTGGAGGCATGATTCCCCGGGCGAATCTACTTGGGAGCGAGAGGATGAGATGCGGGAGAAGTACCCGTACTTGTTTGAGACCTGAGGTAATTTTTCTCAACCTAATTCTTAAAATTTCGAGGACGAAATTTATTAAGGAAGGAAGGTTGTGAAACCCATAATTTTAGTTTACAATTTTATATTTAATTGCTAGATTTAAATTTAATTTTTTTTTTTTTGAAATAAATGCTAGAATAATATTATGTAAAAAAAAATATATATATATATTCTTTCAAAATAATTAAACAAGGATTTTTGTATGTCAACCCAGACTCGAAACCGAATTGAAACTAAAAACATTTTTTTCTTTTGTTTTAATTACAAATATTTATTTAACTAATTTGTATGAGAATGATTTTTCTTAGCCATAAAACAAAATCCATTTTTTTTATAAATAGAAACCATGTCTTTTAAGCCCAAAAACATAGGCCATTTGCTTGGCCCAAAACCTCAAACCCATTTAGTTGCAAACCCAAACCCAATAAGGATCCTTAGAATCCAATAACCCATAAGCCAACCCCATTATTAATTTTCCCTACAGCAATACTTGCCATAAGAGAGGAAGGAATGAATAATTTCATTCATTAATTTTTTTTAAGTTTGGGACCTTTCCTTTCCTTCTCCGACCCAACGGCTAACCCCTCCGGCTCCCCGCCGGCGGCCATGAATGGCCCAGGGCTGTTCATCTTCCTCCATGTGGTAACCCCTTTTCTCCATTTCCTATATAAGCCCTATACTCCAAACCATCCTCTTTCACCACCATCATTCTCCTCTAAACCAAGCCCTAACTTCAATACTCCGGCCACCCCACCTCCCGAGGCCGACCACCGCTTCCCGGCGAAATCCCGAGGCCAGCGCCACCCTCCGCCGACCCCGCGGCCGATCCGCGCCCACCCGACACCGCCGGCGACCAGCGCGCCAGCCCGGCGACCAGCCCGAGCGCCGCCGACCGGCCCCCTCGCCCTCCGCGCTTTGTTCGGGTCTCCGTCCCCGATCTGTTCCGTGGTTGTGCAGCCGTATCCCGGCGAGGCATTGCCCGAATTCGAGGCATCCCTTCGGATTCCGTCGTTTGGGTAATTTCTGGATCCCGTAGATTACTTTTTTATAGTCTATGATGAAATCTGGTCCCTGAATCCTTCGGGATTTCGGTTTTCGACAACGTAATATTTACGTTGCTATTTTCGGTTCTTCCGAAAATTATCGGAACTATGCTGTGGTTTGATTTTGCTGGTTATTTCTGACATAACCTAGTTCTGAAGTTTTCTCGGATTTTCCGAGAGTTTGCGGGACAATTTTGTTATATTTGTTTTCTGAAGTTTTCTCGGAATAAAGGTTCTGTTAGAGTTATTATTGTTATACTTGTGATGGAAATATTTTCTACTGGATAGTTGGTTCTCTGTTGGTTATGTTAAAAATGGTGGGATGATTTTTGATTAGTTCTGTTGGGGCTCTGGGTTAAAAATTGAGAATGGTTTGTTGGCAAAGTATGGTTCTTTCCAATATTATCTGGTTTCCCGAATTGATTTCGGGAAGTATGGAAAATACTGTATTGGCTTTGAAAATATTTATATTCTCTGAATTTCGGATTTGGGAGTTATTTTGCAGGTAAATGGAGCATTTCCCAGTTTTTGGGTTGACCGAAAACAGAGGGAATGCTGCCAAAATTTTCGGAAAAAATTTAATAAAATGATTTAAAAATTATTTTTTTGATATAAAAATATTATTTTATAATATTTTTGGGCGACGACCTAACGGTCACTGGGCCCCAGCGAAATGCAAACGCACCGGTTCGACCGGACGTTGAGGCAGAGTAGCTAAATGTGAAGACTGGACCAGAGTCTGAGACTCACAATGTTATAATTTAAAAATTAGAATTGTAGTTTTATAGTTATTTAATTTTGAGGCTAACCATTGTTCGTCTTATTTAAATTCATGTAAATCGAGTTGTAAAGGCATAAGCCAATTACTTATTCGTGCTGGAAGAATGTAATAATTAGATTTTATTATTTTCTGGATGTATTAGTATAATGCAAATGTTAGAATAACTATAGATAATATATATATATATTAGTTGATTAATTAGTGATTTTCTCACTTATTAAATAAATATTAATTTTATGTATAAACTACAAGTTTTAACAACTTAAATGGTAATTACAAGTTTTCCTGAAAAGCAAAATAAAATTAAGTTTCTAAAGTACAACTCATTAGTAAATGTTGTGTTAGTTAGTTAACAATTAAAACTGACTAGGAAAGACAAATAGAGATTGCAACTAGACAACTTGTAAATGTTTCTGAAACAAGTTCCCGGAAATGTAGGATTTCAAGGAAGAGCGTGACTTACCAAATACCGAAGTACCAACTCTTCAAACCCGGAAATTAAGGCAAGTACATTTTGTGTAGATTTACAATTTTCTTAGCAATCTTTTCATTGCATGTTTTAACCACTGTTCAAACACGAAACTCCTTCGGGAGTACTGATTATACTGTTGGGGACTGGGGGAGTAGAGTAGTGGATATGACCAAATCCAAACTTAGGATAATGAATGTATTAGCTTTCCCCTCTTCACACGGGGACAAGCCATACCGTATCGCTAGGATACTATTGTAACCCAAACCGGTCATATTCATTACCTATTCACATCACTATATTGTATTATTTCAAAACTGTTCATCTTAAAATTGTTTAAAAGTGCATGTCATAAATTGTTATTTTAATTGTTAAAGTTTGCATGAATTGTACTTTGCTCCCTCCTGACTGGAGACAACATTTTAGGTATTTCTGATGACCTGGAGATGCTAATCAATAGCTACTACGATCCTGACTTGTACCCGGCGGTACTTCCAGCTGATGAGGATGATATGGCGTCAACTTAGATGCTACTTAGAAATTAAGAATTTTTTAGTTGCCCTTTTAATTCCAGTTTATGAGCCTTGTATTCAGAACAAGTTTTTTTTTAATTATCGCTAAATAAAAGTTGTGGCTATTATCAGTTTCAATCTTGTTGTTGATTTACCTGCAAATGGGATTACAGCTTACTGCCGCCGTCTCATCAACGGTGCAGGCTGGGCATGATCTGATTCGACCCAAGTATTTGGGGACCGGGTCGTGACACTTAGCTACTCAAGAGGCAAACTATGAGAGAGCTAGGTAACAGAATGGAGCGTAGAGGCTTGGTCAGGCCTTTGCCATGATACCAACTGAGGTGGAGCCTGAGGGTATAGCGATTACAGGTGCTATCATAGTTCCATCTATACCTGCCAGTGCACTATTTGATTCGGGGTCCACTTTTTCTTTCATATCTAAATTTTTTGTAACTATGCGTGTTTGCAAAAACAAAAGTGTTCTTTATTTCACAAACTTTGTACGAAGATTATAATAGAATTCTGGGAAAGTACAACTATAGGAATCCGATCTGAAGACGATCGCTTTATCCCTTGGACGATGTGAACTTTGAAGACGGTAGCCTTTGAAGTTGAAGGTAGTGGCCTCTGAAGAATGCAACAGCACTTCGGCAAGAACTCCTGATCTCTGATCTTGATTCTGATTTTTTAGATCTCCCCTATGAAGGACTTGAAACTCTATTTATAGAGTTCTGGAAATAACTAATTTTTAGTTATTCTGGATTACGCAGGATGGAATGCGCAGACATTGGACTGCGTAAGCAGCAAACTGCGCTGGCAGTTACTCGATCGTAGCTCAACTGTATTAGACACATGGCATTGTTTGATTGAAATACGCATGATCGTGTACAGACGATTGCCACGTGGTGAACAATTGATGGCATGTATGCCATGTACAAAATATTAGTTGTCTTGATGAACTATGCCACATGAACTGCGCTAGCTTCAGACTGTGCTGGGATTGAACTACGCTGAAGGGGATCTGGCAGACTGCACTTCGATTGGGCTGGTAGCTTGTGCTGCATGTACCACTGTCCTCGAGCGCTATGTTGTACGAAAAACGAACAGTTTCCTCGTTCTTCGGGCTGTCATCTGTCAGAAGATCTGATTTTCTGTCAGATAATGATGACGCGGCCACGTCAGCTAGCGCGCTTGGATGGGTGCGCAGTTCAGCTTGCGCAGTTGAGTTGTTGCACAATCTGTCTCCTGTACAGTTCATTTGAAAGATGTACAATTTAATTTTCATTGCTTTTTTGATGGGTTAACTTGATTTTTAGGACCTACAAGACCCCCTTTAAAGTTTTCAAATTTTGAAAATATTCAAAGTTTCGAAATACTTTGAATTTCGAATTTAAAATCAAGTTGCGCAAGTGATGCCTTGTCTGCGCGTTTGGAGGAATCAGCTCCTAATTTCTCGGCACAATCTGAGGTGACTGTTACTGTTGAAAAACTATAAATAGTTTCCGTTCTTCTTTCTTTCATTCTTTACTTGTTTCCAACTGTTCAATAGAAAAAAGCTCCTGTGCCAACTCCGACTCTTCTCCTTCTTCTCCGTCGACGTCAATGGCCCCCAAACGTTCAGCCGCCGAGAAGGGTAAAGCTCCTGCTGAGTCTTCGACTCGGGTTGTGCCCCGAATTTCTCGTCATGAAGTCGGTCATCCTGCGCTGCAAGGTAGATGATGGACTCGATCAAAAACCCTTTTTAGGGTTCTTTGACATTTTCGAACCTTCATACCTTTCTCTTTTTAGAGATTTGGTGGTATTGTGCCGCCCTGTTTAGGGTTTTGGTTGCACACACTCAATAGTTTTTATTTTTATGAAAACTATATTCTTGCACAATCGGTTGGAAAGCGCTGGCAAATGTTCAGCACAATCTATCGATTTGCGCAAGTCTGTCCAGCGCAAACTGCTGCCTTGCGCAAGTGTGTTAGCACAATCTGATGACTTGCGCAAGTGGATGTGTTGGCGTAACTGGATATTTTGTGCATATAGGCTATATTAGCGCAATCTGATGCTATGCACATAGCGCAATCTGACATTTGCACAATTTGCTGATCTTTTGAACACTCTTTGATTTTGTATGTACTGAATTCTGTCTTTTTGTTTGATGCAGTTAACCTCAGGGAAGACCCAAATTATGAGGTATTTGCAGGGATTTTGGCTGAACCTGAGCTTAAGGAGGATCTGTCCCATGTGACATTTCCTCAGTATGCCCTGCCATCGTCTCAATAAGCCATCCTAACAGCACAAGACAATGAAACATTGCTGAGTCTGATGAACGGGCAGCCTCTACAAACTGCTGATGCCATTATTCATAAGAAGCCTCTGTTTCTGTTTGGTGAGGCTCTTGATAAAAGTTCTCAGCCGAGACCTCGAGTTGAATAGAGACTCTTTCAGAGAGGCGAGAAAAGGATACTTCTACCTGAGATTTCCAGGTGCCTTCCCCTATCTCGCTATGCTTTTGCGAGCTATCCCAGGAGGATGGACTGGATATAACTCCTCTCCAGCAAGCCCGAACGGGAAACATTTGTGTGAAGAAGGGGCCGAACAAAAAGGACATGTTCTACAGTTCGTCTGAGCGTCACAGCTCTCTGCTCAGCAGCATTCCGACGGAGAACTCCTCTCTGCTGCTGCCAGTCCGAACGCCGATATTCGCAAACGAATTTGTGAAGGTTGAGAGAAGATATCCGGACCAAGACATCCGATTGACGGGTCTTGTGAATCCGGACAACAAGAGATGGAATTGTATAGCCAATTGGATATTGGCTCAATTCGAAGAGAAGCTCAAAGAGATTGAGCTATACCAGGCGGTGTACTCTACCGTTTACGGCTTCCACCCCAATCTTCATCTCTTCCTCACATTGGCGGAGAGGTACAACTTCAGGACAGGAACTTTTATGACGCCCTGTGGAGAGATTGGACTGGCTCTTCACGAGATGAAGTATATCTCGAGCTTGCCAATGGGGGAATTCCCCTATGAAGAATTTGTTCCGACCAATGACGAGTTGGACAAACTTTGTCAGGAGAATGCTGATGTGGTGGCCGTCTTTGAAGAGCTGTTGTGCCACTATAAGATCTGCTCCTTGTACTACAAGAGTGGTACCTCTGGCACTTTCTACTCGACAAAATGGTTGCCCTATCTCTTTCTCAACCACATCATGGAGAAGCAGACTAAGGAGCATGATAAGTGCAACCCTAACTTCTTCAGACCACTCAGCAGTAGCGAAGTGATGGGTTTGATGGAGGAAAACAAGGAGCTGGGTATCAAAATAGATGACGATCTTCAATATCCTCCTTTCAAGACAGGAGATATTATTAAAAGTTTCATGAGGATGGGCTATAGGCCCATGTCAAAGGAAGCCCAGTTGGCGGGTTTCCTCACCTACTGGCTTCGACGATTCGTCGTCCCTGGAGCCAGCGCCGTCGATCGCTTTCATCGAGGCATACTTTTTGCTGTCGTCCGCTTAGTCTTCGGCTATCGGATGGATCTTCTGTCGGCGTTGACCTACAGAGTAAATGCTGGCCTTCGCCTTTTTGTTGATTCGATGCATAAAGGAAAAGGCGAGAAAGGGAGCTTTCCTCGGCTGGAGCTACCCTATACATATTTATTCGGATGGTTGCTCCTACACTATCCTTTATTGATGAACCCCGATATGGGGGCGGTAAGCGACAGCTTCTTGCGAAGATTCTCCAAGAGTAAGTGGATATACACCAGTTTAAGAGATTGCAGACGCGCTCTGAATCTCCGAAAAGGATGGAACTTTTATTGTGTTCCTCCTCTCGCTGCCTACGAGCACATGTCTATACATCTGGTTGACTCTGGGAGGCAGCCTTTGGGTTGTACAGTTTTTGATTGGTTGAAGACAATTCGGCCGTCACACCTAGTCTACAGATTTGAGGACGAATGTTATTTGGAGCCCTATCTTCCCAGTCGTTTTGTGCGCCAATTCGGCTATGACCAGTTTCATGTAGGCAACGCCATCACGTGCCTACAAGGAAAAGGTTATTTGATCGATGGAGCCCGGGCCTGGGCCTGCTATAATGCTCGAGACACAAGAACAACATTCTCGATGCCAATGAAGAGTGACCATAGTCCTCGGATGCTGTACACATATTCACTCTTCTATACATCGGCGAATACCTTTGCCGAGAACTTCAGTCTTGCCGATAGCTTTGTAATAGCAACGCGACTAAAGAAAGGAGCAACTGTTGTGTCGGCTCCCGGTAATGACGAAGTGTATGAGCCAGTTGATGCCCCGTTGGAAGCGTCGAGGGAAGCCAACTTCCCCGAAGAAGTCAACGAGCCATTGCGTGTCTCATTGAAGGTTGTCAGATCTCCAGCCAAGGAGCGGAAGAGGAGGATAGAGGAACCTTCTTCTCCAGTTGCTAAGAAAAAGCTTGTCTTGGAACCTTCAGAAAAGGTCACCACTATGTCGCAATCTCGGCAGCTGGCTGAGTTGACTCAGAGAGAAGAAGCGACCACCCCAACTTTTATTCAAAGATAAGAAAATATCATAGATGTAGAGAGTCCAGAGAAACCTCTACACAGAAAGAAAATGGTCTTCAGAAGAAAGAAGGTAGTCACTCCTCCGAGATAAATCCTGTCATTTGTCGTGGCTAGTGCTATCGCCGGAGTCACAATGTCGTCTCTTACACCTGCCCCTGAACCTGAAGCTTTCAGTCCAGAAAGGAGGGATGAGGTTGTAGAGACCAGGGAGGAGGTCATGGAGAAAGAGGATGAAGTGTTGAGATCTCCTACACTTGCAGTGGAAACTACCCAGCTTCCAGCTACACCGAGAACACTTCGTGATGAAGAAGATCGATTAATGATCGATGCGACTTCGGCCTCCAGGATGATATAAATCCGGTCACCGCAACTGATAGTGGAGCATGAGAGGAGAGCACAAGTGATGAAGATTCATCAGCAGAGGCTGTTGATGATACTATGAATCCAGAGGAGGACGCTGATGTTCATGTATCCCCAGAAGCTGTTGATGACACATTGAATCCAGAAGAGGATATTGATGTGCATGTATCCCCAGAAGCTGTTGATGACACATTGAATCCAGAAGAGGATATTGATGTGCATGTATCTCCAGAAAAAAATGTGGGTGAAGAAGTAGCACCTGAGGAAATTACTACTGCTGATCCCAAAGGTATTGAATGATATTATCAATCTTCTTTTCGTAGATTAAATGGCTGACATCTACATTTTTTATCCATGCAGAAATTGAATCTTTCCTAATTCCTCCCATATGCACTGACATAGTGCCAATAAAGGCGATAGCCAGCGGTAGCCGACATTTTTCGGGTGGCACCGAAGCGGGTAGTAGCCAGGCAGTAATGTCTGAAGCTACTTCTGCGAGGTTGCAACCTGCGTCAGCTGATGAAAGAATTGTCACTGGTCCTAGCCATGGTAAAATTGCTTTTACTTTTGATCCTTTTCGATAGTTGCTAATAACAACCAACTAATGATGTTTGTTTGATTTCGCAGAGGATCATCTAGGAGGGGCGACTAGCTCTACCATGGCTCCTTTGTCCAGAGAACCCTCCACTCACGTACAAGAAGCTGAATGTCCATCTATACAGGCACCTGCTGCTTCGACATCCATGGGAGTAGCTGCTACTCCTGGTGCCATTGCCACTAACAGATTCATAATTGGTTCTTTTACCAACCTTTTCTTCAATTCATTGGGACCCTTAGTAGAGAGGGTAATGGATAAAGAAGAGGTTGGTTTCATAACTGTTAGGGGTCCAACCTCTTACCTGGTAGCTGCCATCCAGAGTCAAGGTGATGAAGCGCAAGCTGCTTACCTTGAACACATCCTGGATGAGCTAGAGGAATCGGTTAAGATCTACAAAGATTTGAATCGGGAGGAGGTGGAGCCCTTGGTACAGGCCGAGTTTGAGAGGATGTCTCAAGAAGCTGCAGTTGCGAAGGTTGATCTCCAGATTATCTTGGATACTTTTACTGCCAAGTCTTCAGAATATAACTCTCAAATAGAGATAATAGCATCTGCTGCCGAGGAGAAGGAGGAGAAAGTTGCTGAGCTAAAAGCAGAATCTACCCGTCTTCAAGAAGAGTTGAGACTTGTTCAGCTTGCTCTGGAAGATGAGGCTACTCAACATCAAGCTACAGTTCAACAACTGGACGCTTTGACCGAGGAAAGAAATGAGTATGTCACAACTCATCAAGCTGAAATCTCTCGCAGACTAGTAACCTTGCCGACTTTCGATGATAAGTCTAGAATGGAGGAAGCTAGGAGGCGAGTGATGGATTCTCGTGAGGAGCGACTGCAAACTTTAAAGCAGCAGATGACGAACTTGATGACCCCGCCAGCGAAATAGAAAGACTTTTTGTATCTTCTGTTATGTGATATGTAATACCTTTTGATTTTGATCAATAAAAAGATATTTTCTTTGTGGCTCTATTATTTATTACATATCTTATTCAGATATAAATAATAGCGATAGAAAATATATTCAGAGGTCCAGGACAAGATATATTTCTTGATTTAGAAAATAATTATATTCATTATATCTGCTCAGAGGTAATGTGGACATGGCAGAATATAATTTGTCGAATATCATTATTTCTGTAGACAACTTAATCAAAGGTAACAAATACATGACAAGTTGCTGATGTGAATGATATGGATGAAATGAACGGGTGACCCGTCAGATAGATGGAATGAACGGATAAACCGTCGAATATGTGTGAACGAAATGAATCGTCGGGATGAACGGAAGAACCGTCAAGTGAATGGAATGAACGGGTGAACCGTCAAATGAATGGAATGAACGGGTGAACCGTCAAATAAATGAAATGAACGGGTGAACCGTCGGATGTATGGAATGAACGGGCGAACCGTCGGATGAATGTAATGAACGGATAAAATGTCGGATGTATGGAATAAACGGGCGAACCGTCGGATGAATGTAATGAACAGGCGAACCGTCAGATGTATGGAATGAACGGACGAACCATCGGATGAAAGTAATGAACGGGCGAACCGTCGGATGAATGTGTCACTTCATTGTCTTACGAATCTCTGTCTATAAATAGAACAAAAAATCAGATGGAAAGATCACCTTCACTTTTCAACACAAAGATGTCGTCTAGAGATGCATCCAAGAAGGCTGAAATTGCCCCAAAGGTCGAAGAACTCCCGGAGGAACGTCTAACCGATCCCAACCAGCCAAAGCAGATAGAAGCGGGCGAAGGTTCGTCTGCACCCAAACTGCCAAGGGACATCTTGGACTTCCTTCTTGAACCAGGGAAGACAGGAAGAAGAGGCCATGAGGATGGCTGCTTGCAAATTCCTGGTGGGTTCGAGCAAGGATGTTCTCGGCTCTTTTGCCGACTATATCTTCGATAAGGACGGCAGTGGCCCGCATCCCAATTTTGAGAAGGATGATAATGACCTTCCTTGAAATTATGTACTATCATTTATGATGAAATAAAATTAAATTTTATTTATGAACTTGTCTGATGATTACAAGCAATCTCTTTTACATTTATACATAATACTTTTTGAGGAACTTGCCATTGATGGGCATCATTGCGACTCGACCATCCAATTCTATGAGTTGATAAGCTCCATTTGAAAAGACTTTGCTTACGATATATGGACCTTCCCACTTTACATCGAACTTGCCTTTGCTCATGTGAGTCATAGTCATGGGATGTCTGACTGTTAAAATGAGCTCTCATTTCTGAAAGACTCTAACTTTAAATTTGCGATTGAAAGTCTTCGAGATGCGGGCTTGATATAACTCAATATGTTGTTGAGCCAATAATCGTTTCTCGTCGAGCGCCTCCAATTCTTGAAGTCGAAGGAGATCGTTGTTCTCTGTAGTGAGCTCATTAGCGATGACAATCCTTTAGGACGGAATTTGAAGTTCCAGGGGTAGAACTGCTTCACAGCCGTACACTAAAGAGAAGGGTGTACAGCCTGTGGGGTTGCGGACCGTAGTGCGATAGGCCCAAAGACATTCCCCAAGCTTTTCACTCCAGTTTTGTTTGTTAGTGGATATAAACTTCTTGAGGAGCTTGATGATAGTTTTGTTGAACACTTCGGCCAACCCATTAGCAGCAGGATTGTAGGCTGTTGAAGCGACATTGTCAATCCGGTGATCGTCACAGAACCTTGTGAACTTTTGACTGATGAACTGTGGTCCATTGTCATGAACGATCCTTCGAGGTACACCAAATCTATAGATGACTTGGTGTTTAACGAAGTTGACGACGCTGCTGGTCTTGACTTCAGCCAAAGGTATAGCTTCAGCCCACTTGGAGAAGTAGTTGGTTATTGCTAGTATAAACCGATATCCTCCAGAAGAAGGAGGATTGATGGGAACTATAATATCTATGCCCCAAGCTTCAAAAGGCCAGGAAGCGGCAGTCGGATGAAGGAATTTCGACGGTTGATGAATGAAATCTGCGTGGATTTGACAAGCTCGACATTTTCTTGCATATTCTATGGCGTCAGACACCATAAAGGGCTAGTAGTAACCCATGCATCGGATGCGGTCTTGTAGCTTAGGACCAGGTTGATGTGCTCCGCAAACACCGTCGTGAGCTTCACGCAATACTTGCTTTGCTTCATCACCAGCAAGACAGCGCAAGAGTAGGCCGTCATAAGTCCACCGGTAAAGAGTTTTGGTGGTCTGATTGTAGTAGAATCGCAGAGACCGCCGACGAATACTCGTAGCTTCCTTGGGATCTTCAGGAAATATGTCATGGACCACGAAATCGATGAAGGGAGCTCTCCAATCTTCACTGATAACATTGGCTTCAGTAAGATTACTGAACTCAATATTACGATTGTTTTCGATGCAGAACAATTTTCGGTTAGAGATAACCACCACCTGCTGTCTTTTGATAGGGATAGCTAGGACTGCTGCAAGATTAGCCAAAGCATCTGCTTCAGTATTGCAAGCTCGACGAACATATTCGATAAAGAAGGCTTTAAATGATGTTAGCCATGTTGATTGCCGCTTCATAGTAAGGCACTAGATCTTGATGACGAACTTCATAGGTTCCTCTAACCTAGTTAACAACCAGCTTAGAGTCGCCGTAGACTTCAAGATATTCGACGTCCAGTTGTTTAGCTAACTGAAGGCCAATGAGTAGAGCTTTGTATTCTGCTACGTTATTAGAGCAAGGTTCATCTAAGGAGTAGGCTCTTTGTATAGTTGACCAATCTGGAGAAACAAGGACAACTCCAACTCCTGCGATAATGGCACTATTAGGTCCAATCCTGGATGCACAGTTAAAGAATAGACGCCAAGTAGGAAATTCTTCGGAGATCATATTTGATTCCAATGTCTTGTCTGGAATTTCATCATAGAGTTTGGATGACTCTGGAACAGGATGAGCTGCTAAGAAATCCGCCAGCGCTTGACCTTTAAAAGACTTTTGTGGAACATATACCATGTCATATTGGGCTAGCAGAATGGCCCATGTAGCCAATCGAGAATTGAGTGTGCTAGGCTTCTTCATCAGTACCCGAAGAGGATTAACTCGGGATATGACATAAATAGTTTGGCCAATAATGTAATGTCGAGTCTTTTGGACAGCGAACATAAGAGCTAAGCATTCTTTTTCGATCGGACTATAACGGTGTTCAGCACCAATCATAGTACGACTGAGATAATAGATGGCCTGTTCGTGACCTTCTTTGTTCTTTTGGGCAAGTAAAGCACCCAATGAATGATCCATAGCACGGACATACATTAAGAATGGTATGCCTGACACTACTAAAATCTGTCAATTCAGCGACGCGTAAAGACGTCGCTAAAAAGGGAAAATACGTCGCTAATTTCTATTAGCGACATATTTAGCGACGTTTTCAAGTAGTCGGGATTAACCTAGTCGCTAAACAAAAAAACGTCACCATACGTCGCTATTGCGACGAGCTTTAGCGACGTGTCCATGTCTCTAATTTAGCGACTACCAGCGACATAAAACGTCATAATTTACCGACGTAATCTAGCGACGTTGAGCGACTTGACATGCATCGATGCTGACCTGGCTTGAGAGCCATATGGCGACGTTCTGCGACTTTTCTACGTCGCTACAGTACCGACGTTTAGTGACGATCAGCGACGATATTCCCCACAGTTAGCGACGTTGATAGCGACATTTTTTTCGTCGCTGAACGTCGGTAATCGTCGCTGAACGTCGCTAATATTAAAAAAAATACAGCATTTGCAGCATTCCCTGCAGCATTTGCAGCATCCCCCACACCATTTGTTACAGCAACAACGGTGTGTATCACGAATATAGTATCAAACAACACAGATACACACAATCACGAACACGTTTGAAACACAATCTCATCAATCAACACAGATATATGAAAATTTGTAACAACAATGTCAAACATAATGGTCCACAACTTAATTGCCAAGTATGGGAACGAATGGCTCAGAACACAACCTAAAATTCATTTTAGCATACATTAGTGTGAATCATCTATGTTCTGTACATATGGTGTAGTATATGTTCTTATCGTATGTAGTATCTGAAGAATGTAACAGAATCAAGATGAACTCACATAATGTAATACTAAGACGTCATCTACTACTATATATATAAGATATAGTGATAGGTTGTCGTATCATCATTGCCGAGAGATGAGGGTCGGAGGACAGTCAACTTTATCTACGGCTACATAGTTTCTGCCTCGCCAGTCGAATGGCTGCAGGGACCATGTCCTGATCACGATGTCGTACCGTAGATTAATGCAAATGGAGCTGGAGCTAAAATACAGAAACCAAAATATGATATCCACCTGAAGTGTAGAGTCGGGGGAGAAGAACTTTTCCACCCTCTCCCTCTCTCGCGCTATCAACGTCACAACTTTTCTACCTCAAGTTCTGATCAAGCATCTTCCTTCTCCTCTCCTCCACCATGGCTCTGAACCTATCTGCTCCTCCCTACTTCCCTTCTTCTTATTTGACTCTCTCAGCCACATATGATATCCAGCTCAAGTGTAGAGTCGGGGGAGAAGAAGTGGACAGGAAGAGGAGGGGGAAGCAGCACAGCCGACGGCATGACCCAGAGGAAGTACAGAGGTTTTCTTCAACATACGTAGGAGAATTATAAGGATATATCTTTTCACAACATATCACCTTGTCAAAGACCCTTAATGTGATATCCATGTTACCGCGGTATCGGAAGACTAACATGTCATAATTTTCTAAGCCGTGTGTTTTGACATAATCCTCCAACCAGATTTCAGTTCTATGTAATAATGCAAGATTACTATATAGGAGGAAAGAGTTGGGAGGATTATGTCAAAACACACGGCTTAGAAAATTATGACATGTTAGTCTTCCGATACCGCGGTAACAAGGTTGTCACATTAAGGGTCTTTGACAAGATGACATATTGTTAAAAGATATATATAGTTCTCCTACGGATTTGAAGAAAACATCTGTACTTCCTCCGGGTCATGTCGCCAGCTATGCTGCTTCCTCCTCTTTTTCCTGTCCACTTCTTCTCCCCCGACTCTACACTTGAGCTGGATATCATATGCGGCTGAGAGAGTCAAATAAGAAGAAGGGAAGTAGGGAGGAGCAGATGGGTTCAGAGCCATGGTGGAGGAGAGAAGAAGGAAGATCATGCTTGATCAGAACGGATGGCTCAGAACACAACCCAAAATTCATTCTAGCATACATTAGTGTGAATCATCTATGTTCTATACATATGGTGTAGTATATGTTCTTATCGAATGTAGTATCTGAAGAATGTAACAGAATCAAGATGAACTCACATAATGTAATACTAAAACGTCATCTACTACTATATAAGATATAGTGATAGGTTGTCGTATCATCATTGCCGAGGAGGAGCCACTTCTCCCGGCTCTACAGAATCAATACCATCCAAGGAAGGCAAAACTGAATCAGCATTGTCTTCCGGATCATCCTCATCAAGGCATAACGGGCTGCTCAGCGTGCCCAGCTTTTTCAACTTCTCGCTGGCTGCAGAGTCGAAATGGGAATGGGTCCTCTTTGCCGGCCCGGAGCTCTGACTCGCACTCGTCGCCTCGCTACCGGTTTCCTCTCCTCCTCTGACGCGGGTCATAAGAAAGAAATTTCGTACCTCTTCTTCACATAAACATCATTGTCGCCTTATACTCGAGCCTCCTCGTCTGTGACGCTATCCAACTTCTCGGTACCTACACTCGGTGTCTACATTGTAGGTACCGAGAAGTTGGATAGCGTCATAGACGAGGAGGCTCGAGTACAAGGCGGCAATGATGTTTATGTGAAGAAGAGGTACGAAATTTCTTTTCTTATGACCCGCGTCAGAGGAGGAGAGGAAACCGGTAGCGAGGCGAAGAGTGCGAGTCAGAGCTCCGGGCCGGCAAAGAGGACCCATTCCTATTTCGACTCTGCAGCCAGCGAGAAGTTAAAAAAGCTGGGCACGCTGAGCAGCCCGTTATGCCTTAATGAGGACGATCCGAAAGACAATGCTGATTCAGTTTTGCCTTCCTCGGATGGCATTGATTCTGTAGATCCGTGTATAAAGAGGAAGAGATTGGGAGTAGAGTGGACCCGGAGGGAAATAAGAGATGAAGGATGGCTCAGGGAAGGGGGCAGATGAAGGATGGCTCAGAACACAACCTAAAATTTATTCTAGCATACATTAGTGTGAATCATCTATGTTCCGTACATATGGTGTAGTATATGTTCTTATCGTATGTAGTATCTGAAGAATGTAACAGAATCAAGATGAACTCACATAATGTAATACTAAGACATCATCTACTACTATATATATAAGATATAGTAATAGGTTGTCGTATCATCATTGTCGAGGGATAAGGGTCTGAGGACAGTCAACTTTATCTACGGCTACATAGTTTCTGCCTCGCCAGTCGAATGGCTGCAGGGACCATGTCGTACCGTAGATTAATGTAAATGGAGCTGGAGCCAAAATACAGAAACCAAAATACAAAATCAAATTCCTGGTTTCCCCGAAAATACAAACCACAGTTCTAATTAATATGTATTTTAAGTGTAAGAACGGATGGCTCAGAACACAACCCAACCTGAGAGGATACTCTGCAGATCCATCTGAGTAGGACGTATACTCTGAGAGATCACCTTTACAAGAATGATATCAGTAGTAGGATTTAGTGTGTACGTCCTACTCAGATGGGTCTCTCACCGTTACTATTTTTTCTGACAGCATGGTGGATGTGCTCTGTCAACAGATTCTTTCTCCGAGCCAAAACTTTGTCCCGGAGCTCAAGTGGACATCCTTGGTGTAGAGCTCGAGTGAGAGATTCCTGACAGCATGGTGGTCTCCTTTGTCAAAGTATCCGTGCTCATCACACATTGGTTGTGGGACGAGCACGGATACTTTGACAAAGAAGACCACCATGCTGTCAGGAACCTCTCACTCGAGCTCTACACCAAGGATGTCCACTTGAGCTCCGGGACAAAGTTTTGGCTCGGAGCAAGAATCTGTTGACGGAGCACATCCACCATGCTGTCAGAAAAAAATAGTAATAGTGAGAGACCCATCTGAGTAGGACCTACACACTCAATCCCACTACTGATATCATACTTGTAAAGGTGATCTCTCAGAGTATACGTCCAACTCAGATGGATCTCTCAGAGTATCCTCTCTGGTTGGTTGTCGTATCATCATTGCCTAGGGATGAGAGTCATAGTACCAATACAATCCAGAGATTGACATAGTACTAATTCATATATGTAGTCCAATACAAATAGTCTAATACAAAAACAACCCAATACAAATAGTCCAATACAAATAAGTACTAATAGCTAATGAGAACCACGCTGCTCACGTAAACGCTCAGTGATACGTTCACGCAACCACCTCGAAAAAGCGAGATTTTTGGCACGAGGAGAGCTGTCGTCCCTTGCAAGGATTGCATGAAGAGTCCTCTCGGTCTCACTAGCTACCGGTGCTGGATGAATAGAACTCCCGGTCTCACTAGCAACCGGTGCCACTTCCTCCTTAACTGTAGGAGGAGCCACCTCAGCATTCACTGTTTCCCTCAAACGACGTGCCGCTCCTCGGGTCATGGGTGCCATCTGGTAAGCAAGCTAATATAATTGTAACATAAGCAAGCTAACTAAAGGAACCATTATGTAATTTGAGTACATTTTCGAAAGCAGATAAAGTACAATAAATTCGATTTTTTGCCAAGTAGCAGAACGGATGGCTCAGAACACAACCCTAAAATTCATTCTAGCATACATTAGTGTGAATCATCTATGTTCTGTACATATGGTGTAGTATATGTTCTTATCGTATGTAGTATCTGAAGAATGTAACAGAATCA
The DNA here is from genome assembly GCA_029216955.1 of Iris pallida. NCBI lineage: Eukaryota > Viridiplantae > Streptophyta > Magnoliopsida > Asparagales > Iridaceae > Iris > Iris pallida. Next base: position 50,388,824 of record JANAVB010003400.1, on the reverse strand, counting down.
AGATGAACTCACATAATGTAATACTAAGACGTCATCTACTACTATATATATAAGATATAGTGATAGGTTGTCGTATCATCATTGCCGAGGGATGAGGGTTGGAGGACAGTCAACTTTATCTACGGCTATATAGTTTCTGCCTCGCCAGTCGAATGGCTGCAGGGACTATGTCCTGATCACGATGTCGTGCCGTAGATTTAGGATTTAAAATATGGTATTCAGGTCAACTTAATTCGGTCAAAGGGTACTGAACAGAAAGTCTAATTATCCCATATTTCAGTAATGTCAGTGAGCTAAATCATACTCAACTGCCGAGAATACTTAGGAGAAAACTCATTCACAGGATTAGTATATCCATCCTTCATGACATAGCTGAAATTTTATAGGGCTCGATAATAATTATTAGTCAATTTATTCATCATTTCAAAACCCTGAAAATGCCCAAAAAAAACTTCCAGTATCAGTAAATAGGGCTCGAACCCTAAATTAGAATTCGAATCCAAGCAAAACATTAAATTGACAGTTGATATGCCCAAAAAAATAAGATTTTTTAGTATATAGGTGTCACACTGTGAATCTCGTGTCCACACAGTAGGACACGACGTATCCAAACCAACAAAATAGGTGTCACACGAACTAGAAGCGAGTCCACGCTCTCGTATCCCCCACAGCGAGTCCACTGTCAGTCTCGTGTCCCCCGCAGCGAGTCCACGCTCTCGTGGACACGAACTAGAAGCGAGAGAGAGAGCTAGAAGACGAGGAGAAACTGGGAAGGAGCTACCAGAGGAAGGAGGAGGAGGAGAAGGAGGAGCTACCAGAGGAAGGAGGAGGAGGAGAAGGAGGAGGCCGGAGGAAGGAGATCGCCGGAGGAGCGCCGCGGAGGAGGAGGGAAATCGCCGGAGGAGCGTCGCAGAGGAGGAGCGCGCCCAAAATTGGGGAGAAAAAATTGTGAAATGATCGAAAAGGAAACCCTCGCTGGCTATATGAAACGTTTAGCGACGTCCGCATAGGACGTCGCTAAACGTCGCTGATATATAATAAATAGCGACGCAACTTAAAATGCATCGCGAAACGTCGCTATATTAGCGACGAGTGCCGACGAACTTGCGACGCACTACCCCATTTAACAAAATGTAGACGCTAGACGTCGCTATTAGTCGCTGTTGGCGACCAACAGCAACGTCTTATATTAACGTCACTAAAACTCCAAACATTAGCGACGAAATTTCACGGAGTCGCTAAATACGTCGCTGATTTGACTTATTTTGGTAGTGTGAGATTGGTGGCACCAAGACTGGTGGGTTCATGAGATATTGTTTTATGTCATCAAATGATCGTTGATATTCTTCGGTCCAATGAAAGATACACCCTTCTTCATTAGCTGAGAAAATGGTCTGCAGCGTCCAGACAGATTCAAAATGAACCTCCTGATGTACGCAAGTCGGCCTTGGAATCCTCGTAGCTCTTTTAGGTTGCGTGGAGGACGTATCTCTTGAATGGCTTTGATCTTCTCGGGATCCACGTGTATACCCTTAGAGGTAATGACGAAGCCGAGAAATTTACCACTAGAGACACCCAAGAATGACTTGGTGGGATTCATTTTGAGTTGATGGTGGCGCATCAAATTGAAGATTGTTCTCAAGTCTTGGATGTGATCTTCCTTCAGACGACACTTGATGCAATATCGTCGACGTAGCATTCGACAGTCTTGCGCAGATGATCTCGAAAGATGGTACTCATAGCTCGTTGGTAAGTTACACCAGCGTTCTTGAGACCAATGGGCATAACGGTATAGCAGTAGACTCCGCGAGGAGTGCGGAAAGAAGTATATTTTTCATCTTCAGGATTCATCCCAATCTGATTGTATCCAGAGAATCCATCCATGAAAGATATTCGCTCGAACCCACAGGTGTTGTCAATCATGACGTCCGTGATAGGGAGAGGAAACTCATCTTTTGGACAGGCTTCATTAAGATCCCGAAAGTCGATACAAACTCAAACTTTGCCGGTTTTCTTCAGGACTGGAACAACGTTGGCTACCCAATCTGGATGTTGTTCTTCTCGAATAAAGCCACAAGCGATGAGCTTTTTGACTTCATCATCAATCGCGTCCATCATTTCTGGCTTGAAGCGCCGTTGTTGCTGTTTGACTGGTTTTGCATTAGGCAAGATATTCAATTTGTGAGTAGCAACTTTGGGATCTAAACCTGGCATGTCTTCGTAACTCCAAGCAAAGACATCAATGTATTCTTGAATAAGAAGAATTTATTCTTGCTTATCTGCCTCTGGAAGGTTCTTGCTGATGAATATTGGACGAGGTGACCCACTTTCTCCTACGTCAATTTGAACTAATTGATCTTCGGTAGGAGGTTCTCGTTGTTCAAATTGAAGTTCCCATTGGGTATCCATTCGTTGAGCCCAAGGATCTGTTTCGGGATTTTCTTCAATATCCTCGTCATTGCCTTCTGGAAGTTCGGCGGTGACCATATTGGAAGATACGACCAGCCGATGAACTTGACCAATACTGGTATCAGAATCCCATGATCTGGAGTCAGAAGAGTTAGAGCGCTCTTCACTATCGAATTCGGAGACTGCTGGGGATAATACTGGAGGTGAAGCATATCCGAGACCTCTTTTGGTCCTGCTGTAATATATCTCCGACTTTCCTTTCGGAATAGCCGTACGGATAGGAGTTCGTCTACCCTTACCATAGTTGAGGCCATTCTTGAAGTCATAACCCATCTTCCAGATGATATCTTTTGATTGTTGACTGTAACGACGAAGTTGGAGATGTCCCGTATCGTTACTTTTGCTATCATCTGTATAACTGAATTTTTGTTCTGGTCCTTTACTAAAAAGTATTGGACTCTCATCTCTCTTTCGAGAAGGGACAACAAAATATGAATCATCTGGGTGTTCGAGTAAGACTTCTGTTTGAAGAGACTGTATAACTCCTATTGTAAATGACTGAAAGCTATCTAACATATCCAAATAGCACTTAGCATGATAAATGACATCAGTATACTGGAAAGGAGATGTTTTTTTCATTGATTTGTACATCTGTATTTACAACAGGACCTGTAGCCTTAGCAGACTTGGTCAGATTGATTACAAGAGGGGGAGAAGAAGAACGTGGAGGAGGATTGGACTTGTTACGACGAAGGTCAATAACAAGCGGCTCAGAGGAGATGAGCTCCATTTTATCCTTGTTACGAGATAAATCAATAACAAGTGGCTCAGAAGAAGTGAGCTGCCTTTTATCCTTGTTACGACGTAGGTCTATAACAAGTGGCTCAGAAGAGGTGAGCTCCCTTTGATCTTGACCACCATCGATTGGTTGCTTATGGACTGGCAAGTGAATAGCCAATGGTTTAGAGGATTGAGGACGAGAAACACGCCCCTTGACAGGTATGATGAGGATGTCATTGGGCACTGCTTCCTGTTCTTCTTCAGTGTCTAGAGATAGTACTACCTTCATGAACTCATCTTTATACATGCGAGCGTCGTTGCAGTATGCTTCGACACCTTTGAAGGGATAGAGATCTGCAACCTCTTTTTGAACTTCTTCCTTGTCATCAACATATTTGAAACATTAATGGAGAGTCAAAGGAACAATGTTGTGTTCATGCAAGAATGGTCTCCCCAAAAGAGCATTATAAGAACAACCATGGTTGTCTATGATGTAGAAGGTCACCTTTGTGCGGAGATTGCCTATTTGGAGTTTTAGGCAAATCTTGCCCAGAGGTTCACTTCTTCCTTGGTTGAACCCCAAGATGGTGGTGATTGTGCCAGAAAGACTATGTACTGGGATTTTTAGTGCATCTAGCATTGTCTTCGGAATGATGCTGAGTGCTGACCCTGGATCTATCAGAATACGATCAACTTTCATCGAGTCGACATATCCTGTATAGTATAGAGGACGGTCATGCCTATTGTCTTCCATCAGCATATCATCATGTGTGAAGGTAATGTTTGGAATTAATTCCAACACACTATGACAATGGAGGCAAGAGACAGGCTCTGCTTTTGGCTTCTTTAGAAGGGTTAGACAGGTTTCTGCCTGCATTAGAGCTTCACTCAGAGTTTCTCGAGTCTCTTTAGAGAGGCACAAGAGCTCGAAGATTGACAGCCTGGCCGGTGTATTGGCTAGTTGAGCCAAGATATCAAAGTTGAAAGGCTTTTCAAGTCCAGAAGGAGATGACTTCTTCAAAGGCTTGTCGAAGCGGACTTGTTGTTTGCCTTTGTCAGCTACCATCGGCTTGAGAGGAGTAGGTTCTACAACCGGTGAGGATGCAGAAGGGATGTCCTCAGTGGAAACAGGTTGTACTGGAGCAGACTCAGAAGAAGAAGCAGGGTTTTCTTGATTTTCAGGAACTTCCCGTAAGTAGGCTTTCCCTGACCTGGTGCCCATCAGGATTTCCTCTTCAACTATGGGGTCAAAATACACCATATTGCAAGTCTTTGTCTTTTCCTTGGAGCGTTTTTTCTTCTTGGAGGAAGAGGGGACTGCGAACTCTGAAGCAAGATCAGGGTGAATCCACATAATCTCACCATTGTCAAGAGATAAGGGGACGAGACCTTCACTTCGTAGAGGAGGGAGATTCTCGATCTCATGAGTGGCCTTGGGGATAGGAATGACACCATATTGTATCATCTGTGGAGGAAAGTCACCGAACTGTACTGAGACCATGTTCGCGGTAACAGTCTTCTCGTCTTGCTGCAGAGTGACAACACCAGCGTTGACTAGATCTTGAATCTTGCCTTTGAGCACATAACATGCTCGAGTGGGATGCCCAATGAACCTGTGATGGACACAGTATTTGGGATGATCAGTCTTACCGACTTCATCAGGCTTCTTTGGGTCTAGGAGTTGGAGCTTATTGCTTTTGATCAAGCAATCAAAGATGCTCACGATGTCGTTCTCATCAAAGGAGTACTCTACTTTCGGACGAGGTTCCCTTGGTGGAGGTATAGAAGGAGTAGAAGTAGACGTAGGTGGAGCTACGTTGACAGCCAGAGATTCTTTATTCTTCAAGTTGATGTTCAAAGTCTCTTTTCCTTTGCGGTTGTTCTGGCGATTACCACCACCCGATGTCTGATGTTCATCCCGGTCGGGATTAGACATGTGTACCCCTAGCTACTTAAACTTGTCAGTGCTATCTTCAGCTGCTTTAGCATTGACAATGAAGGATGTCCAGTCTTGAAATTGAGTTGACCCTGTCCACATGCTGATAATAGGCAAAAGATTTGCCTTACAGGTGTCTATAGTTACAGCGGCCGGAGTCCCAGGAGGCATTTTTAAAGCTTCTCGGCGGAACCTTTCAATAAAACTCTCAGCAGTTTCATTATGTCTTTGTTTGATTTTATTAAGGGCTGACATGGTCATGTCATTGATCCCCTCATAGAATCGTTCCAAAAAGATCTGTTTGAAGCCCAAGAAAGAGGTGATACAGCCATCAGGCAAGCTTCTGTACCAATCGTATGCCACACCGGCTAAACAGCCGATGAATACCCTGGTAAGAAAAGCATCATTTGGTTGAAGTTGGACAGTCATTACCTCAAAGTGGTTAATGAACTGACTAGGAGAAGTGCTGCCATCAAACAGAAAAATTGTGGGAATCTTGTACTTAGGAGGAAACGGAACTTCCTTCCATTCAATAGGATACGGTTGCTTGATTCCTAATCTCTGCAAATTGTCCTTTTCTTTGAACGCCTCGAATTGAGTGCTCAAGAGTTTGACAGCTTCATTTGCATCCTCCGATGATGAAGAAGGAGCAGGCTGAATCAGAGTGTTAGGGGGAGAAACAGCGTGATAAGCACTACCCCCAAGCACCTGACTGACTGGGTGTGGGTTAAATTTGTACAGGGGTATTTGAGGAGACACTACCCCCAGTCCTGTATTGACAGGCACCGACGATGCTATGATCTCAGGATTTATAGCAGGTATAGTCGGTGGTACTGTATGTTGGGCTACGATAATAGAATGCATACTTGCAACCATTTCAGCCATGGTCTTCAGCTTGTCTTCTAGTGCAGCTATTCATTGCTCTTGACTAGCCGAACTAGAAGCATCTGGGTCTTCAGTGACAACATAAGCTGTCACTTCTCTAGGTACAGTGGAGGACACTGTCTGTTCAGAACTTTCGATGTATGCATCATAATTAGAGAAAGAATCATCTCCTGAGTGAGAAAGAGGGAGATGACCGGAAGGATCTTGAAAAAGGTTCCTTTGACCGATTGTATCTCGACTTCGGGATCGAGTATGTTGGAATACTCCTTCAGAAGATTCTTAGAGTAGATCTAAATACCGCTGGCTGGGCTTGCGAGGCTTGTCGTGCTTGGAGCACTTTGTACTCCCAGTGTCTCGGGAAGTCATGTTGACAGAAGCATACAACACTTCGTCTTCATCTTCCGACATTGGTTCTGAAGTTACAAAATTCAAACGATCGAAGACAGATCGTTTTGTTGTCTGACAACAACACTTGATGACAACCTTGTGATTACAATGGTGTCCAAGTGGTTGAACTGGAGGTGTCGAGATGTTGTCCCATTTTTGTTTGAGGTGTTCTCGGAGATCAGGAACAATGACGGGACGAGAAGAGGTCTGAGGGATATGTTCTTTGACAACATTCGGAACATGGTTCCGGTTCTTCAGATGTTTTGTCCCTTGAGTGTACAGAGAAGTACTCACTTCATTAGCATATGTGTCAGGATTTTTGATCCTGGAAGTTTGCCTCTGATGCTGGTTGATCTTCGGCATTGGCTGTTTGCGTTTCATAGAAACTGGTCTATTGAGATAAGTCCTTAGATCAACAAATTCACCCCCAGGGGTTTCTGTCTGAGACACCAGTCATTTTCTCTATTTTGAGCGGGATATCCTGAGAGTTGGAAGATCTTAGAATTCTGCTACCGGAGTAGGCAGAATACCTCTTTGATCAGTACACTTCTCTTTGGCAAGGAGAGAAGAACTCTTGTTTGAGAGAGTTCTTGTACTGATTGGTGCCGAGGCACGTTCAGATTGATCTTCCGAGGTAAAAACCCGAGAAGACTGAGAAAAGACCAAAGGATCTTTTCCCTTGTTTTGTGAGGAAGGGTTAGCTAAAGAGCGTTTCCCTCTGTTGTCTTCCAAGTCGTAGAACGAGGAAGTTTGAGAAAAGACCAACGGGCCTTTTCTTTTGTTCTGAGGCGGAGAAGAAACAGTCAATAGACTACCCCCAGTGGATTGCGATGGAGCAACAGGGTACTTGGGAAGAGGAGCAGAGTTTTCCCCTTGATGTGAGAAGAAGGGAGATTAGCCAAAGGGCTGTCCCTCTTAGACTGCGCTGGCACAGCTTGCACAGGGGTTGAAGTGGCAGTTGGCGCATTGGCTGGTTGTGCATGAGAAGCTTTGACAGATAGCCTTTTGGCCACAGACACTGTAGCTTGCACAGCAGAAGTTCTGACTTCAGAGTGTTTGAGTTACACTCTGGTTGATGGAGTGGTGGACTGTGCAGGAAGAGTTGCAGCCAACTACGCCAGGGGAAGAGGGGTCTTGCACTTTGCCAGAGCAGCATAGGAAGTGGTTTGTACACTGGCAAGAGGAGCAGTATACTGCGCATGGGCAGTAGAGACAGCAGACTGCACAGCAGTTTTGGCAGCAGAGACAGCAGACTGTGCAGCAATCTTAGCAGCAGAGGCAGTAGACTGCGCAGCAGTCTTGGGGACCCACACTGGGTGAACCTTGCTCGTGGCAGAAGTTGTTGCAGTGCGAGGGGTGGTCCTGGAGTTGATCATCGCCTCGTAGGCCGTCTGGTTCACCTTTACAACCAGCGTCTTCTGCGTCTTTCCGATAGACGCCACGTCACATTGAGTTGTCACTTCCTCGTCGGAGGAGAAAGTCGTCCCCAGCAGAGTCGCCATTTTGTTTGCAAAAACAAAAGTGTTCTTTATTTCACAAACTTTGTACGAAGATTACAATAGAATTCTGGAAAAGTACAACTATAGAAATCCGATCTGAAGACGATCGCTTTATCCTTTGGACGATGTAAACTTTGAAGACGGTAGCCTTTGAAGTTGAAGGCAGTAGCCTCTGAAGAATGCAGCAGCACTTCGGCAAGAACTCCTAATCTCTGAAATTGATTATGATTTTTCTGATCTCCCCTATGAAGGACTTGAAACTCTATTTATAGAGTTCTGGAAATAACTAATTTTTAGTTATTTTGGATTGCACATGATGGATTGCACAGACATTGGACTGAGCAAGCAGCGAACTGCGCTGGCAGTTACTCGATCGTGGCTCAACTATATTAGACACATGGCATTGTTTGATTGAAATGTGCATAATCGTGTACAGATGGTTGCCACGTGGTGAACAATTGATGGCATGTATGTCACGTACAAAATTTTAGTTGTCTTGATGAACTGCGCCACATGAACTGTGCTAGCTTCAGACTGCGTTGGGATTGAACTGCGCTGAAGGGGATCTGGCAGACTGCACTTCGATTAGGTTGGTAGCTTGCACTGCCTGTACCGCTGTCCTCGAGTGCTGTGCTGCACGAGAAACGAACAGTTTCCTCGTTCTTCGGGCTGTCACCTTTCAGAAGATCTGATTTTCTGTCAGATAATGATGACGCGGCTACGTCAGCTAGCGCGCTTGGATGGGTGCGCAGTTCAGCTTGCGCAGTTGAGTTGTTGCGCAATCTGTCTCCTGCGCAGTTCATTTGAAAGATGCATAATTTGATTTTCATTGCTTTTTTAATGGGTGCACTTAATTTTTAGGACCAACAATGCCTAGAGTAGCTACCTCACCTTTGCCCAAGAGTTGGAATATTCTTACGGAGGGAGGTATAGTGTGCCGGCCACTAGTACTTGTAGAACTTGTTCAGTGGTAGTGTGTGGAAGAGAGATGAGAGCATGATTTTTGGTATTTCCAATACCAAATTTTGATGTTTGTTGGGAATGGACAGGTTGATCCAGTACCATGCCGTATTAGATTCCTATAGAGGGAGTGTTATCTTCAGACCCCCAGACCGTCCGGAGTTCAAATTCATGAGAGGGACTATTGAAAAGGGAGTAGACCGAACAGTTGAAGCTTTCATGTCTATGGAGGTAGCACCACCATTGCCTATTGTTGAGGAGTTCATGTATGTATTTCCGGAAGAGTTGCCAGGTCTACCACCTGAGAGACAAGTAGAGTTTAGCTTTGAGTTAGTGCCAGGAGTAGCACCAGTTTTTTCTAATATGTACCGGTTGGCGAAGAAGGAGTTTGACGATATGAAGCTTCAGTTACAAGCACTACAAAAATTTAAGTTTTTAGCAGCAAAAATTTTTGTTGTTAAGAGTAACAGAATCGTTGCCAAAACTTTTAGCAACAAAAAATTGTCGTTGATGGACCCGTTCTTTTAGGTGCGGCGCCTAAAGTATTGGCAACGAAATTCTGAAATCGTTGCTTAATCCTTATCGTTTAGCTACGTGGACAATTTTTTGTTGCTACTTTCACGAACAAAGACGTCATTGTTAAAAGAGGAAGCCTTTGGCAACACGTGTTTGTCGTTGTTATATACTACAATTAGCAATGATATTAATATGCTGCCAAATATAATTCTTTTGCAACGCTCAAAACTCATTTTTATATGTTGTATTTAGCAACGACATTAATGTGTTGCCAAATATAATTTTTTAACATACAAAAGTCGTCGTTATACGCTGAATTTAGCAACAACATTAATGCATCACACAAAAGTCGTTATATGTTAAATTTAGCAACAACATAAATGCGTTGCCAAAAATCCTAGAATTTATTATAATATTTGGTAGCGACTCGTTGTCATTGCTAAATAATTTATTTTTACCCTGTTCACTTATGCACACAATAGTTTTGAATTATATATTCACCCGATAATTCGAAATTCCATTTGACTTATAAAAAGCATAAAAATTTCATAAAAAATTTAAATTGTTGTACAATCACATTCACCTCCAAAATTAAATTTGAAGTCATAGAAAATGTTATAACATAACTAAAAGATTCTTAAAATACAATACATAAATGAAACATGTCTATAAGCACCTCCAAAAAAATTACTCTAATAGGGTATTGTTGCCCTCTATAAGCACCTTGCTCCATAAACATCTCTATGTGGGCCGTAGCAGCTTGGAACTCCTCTAATTTCTTATTCATCTCTACTCGTTCAGCATCAATACTCTCCCTCAAATATATTATCTCAACCCTTATCCTAGACTCTGTCTCAATTCTTCTTGATGTTGTAGTGGAGCGGGTGGAAGTTGTCAGCAGAGAATACACGCCAAGACACTGAACATAGCCTATTGGTGCTTTAAGACTTTCTCAACAACTTCGTCATGCGTTAATGTCAATCCTTGTGTTTTTGACTCCACTTGAGTTGCCACCATCTTATTCTGAAATTACAATATGCGCAAAAAAAATAAATCATTCCAATAAAAAATAAGGCTACAACTTGTATTTAGCTTCTAAAAGTTATTTATTTATACTGCTTTTTAGCGACCCAAATTTCTAAAGAACATCAATACCACAAAAAATATTGCACTTGCAGTTTACTTGTTTTGTCTTAGCAAATTATTCCTAAGCTACACTGAAGTAATCCTAAAATGCGCCAAAAGTGATGTCTATCCAATATCCTAACTGTAGGAACGAAATGTAAAACAATACACTCTAGAAGGGGGGTGAATAGAGTAGGCAACATAATATTAGCCATTAAAAAAATTAGCAGTAAGATCACATAAATATATCACAGTTATGAGTAAGTACAAGTAAAGTGCAAAGAGCAAACTCAAAGATGTTGATGTATACTGGTCTCCCTCTTGTGAGGACTAATCTAGTCGGAAGAACTCTAACTCCCAATTGAAATCTACTATAGAACAAGTTTTCATCTGAAGTCCTTGCAACTTCTACAAATACGAGCTTTGATCCGAAGTACTCGACCAACTTCAATTGTGAAGTGTCTTACTTCTATCAAGCCTCTTGAATACAATCACTCTGAACTTCTAGACCATACCGTACTGGAAAATCGACTAGAGGATTTTAACTGGCTTGGGATTTGAAATTGAAAGCTTAGAGGGGCTTTGGAAGATTGTAGTAAGCATAAAGAGAAGAGATATGAAAGTGAATTGTTGTGATGAAATGGTAGAATTTCTTTTCTATTTATAGGATTTCCAAAGGAAAAATTCGGACAGAATTCTATGAGAGAATATCGGCATATAGCCGTTGCATCCGTAACTGTGGGCAGACTGAGTTTAAAATCCAATGTTCAGGTAGCCGAACTCGGGCTGAATTCGAGGCAAATTCGCCCAGAATTCTGTTGGTCCAAAATGGATTGTTTTTTTGGTTTTGCAACTCAGGGTTTTGGGCTTTCGAATTTTCAAGCAGTTACGAAGTAGTTTGGGCTTTTGTGAGTGGACTTGTTTTCAACATGAAAGGATATTTTGAAAAAGTCTCTTGGATAGCCTATTTGCCAGTACAACGCAGTTTACATTGTATTTCTAGACTCAATTAAATACAAAAGTACATTGATAATTGAAATACAGACGCGATGACAAATACGCCTCCAAGTCTTAAACAATAGGCAGGCATATGTTGTCGCAGTTTGTCCAAGTAGCCCAGATCAATTATTAAAATTTGGTTCGACCATGACCAATGGGCCAACAATCTCCCCTATTTTTATAATTGACAAACCTTGACCGATATAACATCTTGGTCTTGATTTAAAAAATCTTAAAACGTATGTATGCATGTTTGGTACTGTACTCTACTGTCTCCTCTTGGAAAATATTATTTTGAAAAAGTGTTATATCCTTTTCTCCCCTGTTGTCACTTAGCAAAATAATTGCAAAGAGATAAGCTCCCCCAAAATTTATGCTTAAGAAATAAAACAGTAAAGAAAAAATAGAGATAATATAAAGAAAAATAACATAAATGTCACAGGCAGTTTATGATTTGAAGCAGTAGTTAAAGATAATGCTAAGCATAAGTGCATACCAAAAGGGACAAGCAATATAAATAAGTACTGAAAGGAAAATGCATAAAGTCAAAAATAGTTTGAACAACAAACTCAGCATCCAAAAGATATACATAAAAGTGCATAAATAAAAGTACTATCTTGGAATGTAGGAGCATTTCCAAGAAAACATAGACATAAGCAGAGTCTAATAAAATATCGTCTAGACAAAAACTATAGCGTCTAGATCAAGTCTTCATCTAGTGTGAATCATCATCATCAGCATGAGCAGCAGCATCACCTTGTCCGGAAGGTCCAGTACCAGAAGTACCAGCTCCATGAGATGGATGTGGAGTAGCACCAGAACTACGGTACCAGTCATAGGTGTTACCGGGGTTGAAGTAATGATGAACCGCTTCATCCTTTTAGCGATAACCAGAAACAGTAAGATCTCGTGGAAGAGAACTGTCATGCTGACGAATCTGAACGAAGCACAGATCCATAAAGGAGTTTGCAAGGCCCTAAAATCTATTGGCATTTTAGAACTCTTGTTCCTTCAATGTCTCGGTCACATATGCCGTAACTCATCCAAATGCTGGTGGATGCCCTCAAAGGAGATAGGATAAGTCTGAGGTGGATGAGGTGGTGCAGTAGGAGGAGCAGGAGCGACAGAGGCACTATGACGTAAAAGCTGCAGATGTTTGGGCTCAAAGTCACGAGCATAAGAAGATAGATCAATCTCAAAATGTTGAAAGATGATAAATAGGATCACCGCATAGAGAAGATTCCTATTCATCTTACGACACCTAGCCATCATCCGGATAATAGTCTTAGGGACAGAAAAGGGAATCCCATAATAAATGTGGTAGATAGCAGACAATTCAAGACTAGTTACATCATCTTTTGAGGTGGACTTGGGTAGTATGGTGAAAAAGATGACCCGATGTAACTCCTAGAAAAACAAACTCAAGTTTATAGCTTTGAACTTGTCGGGACGGACGGAATGAAGAGCACAGACCTTGAAGTTGGTCAAAGTCATGTAGTTGGGAAATTCAAAACCAGTGATATCGATAAGTGGCTCACCTACATTTGGAATTTGTAGGATCGTCGCTAGATCTTTATCATTGAATTGAATATCAATGCTGGTGACACGAATTTTCACAAGATAATCATTGTCAACAAGAGTGAAATTGCAGTAGAATAGCCTATTTGCATTAGTGGCAATAGGTAATGAGTATGTAACAAGAACATACAATCCCATAGCTTCAAAATATGGTTTATGAGACGAAAAGATCGTCCATTTTATCGGTGTGCCGGGGCAAATATTGTGAATAGAAAAACCACATACCATAGTAAGGATTGTTCTAGAGTTTCAAATAAAAACTAATTGAATGCCCCGTCGTCCGTTTGGATGAGCGAAAAGAGAGATCCATAGATAGGATTAGAAGATGAGGCTCATTCGCTAGCCGTCTTCTTTCTCTTGAAAAGATTGTTAACTCTAGGCATGATTTCCAAAGAAAATAGAATATTTATATGAATTTGAAAAAATTGAGAGATGGAGAGATTGAGAAAATTATACCTTCTTAAATTAGAGTATGTGGAAGAGGAGGAGATTCCATGCCTATATCCAAAATTTGAACGAAAGATTCCAAGGGAGTAGGAAGAAATCAAGGATTGAAAAACTAGGGTTTTAGAGGGTTTTCACGGCTGCTATGCTGTTGTTTGAGGAGGAGGAAGAAAAAATAAAGGTAGGGCCATTCTGTAACGCCCCAGTCCCAAAATACTTGGGACTAAGTACGTATCCATGCCAGTTGCATACATATGAATTATACTCCACTTTATGGAAACCTCGTGTGTACACATAAGCTGTGAAATTCAGTAAACCATGATACTAAATCTCATCCACAAAATCAAAAAATAAAGATATAAGTCAACTCAAGAATCTATCATTTATACATGTAGTTGGGCAGAGACAAGTCCACTACCAACTAATTTAAATGAAAGAAAAATATACAAGGAAATGATCGAATAAAGGGCGAGACGAACCAAGAGCAATCCTCTTCGATGAGATAAAAAAGATCACGGTCTTGGCTAGAACACATGCAAAAGTCTCAAGCGCGCACCTGGAGCGATAACCAGGTCCTCAGAGGGATGTAACAAGATACAGGAAGAACATGCCATAATAAACTGAATATATAACATGTCATAACCAAAATAAGTGACAAGACAACCATAAGGTACCTAACCGTACTACTGTGTTCATGTAGTAAGAACAAACCTCCAACGCATGGGCATCTGGCTCAGGAGCAGGAATCTCAGGTATGGTCCCATCAGGATACCAAGGACCTCAAAGCATAACATTCCTTGAATGTTAGAGGCCAGCAGGAAATCAGGTATCAGGATCCAGGACCGTTTCTCCCGCGGAGATAACCGGCAATAGGGATGTGCATAAGTGACCCATACGTTAAGGAACTGTTCTTCCCACCCAATGCCTAACAGTGACACATCCATGACTCATATACCTCTACTAACTGCTAAGTCTCCTAACATGTCTCTATTAGCATTTAGCCCTAACGCATGCACATGGGGGATCAGCCCACACGCAATAACCTCTACATGCTACTCATCTCACACATCCTCGTGGTACAACTGTGTTAAGGTGTATGCGATACACTACAGGAGGTAGTCCCTTAACTCTAGGTTCATATGTAATCAAAGGATAATAACAAAGTAAACTAATAATCACTGAGTAGGTAGTAAATTAGGAACTGTAAGAACCGGAAATAATGAACAGTGATATGTAATAAATAAATACAGACTGAATATAAATAGTATAACGGCAAGATATCTTGTCTGGTGTGTCGCCTGGTACGGTACGATGATCCGACAAGTTTCGTTTGTCCATTAGTCGAGGTTGATGGGTAGAGGTCTGAAGTCGTGAGGTATTTAGAAAAAAAAAATAGGATCAGTCACAATCAATGGTGATAATCGAAGGAGATTTTGAGGGATAGTATACTATTTTGTAGAGAATATTTATAATGATTTGAAACTAGACTTACTAGTGAATTATATTTTGTTACCAAATATTTTAGGTAACTATATTTTTGAAATTTAAAATTTTATTAATCACAATATTTGTAGGTTAAATACTTGAAAATACTAAAATGATTTTAGGCTCCAAAAGCGGGATTTTTGGTATAAACATAATTTTATTAGCCCAAAATATTTTTAGATAAATACATACTTCGAATTCCAATGAATTAGTCTATAATTTGAGAAAAGGTACATTTTACTAATAAATTATTTTTAAAGATTGCTTGAAAATATAGTAAAAAAATTTAGATCTAAAAGTAATTTTTTTTAAAACTAAATATATTTTTTTGGTACATAAAATATTTTAATATTTCTTGTCTCCCCTTGAAAGATAGAGGTCGGCCAAAGCCCAATATATACCAATTTATCCTATCTCTAGTAACCACCCAAAATATATATTAAAAATAAAAGTGATCGTTTATTAAGGCCAAAGTAATATTTATTCCCTAATAATAAAAATTACGCAATTTAACAAAATAATTTCTAAATTCATAATAATCATTAATACTACCTCATGGTATGTGTATCTGTTGGTACAGAGAGCATTATCAATAATTAATAGTAATTATTATAATGATAATTAAATAAATAATTTATGAAAAATTATAGCCATAGTAATATAATCATTAGTAAAAGTAGAAATAAAAAGAAGAAAAAAACAAAACAAAAAAACAAAACAAAACCAACAATGCAAACTGTGATAGCAAAGTAGCTGTCGCTTCCTGAGACAAAAACCAAATGAGAACACATGTTCTCTTACATCAGTCAAAGCAAGTTTAATTTTTTTTCTCCAAAAGGAAGTTACTATGCATAAAAATAATGATAATAAAAGCCTATATATTCTATGTTGCTTCTCTCGATGGAGAGAGAGACTGATGAAAGAAAAACTCAAATGAAGAATGGGAAGAGCAAAGGGAGCGGAGTGTACCGGAGTTCGGGAGGAGGAAGCCGGAGGGGAGGGGCTCAGCAGCTTCAGGGCACGGGGTCTTACGCTTCAGGAGGGAGGCGGGGTCGCACGGCTTGCGGGATCTAGGGTACGGCCTGCTAAGGAGGGGCGGCGCGGTGGATGGCCCGCTCATGGCGAGGTGGCCGGAGCGCAGTGGAAGGAGGATGCCGGGCTGGGGGAGCTCCGACGGCTACCGAAGAGGCCGAGCTCGCGGTGGCGGGCGCTCGGCGGAGGAAAATGGCCACGCGCAAGCAATCGACGGTGGCAGCTCCCGAGGTCACGGCGAGGACGGCAATAGTAGATCCGTGGGTGGCTCGCCGAATCTGGAAAATGACTCAAGTGAGGGTTACTATTTGCATTGGGTATTCGCTACGTGGTGGTGGTGGCGCTGGTTTTTTGGGGAATGGTGGATTTTGATGGCTGTGGTGATGGTGAAGGTGGTTTGGTCGGAAACTTGGGGTTCCGGGTGGCGATCGATTTTGGCTGGATGATCGGGTTGCAGGCGATGGTGGCGATGGTGGCGATGTCGGGGTACGGTGGGTCACCTGGCTGGAGTGGCCAGGCGAGGATGACGGAGATGCTTACGGTAGTTATACTAGGGGTAGGATTCGACTGTGTCGAGAACGTGTCCGACACGCAGATATGATGTATATGTAAAGGATAGAATAAAAGGCTGGGCACGGACATGATGCACATCTGGAGTTGGATTTGTAAAGTTATGGAAAAGAGCAAGTACCTCTCCTTTTATAGAAGGTGGGAATCTCATTAGGATAAGGACTGGAATTGTTTAAATTCCCAATAGATAATTTAATAATTAAATTCAAACTATTTAAACTCGTTTAAAACCATTTTAAACTTAAAGCTATTCAAAAATAAGTCAGAAAAATCTTTTCTCATTTAATCAACATATTTTGCTTAATATTAAATTAAGCAACATTTTTAAAATATCTTTTTCGACATAATAAATAATGGCAATAATTAAATTTCGAAAATTACTTTATATATTTGAAATATGTTTTTATAAATAATAAACTAATTATAATTGGTTTTCGAAAATCGAGTGGACAAGAAATAAATTCCATGTCACTTGCATATAATAATATATTTACGTGAAACAATAGTTTTCAGAATTACTATTTATATTTGCACCATTTAATAAAAATAACATTTTTAAATAACGTTTGCCAAAATTCGACGTGATGCAATAAATTAAATATTAAATACTTATTTTTCTATACAAAAATTTCTTAAAATATTTTATTATAAAAATATATACTATTTCACAATTTCGCACGTGACGTACAAATACGAATGACACGAACTCGTACGCGACGTAAAATTACGAAAATAAAATCGATAAAAAAATTGTAGTAGAAATTTTGGAGTTTTACATCATACCCAACTTAAAAGAATTTCGTCCTCGAAATTTAGGAATAGATAGGGTAGGTAGGGTCGAAGGGAATGGAAAGAGTTTAGTCGATAAGAATCATGACTTAAATCCTCGATCGAGAAGTTCAAGGCATAAGATGGGGGAAAGGGGAGATTTAGATAATTCTAGTCGAAAAAATCAACAACTTGAAGATGGTCAATGCATGACAACCAATGAGTGTTTAAATCAATAACGCTACCATTATCCTATAGACTTGCAACCTTGTCAATAGGCAATAACTTCCTTATCTTAAACCTCGATTACGTGCGCGTTAGTTTCGAGTCACTTGTGGTTTTCAATTCCGTTAAATCTTTGAATTCATCATTATCCAATTGATATTCCGTCGAACTCCCCTTTTTTCGTAAAACATATATTCCTAAATTTGAGATTTATG
This sequence comes from Iris pallida, assembly GCA_029216955.1. NCBI lineage: Eukaryota > Viridiplantae > Streptophyta > Magnoliopsida > Asparagales > Iridaceae > Iris > Iris pallida. The sequence continues at coordinate 50,371,011 of JANAVB010003400.1, read as the reverse complement.
AACAAAATTTTAGGTATCAACCAATTAATATATGCCTTCGATATCTCCTAATGCTCGCCTTTAATTTAAAGTTTTGGATTCAATCAATCTCTAGCAAATACTTTCCTCAAACCAATTTCTCGTCTTTCAAAATTTTCCAAAATAATCTAGTCAACCTTTAATCAATTTAGTTGAAGATAAACCAAGGTTACTTCAATATGAAATTACGTCCAAAATCTTCAAATTTGCTAAGTCCAAATAATCTCTAATATTCTTCTTCCCACATATTTTTCCTCAAGCAAAAAAAAAATTTCCCTATGCAAAATTTTTCCTTTTAAGAATTTACATTAAAATTTCTTCCACATTTTAGTCAAGAGTAGAATCAATCTTACCTTAATATGACCTTTATAATAGACAAATTTTTAAGCCCTATATCCCATGATAGAAATAGGTCCGAAACTTTTGATTCCTTCTTCTCCAATATTTTCATATAGGTCTATATTTTCTCAAGCTATAATCTCCTCAAAAATTTAAATTTAATAATCTTCAATCCATTCAGTCGATGGCCAAATCAAGTTATTCCTAGTAGGACATTCACATTTATTTATAAGCTAACAATATTCCTTAAGCACTAAACATAGAATTTCTCTCTACTATGTTTGATTAATCGTAACTTTTTTTTTTCAATCTCAAGCATATTATCACTTGAACCAAATATCACTTCCCTTAATTCCATCTAATACCACTTTCAATTCATTTCTCCAATATTTACACTTATTTTATTTATCTATATTAATCTCCTTTATGGCCTTCCGATTCTAACTCATTCATAACCGAAGGGTGTCATGATAAACTTTCCATCTTCACAACTAAGGAACAAGGTTTGTATGGATAACAGTGTAGTAAAAATAAGATAGAGAAGAAAAACAATTGGGAGGAGAATATAGTTAGGTTCAACGGTCATGATTTGGATAATAAATACGGGTTATTGCACAAAATAAATTTTATGGTCTAAGCAAATAAGATAAGGCATGAAAATAAAAGGCACGGGTTAGAAATCAATCATAGAGCACACGCTAAGCATTTAAGGAATTAAGTTGATCACAATCATTATTTGGTCGAAAGTCTTGAGTCTTGGTTGAATCTCTTTCTGTGGTCATGAGTCGACATTATGGTAAAGGTTACAGTTTAGTCTTTTTGACCCGAAGTCCTATCAAGAAAATAGAGTACAAGAAGATGTGTTTTAGTGGCACGTGATATACCTACATGAAGGTTGGCTCGTCTAGGTCTTGTGTATGGAATTTGTTGGAATAAAAAGTCTATTGTTGTGCTCCAAATATCAAAGCCATGATAGGGAACACCAAATGATCAAAATAGAAAGTGGGTTCTCATGTTGAACTAATTAATGCACAAAAAGGATACAGTTATGGCACAAAATAAAGATAATTAGGAAATCTCGTAGATCAAGTTAAAATAAGTTAGGGATACGGCTTCTAGAGAGAAAATAGACTCATGGATAAGGGTATGGTCATGGGAATGATTCTAATCATTTTTAAGTTTCAAATAATTAGATGGTCATGATAAAAGATCTAGATTTGAGGGAAGGTCGAGTGGGTCAAGATAAAGATATAGTTATACAGTTTGGTCGATGACTAACTATACTTGTGTATATGTCATATCATAATCATAGGTGGTATGGCAACCTATTGTGGAATACTCGTATCTCATTAGGGCGACCTTGCATGGTTCTTGGTCCTTCACCAATATATGATCTAATCTAGAATTTTAAGTTCCTCAAAAAATTTTCAATAAAATTCTCAAGATACTCTACCAAAATTTCTAATTATCTTAGGCTGCCAAGTTTAATCAAAATTTAAATCTCTAATCAATCTCGAAATAGTCCTTGTATATCGCAAATTGAACATACTTTTTTTTCACCAAAATTTAAATATCCATAATCAAGGCTTTAAACTCGAAATCTAAATAATTTTATAAATTATAGATCATATGACACAATTTAAAATTTGAAAAAAAAACATTTTCTTCAAAGTCGATTTCATAACTTCCAAAATATTTTAAACAAAATTTTTTTACCATCATCTCTTCAAACTCAAAATTAAATAAACTTATAAATCGTACGACTCAATTTAAAACCTCAAGCTCTCTAATAAACTGTAAATCATAACCCTCCATATTCACTAGTCGTTTACAAAATCATAACTTATAATTTAAAACTCTTTAATAAATTTCGAGATAAACTTTAACATATTACAATCCAAACTTGAACTTAACTGTAAATCATGTGTCACAATTTAAAGATGTTTCTCAAATTGGTTTTATATCCCAATAAATCATAAATCATAAATTTGTTTTCTCGATCTAGCTATCCTCTTGTGTATACCACCTTGTAATAGCAAAATAAAATTCCAACTATCCTTTGAAGGCGGTAATATGCTACTATACCCAACTTGGAATTAACTAATCCTTAAAATCATACTTTTAGGAAAAAAATGTCTTTATAACTCAAATAAGACCTCAATGTACACTAATTGTCAATGTAATCTTCCTAGCCATGTGTTTGACCTATGAGCATATAATAGTGTAGTCATCTTCCTAACTGTCACTAAGCACGAAAGATAAGGATTTACGGTAGAAAGAATTCAAGCAGGATGCAAATCAAGGATGGTAACGAAAGTTCAAAACTTGAAACAAGGAAGGAGGTCAAGCTTGTGGATGAGATCCTAGACACTAATTCTATATTGTAGGCTCACATCGGTATAATAACGTAACCAAAGTGATAAACTCGACCTGCATGGACCACCACAGAAACATGTAACGCCCAGTCCCAAAATACTTGGGACTAAGTACATATCTATGCCAGCTGCATACATACGAATTATACTCCACTATATGGAAACCTCATGTGTACACATAAGCTGTGAAATACAGTAAACTATGATACTAAATCTCATCCACAAAATCAAAAAAATAATGATATAAGTCAACTCAAGAATCTATCATTTATACATGTAGTTGGGCGGAGACAAATCCACTACCAACTAATTTAAATGAAAGAAAAATATACAATGAAATGATCGAATAAAGGGCGAGACGAACCAAGAGCAATCCTCTTCGATGAGATGGAAAAGATCACGGTCTTGGCTAGAACACCTGCAAAAGTCACAAGCGCACACCTGTAGCGATAACTAGGTCCTCACAGGGATGTAACAAGATACAGGAAGAACATGCCATAATAAACTGAATATATAACATGTCACAACCAAAATAAGTGACAAGACAACCATAAGGTACCTAATTGTACTACTGTGTTCATACAGTAAGAACAAACCTCCAACGCATGGGCATCTGGCTCAGGAGCAGGAATCTCAGGTATGGTCCCATCAGGATACCAAGGACCTCAAAGCATAACATTCCTCGAATGTCAGAGGCCAGCAGGAAATCAGGTATCAGGATCCAGGACCGTATCTCCCGCGGAGATAACTGGCAATAGGGAAGTGCATAAGTGACCCATACGTTAAAGAACTGTTCTTCCCACCCAATGCCTAACAGAGTCACATCCATGACTCATATACCTCTACTAACTGCTAAGTCTCCTAACATGCCTCTATTAGCAGTTAGCCCTAACGCATGCACATGGGAGAATCAGCCCACACGTAAGAACCTCTACATGCTACTCATCTCACACATCCTTATGGTATAACTGTGTCAAGGTGTATGCGATACACTACAGGAGGTAGTCCCTTAACTCTAGGTTCATATGTAATTAAAGGATAATAACAAAGTAAACTAATAATCACTGAGTAGGTAGTAAATCAGGAACTGTAAGAACCGGAAATAATGAACAGCGATATGTAATAAATAAATGCAGACTGAATATAAACAGTATAATGATAAGGTATTTTACCTGGTGTGTCGCCTGGTACGGTACGATGATCCGACAAGTTCCGTTTGTCCATTGGTCGAGGTTGATGGGTAGAGGTCTGAAGTCGTGAGGTATTTGGAAAAAAAATAGGATCAGTCATAATCAATGGTGATAATCGAAGGAGATTTTGAGGGATAGTATACTATTTTGTAGAGAATATTTATAATGATTTGAAACTAGACTTACTAGTGAATTATATTTTGTTACCAAATATTTTAGGTAACTATATGTTTGAAATTTAAAATTTTATTAATCACAATATTTGTAGTTAAATACTTGAAAATACTAAAAATGATTTTAGGCTCCAAAAGCGTGATTTTTGGTATAAACATAATTTTATTAGCCCAAAATATTTTTAGATAAATACATACTTCGAATCCCAATAAATTACTCTATAATTTGAGAAAAGGTACATTTTACTAATAAATTATTTTTAAAAATTGTTTGAAAATATAGTAAAAAAATTTAGATCTAAAAGTAATTTTTTTTTTAAAACTAAATATGTTTTTTGGTACATAAAATATTTTAATATTTCTAGTTTCCCCTTGAAAGATAGAGGTAGGCCAACGCCCAATATATACCAATTTATCCTATCTCTAGTAACCACCCAAAATATATATTAAAAATAAAAGTGATCGTTTATTAAGGCCAAAGTAATATTTATTCCCAAATAATAAAAATTACGCAATTTACCAAAATAATTTCTAAATTCCTAATAATCATTAATACTACCTAATGGTATGTGTATCTGTTGGTATATAGAGCATTATCAATAATTAATAGTAATTATTATAATAATAATTAAATAAATAATTTATGAAAAATTATAGGCATAGTAATATAATTATTAGTAAAAGTAGAAATAAAAAGAAGAAAAAAACAAAACAAAAACAAAACAAAACAAAACCAACTATGTAAACTGTGATAGCAAAGTACCTGTCACTTCCTGAGACAAAAACCAAATGAGAACGCATATTCTCTTACACCAGTCAAAGCAAGTTTAATTTTTTTTTCTCCAAAAGGAAGTTACTATGCATAAAAACAATGATAATAAAAGCTTATATATTCTCTGTTGCTTCTCTCGATGGAGAGAGAGACTGATGAAAGAAAAATTCAAAGGAAGAATGGGAAGAGCAAAGGGAGCAGAGTGTACTGAAGTTCGGAAGGAGGAAGCTGGAGGGGAGGGGCTCAGCAGCTTTGGGCATGGGGTCTTACGCTTCAGGAGGGAGGCGGGGTCGCACGGCTTGCGGGATCTGGGGTGCGGCCTGCTAAGGAGGGGCGGATCGGTGGATGGCCCGCTCGTGGCGAGGTGGCCGGAGCACGGTGGAAGGAGGATGCCTGGTTGGGGGAGCTCCGGCGGCTACGGAAGAGGCGGAGCTCGCGGAGGCTGGCGCTCGACGGAGGAAAACGGCCACACGCAAGCAATCGGCGGTGGCAGTTCCCGAGGGCACGGCGGGGACGGCAACGGTGGATCCGTGGGCGGCTCGCCGGATCTGGGAGATGACTCAGGTGAGGGTTACTATTTGCATTGGGTGTTTGCTACTCGGTGGTGGTGGCGCTAGTTTTTTGGGGAACGGTGGATTTTGATGGCTGTGGTGATGGTAAAGGTGGTTTGTTCGGAAACTTAGGGTTCTGTAGCTTCCCTTCCCAAAAATTTTGAAATATTTTATTATTATTTATTTTAATTAAATGGTGATCTTTAAAATTTTAGAATTAATTATTTTGTTAATTATTACGGTGGATGACTTTAGCCATAGTTGAGTTTTGAAGTACCAGACGACTAGGAATCATGGCATGGATAGTACAATGGCGTACTTTGACTAGTGTATTAGCTATGCCAAGGAAGACCCAGCCATAAGTGTGTCATAACTAGGAAAATCGGGCCAAGTTGTGACATAACCAATATAAATAGTTTAATTACTTATTATTAAATTTATTAACTTTACAACGACCCGGTTGTACCAAACCAGCCCAAACTGGACGCGAACTGAGCCCAAGCCCATGTAGTCATGCGGGATGTCTTATGACATTCGTGTTGACGTATCTTGGTATGATGGTGTCGAATTCCGTTTTAATTATCTAATGAATACTTTCTAAGTATTCTTAATTAAATATTATAAATACCATTATTAGTTGATATTCAATGATAATTATATAAATTGGTCCTTGTACATTTTGGGACTACCAGAAGACTGTACAAATGATATATATACCATTATTGGTTTATTAAATTTTGTTATTATTATTATTATTATTTTTATTGGGATTATTATTTAATATTATTATTTTTATATTATTTTATTGTCAAATAAATATTATATATGTGTGAACGTGAATGTATGTATATATAAATATTATGTATGTGTGTATGTGTACATATATATATAAATATATATTATATGTGTGTGTATGTATATTTATATATAAATAGATTTTATGTAGGTGTATATGTGTTTGTGTATATATATATATATATGTGTGTGTGTGTGGGTGTGTGTATACACATATACATAGATTTTATGTGAATTATTTCATTAATGTATATACAAATATACATGTCATGTATATAGGTGTATATGTGTTAGTGTATATATATATATATATATATATATATATATATATATATATATATATATATATATATATATATATATATATATGTAGTATATGTGTTTGTGTATATAAATATACGCATGTATATGTGTGTGTACATATATGTATATACATAGCTTTTCATATAAGAACTAATAAAAACCAACTAAACCACCCTCCCCCTCAGCCCACAGGGGCTCAGCCAATAAACCACAATCCCAAACCGAGCCCAGCCCACCATGGGCCGAGCAGTACTAACCAGAGAGCAAGAACTCTCAGCCGTATATATGCGTGATTCTCGATCGGAACCGAGAACAGAGGAGAAACTCAAAACCCTAACTCTACCCAAACCTACGGCGCCCCTCCCCGACCCCTGGGTGGTTCCAGCGCCGTCGTAAGGCCACCGCCGGCGCGGCAAGGCCAGAGCAGGCCGCGCGTGAAACCAAAACAGCAGCAGTGACAGAGCCCCGAGTCCCCGACTTTGTGGTACGCTTTCTCTATCCATACTTGTTTGTTTTCGATTCTGTAAAGTTCTTCAGGAAGCCTATATAAGCATATAGAAACCCTAGCAATTAGGACTCGACATAGAGAATCCATCAGTCCACAATTTTGACGCAAAGTCGACGAGAAACGGTTTCGAAAACAGTGTTCAAACAGTCCCTAGTAGCCCTCTTTGGCGATCGATTCCTGTCAACTCACTTGGAATCTTAGAAATCTAATTGAAGGCATTTGAAGACAACATATAGGGCTTCCTAATCTATTTTGTATTTTTGAATTTCATTAATTATATGCGGAGAAAATAGTTTTCAAAATTGAGATTTTATCTATGTAGAAACAGTTTAAAAACCTTCGATACGACGTACGTCCCACCAATCCGGGCGACATGGTCGCGAACCGAAAGCATCGGAAGGTGTGTAACAGCTTCGTGGTCGTGTGGGCTTTGACGGAATTTAAATTGGTCGCGTGTGCGCGACGAATTTGATGCGTATCCGTCAAAATTCACCGTATCGGCCTCTGTCCAAGTTTCTCAATTACTTCGTGCATGCTTTTCAGATCGAGATGAAACATACGCCAATAGGATCGTATCATTTTTCTGGTCCTGTATGCCAAGTTTGGTCCGATTCGGAGACAGTTGATAAAATCGCTGTTTTGCGGGCCCCACGGTCCGACTCAATGGATGATTTTGTGCACGGCCTGCCGGAATCCAACTTTGGACATACGGTTGGGTTCGTATCGGAAAAAAGAATCCGTAGACATATACTTTGACGACTTTAGAGACCATTGACTCTGGCACGTTTTTCAGTACAAAGCGGGTCCAACGGCGGACACTTTTTTGTCCAAAATTATCGTTTTGTCCCTGTATCCAGAATTGGACTTAAAAACAGGCAAAACTAGCTAATTTGACTATTCTGAGAATGTTGGCAATGTTCGTTTCAGCTTTCGGAGACAGTTGTGATGACTTGGACTTTCTGACTTATTGATTGGAGTTACATTGTAGGTTCTTCGTGCAACCCCCAGGCAAGTATACCTTGCCTTCCTCTACAGTTTATTTTCATGCTTATAGTAAACCTGTTGTAGTATGTTACCCTTAGTTACCTTAGTTGTTATAGATTTATATGATACTGCGTTTACCAGTTTATTGTCTTGCTTGTATATCAGTGTTTCATGACTTGATAGATTAGTTATACCAGGCTTATTTTACGGCATGGATCATGCTAGAGTTGTCCTTACCTGTGTCATGACTGAGTTGTATCGTGTCTTCACCTGTATCTTGACTGAGTCGTGTCTGCAAGTATGTGTGAGTGAACTGCTATTCCTTTGTCTTTCCCACAACCTGCGAGTCCACACACGGGGCGAGGGTTGTCCTTTATACCCTGGTTATATTATTGTGTAATTAAACTGTTAGATAGGCATGTTTCATATATCTTGCTAGTCCTCTGAGGACCTGATGATCTCTTCAGGTTTAGCGACTACATGGAGTTAGTTAGCATAGCAGGATGGTAGATGATTGCGATGTATGATACAGGTATTTGCTTGTGACATTTCTTTATTATCCTCTCGTGCTTTATATTCAGTACCATGATATTTTCTACTTATTTTATAGACTCATATCATTCTTAGAGTCTAATCGGACAATATGCTAATGGGCTGCAGACTACGACCCATAATTGTTCATTCTTGTTCCATATAATTATTGTGGATTGCGATATAGTTTAGATTAGACATGATACCATGTTCTGGATAGCTTATACGTACTCGAGTCGGGCTGGAGTCCGCTCGATACGTAGCTGGCTTGCTCACGAGCTCGCGTCCGAATTGTATGACCCAGCATTCTGTGATATGGGCAGTATTTGGGATGATCTGTTTTACCAGCTTCATCAGGTTTCTTGATCTCAGGTAATTGTATCTTATTACTTTTCAGCAGACATTCAAAGATACCAAGGACATCGTCGTCATCAAAAGAATATTCTTCTTTGGGGCGAGGTGTTCTTGATTGTTGAGTTGTAGAGGAGGTTTGAACAGTTGATGCATCTTTGCTCTGAAGATTAACTTCAAGAGTTTCTTTTCCCTTGCGAGCATTGTTTTTATTGTTAGTACCTTGACCTGTTTCTTTAGGAGTCATCTGCACTCCTAAACCTTTGAAGGTTTTAGCACTAATTTCTGCAGCTTTGGCACTAACTATGAAAGAAGGCCAGTCTTGGAATTGAGTGGATCCTGTCCACATGCTGATGATTGGCAACAAATTTAATTTGCATGTGTCGATGGTGACAGCATCAGGAGTTCCAAGAGGCATCTTCAGAGCTTCTCTTCGAAACCGTTCAATGTACTCTTCTGTAGTTTCATTATTTTTCTGCTTGATTCTAATAAGAGCAGACATAGTCATGTCATTGAGCCCTTTATAGAACCTTTCAAGAAACATCTGTTTGAAACCAGCAAATGAGGTAATGCTCCCATCTGGAAGACTTCTATACCATTCATAAGCCGTTCCCTTGAGACATCCAATAAACACCCGAGTAAGGAGGGCATCACTTGGTTGCAGCTGATCAGTCATCACTTCAAAGTGATTAATGAACTGACTTGGAGAAGTGGTTCCATCATAGAATGAGATAGTATGAGGCTTGTATTTAGGAGGATACGATACTTGCTTCCATTCTATCGGATAAGGCTGCTTGATGCCTAACCTTTGTAAACCATCCTTCTGTTTGAATGCCTCGAATTGAGTTTTGAGATTCTTCAATTCTTCAGAGACAACTTCCGAAGATTGTGGAGTTGTGGCTTGTAGAGAATAGTTGGGAGGAGGAACAGCATTGTAAGCACTACCCCCAGCTCCAGAGAGACTAGGATTTGGTTGAGATGGTCCAGGAGTATTGGATTGTACTGCTGGAGGAACTTGTACTGGACTTATATCAGTATCAACTGGTATGGCATCTGGTACAGTCTGTCGATTTTGCAACTGAGCTGTCATGAGTTCATACATCGACTTCATTGTGTCAGTCATGGACTTCATTTGCTGTTCCAAAGAAGCAATTCTTTGATCTTCAGGAGTCAAGGAAGAAAAAGGTTCATCAGTATTCCCATCAACCATGTAAGTCGTGACTGTACGAGGAATTATTGATGAACTGGTGGATGTTGTATGCTCTGAATCATTGCTTCGTGCATCAAAGTCAACTATAGGAGAATTACCCCCAGTAGGAAGAGGTGGGAAGTTAGATTCTCCAAGGAATTCAGAATCAATTTCAGGGATCAAATTTCTTTGACTAGAAGCCAGGACTCTTGCTCTGGTGTTTCTATATACTCCATCTGGACTATCAACTCTACCCCCGGTGTCCCGAGAAGTCATGTTGACAGAGGCAAACAAAGGCTCATCTTCATCAGGCATAGGTTCACACTGAATCCGATTGAAGACAGATTATTATTTTGTTTGACATCTGCATTGCATTGTGGTTCTTGGCTGGAAGTCATATTCATGATCACCACGGTCTTGAACCGTTGATTGACATCTGCACTGAATTATGACTCTTGGATAGAAGTCACATTCAGCATGTTCCTATGACATAGAATTACTTCTTCTCTTCTGTTGAAGATATTCTCGTAAATCTGTTTGTGAATATTGAGGAGTATATTTCCTATTCTTGGGTCTTGACGGCTCTTGATTATATAAAGAGTGATTAATGTGAGCCACATAATTTCTTGCATACTCTGCATCGGGATCTTTTATCTTCATATCCAATTGGTATGGTTTCTTAACACCAGAAGTGCTGAGTTTTGTTCTTAAATCAGTGGAAGGTAACACATTAATTTTGGAAACATGGAGTTTTCCTTCCATTGATCTGGATATTTGCAGAGAAGGAAGAGTTGAACCACTCCTTTGATTAGGAGTTGGTAATAGACCCTCTTTAATGGACAGATTCTGTGCCCAATTTGAAGAAGTCATAGGAGAAGATATTAAGGAATATTTCTTCTTAGACTCAATCAGATTTTGAGACATAGAATGTCCAGAAGGAAGAGTAGTCAAAAGACCATCTCCTTTCCTTTGACTAACAAAAGTATCAGTCAAAGCTGTTCCTGAAGTAAAAACTACAGGAGCAGAAGAAACAACTAAAGAGTTATTCCTTTTCGAAGGGACTTTGTGTGGAAGACCACCCCCAGTTCTAGTAGAACTCGGTAAAGAAGAAGAGATAACTAAGGAGTTATTCTTCTCTGATGAAATACACGCTGAAACAGATTTGGCTAAGGAACCAGTACTGTTAGCGTGACTTTTGATTTTAGAATTACACGCTGGAACAGATTTGGCTAAGGAGCCAGTACTGTCAGCGTGACTTTTAGGGTTGAATGTGGGATTGCACACTGGAATAGATTTGGCTAAGGAGCCAGTACTATCAGCGTGACTTTTAGAGTTGAATTTGCACGCTGGAACAGATTTGGCTAAGGAGCCAGTACTGTCATCGTGACTTTTAGAGTTGAATTTGCACTGCTGGAACAGATTTGGCTAAGGAACCAGTACTGTCAGCGTGACTGTTGAATGTGGGATTGCACACTGGAATAGATTTGGCTAAGGAGCCAGTACTATCAGCGCGACTTTTAGAGTTGAATTTGCACGCTGGAACAGATTTGGCTAAGGAGCCAGTACTATCAGCGTGACTTTTGGTTACTGTCATCTTCGAGCGCACAAGAGTGTGCGTGCTTGCAGTGGAGTTCTTGCCAGTGTTAGGAGTAGACACTGTGGCAGAGACTTCACCATTGACTGCCAACTGATTCTTAGGGACATAGACAGAGTGTCCCTTCGACTTGGCAGTGATGATGGAGGCTGGAGTGGGCTTGCCACCCTTAGCCCGCTGCATTTCTTCATAGGCGAGTTGATCGAATTTGATCGTCATCACCTTCTTCGTCGAGCCGACTGACGAAGTGTCGCATTGAGTTGTTGCCATCTCAGAAGAGGAGATGGTTTTCCCCAGCAGAGTCGCCATTTTGTTTTCTATAAAGAAATTCTCTTTATTTGTTGTGTTTCTGGGAAAATTACAACTGTAGGAATCCGATCTAGAAGACGATCGCTTTATCCCTTGGACTATGCGAAGAAGAAAAGCTCTCAAAATTTTGACAGTAGATATCAATGTATCTGTACAATGAATGAGAAAAAGAACTCTATTTATAGAGTCAATAATAATAACTGAAAAGATAACTGTCTTCACAGCCTATGCCTAGTTAAAAATCACGCAGGATTTAACATACACAAGGCTGTGAGCAGTTACTGGACGTGGCCTGTAACTGTTGGACACATGGCAATCATGCATGAGTCGTATGCAAGTTACAGGACACGCAGGCGAGAGATCAGTGGCATGGCTGCCACGTACTCCAATTTGATGAAATCCACGCAGACTTGTTGAAGACGAAATCCACGCGAACTCGGTGTAGAAAGCTTCAAAATCCACGCAAACTTGGGGCAGGAAGCTTCAGGATCCACGCAGACTTCGAGGCAAAAGAACTCAAAAATCCCCACAAACTTGAGGAAGAAAACTTCAGAATCCACGCAAACTTGAGATGAAGATCACAAATACACGCAGACTTGAGATAGAACTGCCAGCTGTCTTGATTCGGCGTGTCTCGACTGACACAAAATCTCTGACAGTGATTGCTTTGTCAGTCGCATTAAATGACAAGAAACCCTTTTGGTACGCCAACTCGACGAAGGCTGAGTCTTGCTGAAGAAGATTTCGAAAATCACGCAATAGACGGCGATGATCTCTCGAATTCTGTGTATACGTGGCATACGAAGAGATATTCTTCGACTGTCGTGTTGTCAGTCATAATTACTCTTTGACAAATGATGAGCTGTCTCCCAGCGTGATTTGTTTATATTGTATGGATCAACTGAGCGTGACTTTTGACTCTGTCCTGATCAACTCAGTGTGACTTTCATTTTTGAGGCCTATACTTGTCTCAAAAACAATTTTTGCATATTAAAAAATAATTAATAAGATAAAATTAATTAATATTATTGATATCTAACATTCCTAATTCTCGACGTAAATAATTGAATCTATCTTCCGCTAAAGATTTTGTGAAGATGTCAGCTAATTGTTTATCTGTGTCTACATATTCTAAACTGATGTCTCCGTTTGCTTGATGATCTCGATGAAAGTGATGTCGAATCTTAATATACTTAGTGCGAGAGTGACATACAGGATTCTTAGTCAAGTTGATAGTGCTAGTGTTATCACAAAAAATAGGTATGTGTGTAGTATAGATTAAAGTCTTCCAATGTTTGCTTAATCTACAAAATTTTTGCACAACAACGTCCTGCAGCGATATACTCGACCTCAGTAGTCGATAATACAACAGAATTTTGCTTTTTGCTAAACCAAGAGACTAGAGCCTTACCTAGAAAATGACACTTGCTACTTGTACTTTTTCTATCCACTTTGAATCAAGCAAAATCAACATACGAATAACTGGTTAGGTCAAAGGACATAGTTTTGGAATACCATAAGCCAACAGAAGAAGTACCCTTAAGGTATCGAAAGATACGCTAAACTGCATCCTTAGGGTTAGCTTGAAATCTTGCACACAAGCAAACACTAAACATTATATCTGGGCGTGTCACGACCCGCACCCTGTTTAGGGGTACGAGGACATGGTTACGTCCAGCCTACGCCATAGTGTCGGCAGTAGAACGTTGTATAGGTCATCTGCATCGCTGCCCTCCGCCGCGTGCAGACCACGACCAAGCCGCACTCGCCTCCGCGTTCGGGTGAGCGGTGCCACCTCCGGGATGCGTCCGCCCCCGCACGCGCACACTTTCTGCGTGCCGACCAGCCACCGGCGCGAAACCCCTCACCCGCTCTTCCCCTGCCTCTTCCGTGCACTCTCTCTCTCTCTCCCGCCGAGCGCCCCAGCCAATGGTCGATCGCCCCCGATCTTATCCTTTTCTGTCATCCTCCTCCTCGACTTGCTGCGCCGGTTCGAACTCCTCCGCCCCTCGGCAACTGCTCCTACTACGAGTTCGCCGAGGAGCACTTCTCTCTGTCGTGGACTCCAGCACGCCGCCCGAGCCCATCTCCTCCCTTCGCGTCTTCCTGTCGGCCGCCTCTCCCCTCAAAGCCCCCTTTCTCCGTCGGAACAACCGGCGACTCCACTCCAACTCTCCCGCTCTCTCACTCTCTTTCCCCTTTTTCTTTTCTTACTCTCCTCTAACTTCTCTCAATTCCCTCTCTCTACAAATATCAAAGGGCTCAGCTGTCAGCTCAGTTGAGTATCTTTCTTGCTTTGTTTATTCTTTTGTTTTATTACTTTGGGAGGGGGAAGCAACAGTATGCATGTGGGTATACTTATTATTAGTATATTATATTTATTAATAAGTATTGGAATTATTATTATTATTATTATTATTATTATTATTATTATTATTATTATTAATGTGGTTGTAGTATAGTATTTCAGTTTTAGTTTTATTATTTTTCTGTGAGTGTTGCTTTGTTCCCTTATTTAGTTTCTTTTATTTTCTATTTTTGTTATTATTATTATTAATTATTATATCTATATTTTATTATTTTCTATAAAAGGCAACTTAGCAGCAAACTCACTACTGTTAGAATATAAGTTAGTATATATTACTCTTTGAAAACTAGTATGTGTACTATCCATATTTTTATGATAGATGTATTAAATACTCATAAATCTTGATTATTTATTTAAAAGTATATTATAATATTTTATGATACTATAGATATGGCCTGGACGTAAATATTATTATTGTGGTATCTTTCAATCATATATATAGATTCTAAATTATAAATAAATTTTCTAGTACTATAAAGTATTTTAGGAAATGAAATAAATTTTTTCTCTATTTTTGCAAAACCTAGAGTTTTAGTCTAAAACTGATTTTTATTTTTCAACTATTTATCTAAAAACATATTCATACTAATAAAATCTATTTTTTTCAAGTAATACAACTATTTTCTAAAAAAATGTATAAATATTTTATCCTCCAAAATCCCATTGACTATCTGCTTCTTGACTATGACTAATAGTATTCTCTACCCACTTCCGAATTAGAACTACCTTATGTCCACCCTGACCAATTGGACTGTTCTGGACCCGATGGAACCGTCCATGCTGTTATCAGAGGTCGTCTTGAGTAGTTATAACAATGAAGTCAACTCCGTACCACATTCCTACCAGGCAAGACACCTTGCCTTTACTGTTTAAATTTCTTGCTCAATATCATGCATGTTTTATTTCTTATAAGTTGTTCTTTCAAAACCATATGTAGTTGCAAATTATTATACTTTAGTTTTTTTTATGCATTTGGCCTAGAGTTAAGGGACCGCCTTTGTTTGTGCCGCATTCATTGGCCCGACACCTGTGTGCCACGATGTCACGTGTCTCATATAGAGACTTGCGTACCGATCGTACATCGGTGCGTACAGGATGAGCGTTAGGATATAACTGCTAATAAAATTGCCTAGAAGACTTAGTGGTTATTAGAAATATCGTGGTGTAGATTCAGCACGAGTAGTACATGGGGAAGGGGAAGACAGTTATTAGGCGCATGGGCTTTCACACATTTACTTTTCTCTAGCTGCCATTAGTGACTCAGCCGAGAGCTAGTGTGCCGTGCATTTATTTACTTTTCTCTAGATGCCACTAGTGCCTAGGTTGAAACACAAATGTGCCATGCATTTACTTTCCTCTAGCTGCCGTTAGTGACTCACCCGAGAGACTAGTGTGCCGTGCATTTATTTATTTTCCTCTAGATGCCACTAGTACCTCAGTTGAAATGCTAATGCGCCGTGTTTCTAGCTTCGGAAGGCCTTTGTGTGGAATGTTGTCTTCAAAGTGCATTTTCACATAGAATGGTTAAGGACCTTTATCTGTTTAGTCATATATACTTTTCTGTTGAGCTTTTATTATTTAGTTTAGTGCATGATATTATGTGTCTTATTATGTCCCTCTGAGGACCTGGTTATTTCCCAGGTGTGTGTTCATGTCTTCCATAGGTATCCTAGCCGGGATCGTGGTCTTCTCCATTTATTTGAAGACGACGTGACTTGGTTCCTCCTTGCTACTTCCACTCAGCCCTTTTATGTATCATGTACATCTTCCTTTTTATTTTGGTTGGTAGTGGATGTGTCTTCACCCAACATATTGTACCAAAACAATTCATTATATGATATCTTTTATTCCTTTATTTTGTGGATGAGATTAGTTAGTTGTGGTTTACTGCATTTTATAGCTTATGTATACATACAAGGCCCCTGTACTTTGTATGTATACAACTGGTATGTCTACGTACTTAGTCCTACGTATTTTGGGACTGGGGCATTACAGCATCAGACAATTCATCAAAAGTAAATTCTTCATAGAGAGGGTTCGATATTACCTTAGCATCTGTAGCCATAAAGCATAGGTTTACTGTGTTACAAGTTTCTCTTCTTCTTCTTCATAGTCACTAGATTCACTTTCACACCAGATGCTAGTGTTAACATAGTTTCTAGTCGAAGTCCTTCTCTTGCTTGACTGATCATGCCTGCTTCCCTTTCTTACAATAGGACAGTCTTTTTTGATGTGACCTGTTCTCTTACAACTGTAGCAAATCGGTTCTTCGTCGTCTTTGGAATCTTTCTTCTTTCGACTTAACTTCTCATATTTAAGAAATCTTCTGAAGTTTCTTGTCATGAGGGCTATCTTCTCGTTGTCTAAGCTGTCTGTCTCACTTTCGTCATCGGTGGCTGTCTTGTAATTAGCGTTGAATGCTATCGCCTTCTCTTTTGGTGCTGACTCTTTGAAATCTTTAAGGTCTAGCTCATATGTCGTAAGCTTTCCCATAAGTGTTTTAAAAGTCATCGTTGTGAGATCATTTCTTTCAATAATGTCCGTCGCTTTAGGATTTCAGTTCTTGGTTAGCCTGCGAAGTACCCTCCGAATCTTCTCATAATTGTTGTATTCTTTTCCAAGGGAAGTTAGAGGATTAACAATATCTAAAAACCGAGTAAACATATTTGTAATAGTCTCATTAGTCTTCATTTTGAAGGCCTCATACTCTTGTGTTAGTCATGAGATTTTGGACTCCTTCACTTGTGAAGTGCCTTCATGAGTGACCTTAAGAAGTTTCCAAACCTCGTGAGACGTGACACATGTTGATACTCTGTTAAACTCAGTTTTATCTACAGCACATAATAAAGCATTAATAGCTTTTGCATCAAGATTGGCTTTTTCTTTTCATTGTCGGTATTATCTATCAAATGGTTTTTCAACTAGATTACCCTCTAGCACAATAGGTAGTGGTTTCTTGTAACCATTAATGACAATCGACCATAAATCAAAATCAAGAGACTTGAGGTAAAAGCTCATACGTGTCTTCTAATACATGTAGTTTGTGCCATCGAATAGGGGTGGCCTATTTGTTGATTGTCCTTCACCATTGCTTGGGTATAATGATGTCATATTTCAAGGAGATTAAATCCAAGTAGAGAGAAACCGTGCTCTGATACCAATTATAGGATCGATGGCACCTCTAGAGAGGGGTGAATAGAGTACAGCGAAAAATATTCCCTAAATTAAAAACTAAGCAGGTGAGACAAATATATA
The DNA here is from genome assembly GCA_029216955.1 of Iris pallida. Classification (NCBI taxonomy): domain Eukaryota; kingdom Viridiplantae; phylum Streptophyta; class Magnoliopsida; order Asparagales; family Iridaceae; genus Iris; species Iris pallida. The sequence goes on along the minus strand of JANAVB010003400.1, from coordinate 50,353,406 downwards.
AATAAAACTTTAATACATTGAAGTAAAGCTATAAGTAAGTATAGGCAAGAAAGCAATACGCAGACACCGAGGTTTATACTGGTTTCTCTCTGAGAGAACTAGTTCAGTTTGCAAGAATTCTTACTCGCTATAATCCACTGTTTTGAATAAAGAATACACCGCGTGCTTTACTCCGAAGAACACACCAACTTCAATACCATCGTATTTTTATTCGAAGCCCAGGATCAAACTTCAAACACCTTTCTGAAGAAAGCTTTTATACTCCAAGCTTGTACAACTCGAATACTCCTAATCGGAAACCACCGGCACTTAGAAGAATGGGAGTTGTCTTAGAAATTAGAAGATTAAAGCTGATTTAGTAGATAGGAAGCTTTAGAATAGATAGAGAAGATGAAGAATGAATGAGTGTTTAGAAATGACAAATTCTTTTCTTTTTATAGGATTTTTTTTAGGACAGAGTTCGGGCAGAACTTGGTAGGGCTACCGTTCATAAGTTTGAACGTTGCAGATCCAAAGGAGTATGAATATGCAGCTGACCAGGAGTGATTTAACTTAACCGAGTTCGGTCCGATTTCGGGCAGAACTCTGGCCGAGTTCGATTAGGTCAAATCTAGGTCATTTTTGGTTTGTGGAGTTTTTGGATAAATAAAGGTTTAGGTATTTCTTTTGGGTCAGGAATACGAATTTTGTGAGTAGGGTCTTCTAAATTTGCTAGTGATCATGACGCACAATTTTCTAGACTCAAATAAAAAGAAAATATAGAATAAAGTATAAAAAATTAGTTGAGACAAAATCTGCAATCTTCTGTTTCTTTTCATATCGAGCTCGGAGTTTTAAATTAATTATCAAAATCATTTCGACCATGGCTATATGGGCCAACACAACCAATAAAGTCCTAGATAATCATTGGTCATAAGCGTTAAAGGAATATACAACCATCCTACAATAATGAAGATACAAATCAGTGCAAGGGAATGCCTGAAGCTCATCACTGACTACCTACCACAATTGAGATGGACTACACACTATGCCTTTGAAACTGGTAATATAGGTGGGCAAATAGGAAAATCCTATATATCAAAGAGAAGCGAATAACTCTTAATACTCGAGGGAAATAGATGTAAAAAGCAAAACTCATAAGGTGACGTATGAAGGATATTCATCATCCAAAATACGTGGGCAAGTACATGAAAGGAGCCAACGTATAAGGTCAGCAAAAGGAGACCTGTACGAGGACTAACATTCAAATTTGAGAAATAGGAAATCCACAATAAAGCAAATGTGTGAGAAATTTGAAAAGGCCGCGTGCCAAGTGATCATAAGTTAACAAGCAGTGACTCTTTATCTTATTCATGATCCAATAACCAAAGACAATATGTTTAAACTTTATAGAGCATGGAGTTACAAAAGATATGTTACTTTCTTGACACCCAGTTACTTTGAACATAATTGTTTGATGAACTACTCAAATACATAAGCAAAAGATATACAAACTTTAGAAATTTTAAAAAAATCGGTTGGGGTCTCCTTGATCCCATACTTTATCTCAAAAAAATAATACGAAAAGGACGAGACATAAATTTTGAATCATCTTGGTTATAGTCAAACAAGAAAGATTATGCTTGAACAATATATGTTTCAACTATCATAAAACAATATAAAAACTAAGACAGACTTCATGTATGCTTCATACAATGTTTCTCTATGAATTAAATAAAAGACAATGTGCTACTTAAGTTACCATGTTTATCATATGATACATCTAAATTTTGCCAACCTACTTACTACCGAGTGAAAATTCAGAGGAAATTAACTTTGTTCACAAGAAAGAAGTTCGAGTGACTTTTAGCTAGTTTTCATCCATAATTAATAGAAAACTAATACACCTTAAAACCAGGCAAGATTCTTGCAAAATCATTTAACTAAACCTTTTACCTCTTCTTTCCTGAACTCTCACAGCCAGAGGCAATAAATTGATGGAAGCCACTGCACCTAATGATGTGAGAAATAAAAAGTTGAAATTGTAGCCAACCATAGAAATATGCCTATCCCATAAAAGCAAGAATTCACTCATAATAATTTGAAGTAGTAATATACCTTTGAATCGTAATGTAGCACCGGGACTGTCCCTGATGTTACGTGTGAGTGCACACAAACATATCAAACATTGTTCATGTAAATAGTTTTGAAAAGGGAAACTATATCAAGCCCACAATTATAAGGATTTAGCATTTACCAACACTAGTTTTTTTTAGGATCTTCCCCACATCAATGTCCAAGAAAAATAGGTTACAAATTGTAGATATGAGACATAAAGGGGGGGGGGGGTTGTAGTCCTTACATAGTTAAGCGGTTTTCTACAACTAAAAGAGGAGGCATATAACTTCAACTAGTTCCAGAACGACCTACGGTCAGAATTTCAAGCTAAGAGGTTTACAACGATCAAACACAATAGATGAATAGAAAAATGTATTTATGAAAAAAATAAGAGTATGTTCCAACACAATCTAAAATTTTTGAATAAACAAAGAGTACAAAATACATTATGCTATGGAACTATCACAACTACCCTTGAATTCCGATTCCCATTGGCAAAATGCCTCCGATCATCGTTCTAAAGAAAACTTTAAGTTGAGGATGATGCATAAGTTGTAAATGACTGACATCTCCGGATGTGCATAATGTTCTACCATTACCCTATAGAGATCCTAATACAACATTTACGATAACAATGAAATCCTTCAATCCAAGAAAGAAAGAGATACCGACCTTCATTATAACGAACCCAATGTTTGAATTATCCTCCCAAGACTCATACAACTTCTTTAAGTGAAGCCCTTGAAAAAACATAAACAAAATTTTGAGATAAACAATTAGTCGAACACCTTATCTACAAAAAGAGAGAGAGAGAGAGAGCACCATATTGGTGGTGAGGGCGTTGAGAGCGGTGGGCCTGTTGAGCACGGTAGTACGAGAGTATGATCTCTATTCGACGAGCACCTAATCGACATTGAATGATTAATCAAAGGAGAAGAAAGAAGAGAGAAAATAGGAAAATTGATAAACTTGATTTTGGAGGACTTTTTCTTCTCGAGCGGTGCTACTACCGATGATGATGTTAATAAGCTCTCTGGATTGTGATCATAGTGTGGCAGTGGTGATGGTGCCAATGAGGGTTGTGGTGGTTGTGGCTTAGGCCGCCTGGCTCGGGATGGTTGTTATTAGAGACCGAGGTGGGTGAGGGCAGAGAGTTTATGATAGGTGGAAGTGGTGGATGGATCCAAGAAGAGAAGGGAAGGTGATGTTATTGTTGGAAATGGTAGCGTAGCAGAGGAGGGTGGGTGGTGTTGCTCTACTAACCAAGCGAGAGAGATGAATGAGGATGGGAGGGGGATGATAAAGAACGATAAAGAGAGAACTTTTGGGTGATTATTTAGTATGAAATTAGAGGAGAGCATGTGAATTAGGAGGGAGAGTGAAATTTTAGTGGAAATTTTTTCAAAAAAATTAACAACGAACACTATTTGCGTTGCTATATGGCTAAAAATATTTAGCACCTGTAGTTTTCGTTGTTAATGTTACTACACCAAGTTAATAGTGTAGCCAGAAAAATATTTAGTAATGAACTTTTTTTTTGCATCATTCAAAACATTATTTTGTAACAAAATTATCGTTGCTTATTAATCCCTATGCTTAGGCAATGAAGATTTGGCAACACAAAAATACTTTGTTGCGAAAACGTGTATTTAGCAACGAAGCTAAAATTTGTTGTGAAATATTATTTTTTAGCAACAAAAATTATTGTGTTGCTAAATAATTCATTGCTATATGTGATATTTCTTGTAGTGAAGAGTTGCAGACCAAGGGTTTAATTCAAATAAGTGCATCACCCTGGGGGGCTTTAGTGTTACCTGTGCCAAAAAAGGATGGGTCAGTACGTATGTGCATCGACTATCGAGCACTGAACGCATTGACCATCAAGAATAAGTATTCACTGCCCCGTATCAATGAATTGTTCGACTAGTTGACGGTAGTGAAGGTATTTTTTAAGATTGATTTGAGATAAAGATGTCACCTGGTAAAGGTACGTAGGGAAGACATTCTGAAGATAGCATCCAGGACTCGTTATGGTCATTACGAGTTCCTAGTGATGCCTTTTGGATTGATGAATACACTAGCAGTATTTATGAATTTGATGAGTAGGGTGTTCCACAAATATTTGGATCAGTTCATTGTTGTCTTCATTAATGACATCTTGGTATATTCGAAGAGCCACGAGGAGCACGAGCAACATTTGCGAATTGTTTTCGAGATATTGAGGAGAGAAAGGCTCTATGCTAAATTGAGCAAATGTGAGTTATTCTTACACCATGTCTCTTTCCTTGGACACGTTGTCTCGAGAGATGGCATTTCAGTTGATCTGACTAAGATATCTAATGTAAAGATGCGGCCCGTTCCGACCAACGCCTCTGAGGTGAGAAATTTTCTTGGACATGTCGGGTATTACTGAAGGTTTGTAGAGAACTTCGTGAGAATTGTTAAACCGATGATTCGGTTAAAATATAATGAGCAGGAGTTCATATGGACCAAGGAGCGTTAGGTGGCATTTGATGAGTTGAAGAAGCACCTAACAACTGCACTAAGCCTGACGATACCATATGGACCATGAGGGTTTGTGATCTACAACGACACATCCGGGAAAGGATTGGGATGTATTTTTTTGCAACATGGAAAGGGTTTAGCATATGCTTCTAGGCAATTGAGGACTCATGAGAAGAATTACCCTACTCATGACTTGGAGCTTGCCGTAGTGATCTTTTGAGGCATTATTTGTACAGGGAAAGAGTAAAGATCTTTATAGACCACAAGAGTTTGATGTATGTCCACACTCAGAAGTTTTGAATTTGAGGCAGTGAAGAGGTTGGAATTAATGGAGGACTTTAAGATTGATTTGCATTATCATCCAGGGAAGGCTAATATAGTAGCCGATGCTTTAAGTAGTAGGCCTATAGCATTTTCCTTCACTACTCAGCTACTTCTATTGGAAGATTTGCAGAAGTTGGAGATGTAAGTTATATTGCCAGGAGTAGATGGCCAAATAAGGAGTCTTTAGGTACAGTCGTCATTGGACGAGAAGATCAAGGACGCATTGTCGATTGATGCAAGATTTTATAGACTTTGATAGAGGACTGAGGCCGGTATGCAGACCAGATTGTGCATTCACGAGGATGATACCTTGAGGTGTTGAGATCGCCTTTATGTTCCAAATGGAGAGCTTCGGCAGGAGTTGATGACAGAGACACACAGTTCACTATATTCTATTCATTCAGAAGGGACAAAGATGTACAAAGACTTGAGATGACATTATTAGTGGCATGGAATGAAGAGAGAGAGAGCCCAATTTGCAACAAAGTTTTTGGTGTGTCAGCAAGTTAAGGCTGGACATCAGAGATCAACTGGGTTACTTCAGCCACTACCCATATCGGAGTTGAAATAGGAGCATATTACGATGGATTTTGTGACCAGATTTTCGAGGAGCCCAAGTGATAAAGATACAATTTGGGTTATCAAGACCGACTTACCAAGGCAGCCCACTTTTTGCCTTTTAAAGTTGGCCAATATACGGAGGTATTAACCGAGATGTACATGAAGCAAATCATATCGCTACACGGAGTGCCAATAGCATTGTTTCTGACAAAGACTCGAGGTTTACTTCACATTTTTAGAGGGGTATGCAGGAGAGACTTTGTACGAGGTTGAAGTTCAGTACATCATATCATATGTAGAAGGATGGAGAGTCAGAGCATACCATTCAAACCTTGGAGGTATATTGAGAGCGTACGCTTGACTTGGGAGGTTCATGAGAGGACCGTCAACATTTGGTCAAGTTTTCTTATAATAATAGTTAGCAGGCAAGTATCTAGATGGCGACATTCAAAGCTTTGTATGGTAGGAAGTGTCGATCTCCAGAATGCTGGAGTGATGATGGTGAGCGACAAATACTGGGACCGGAGTTAGTGGTTCACACTGTAGAGAAGGTGAAGCAAACTCAAGGACATTTACGAGCAACACATGATAGCCAAAAGCAATAGGCAGACAATCATCATTGACCATTAGAGTTTCAGCCAGAAGATCATATATTTCGAAGGATTTTGCCTACCAGAGGGACTATTAGATTTGGAGGTAGAGGGAAGCTTAGTCCGAGATATATCAGGCCATTCGATGTTTTAGAGAGAGTCGGAGAGGTAGCTTACTTTCTTGCATTGTCGAAGACCTTGGAGGGTATTCATGATGTGTTCCATGTATCACAGTTGAAGAGGTATGTGTAAGATCCTAGTCACGTTCTTGATCACTCTGAAATTACTATGGGATCGAGTCTGTCCTACGAAGAGCAACTTGTGGAAATTTTAGACCGTCAAGAGAAAGTCTTACGGGGCCAGACTATTCCCTTAGTTTGTATCACATGGAGGCATCATGCACCAGGTGAGTTGACTTGGGAACACGAGGATGCGATTCGAGAGCATTTTCCTCAATCTCTTTATGGGGCTAGGTATGTTTTCTTAAATTAGCTTTCATTGATTGCTTCTATATTATCATGTGCTAAATTTTGAGGATAAAATTTACTAAGGTGGAGGGGTTGTAAGCCCTCAGAATTTTATAGATTTTTAAATTACAAAATTGATTAATTTGTTTTGTTATATATATTTTTTCTACTATTATTTATGACCATAATATCTACTTTTTCGTAGCTTTAATTTTTGAAGCACAAGAAATGCCAATATCTAGAAACGTCCTTCATATATTTTGACCTAGACAAGTTTATCTTTATTTTTATATATCATGTCCCACTCAAACATATTTTCTTGTACTCTATTTTTATTGCACAACTTTTGGGTCAATTTAGGCCAACTTAATATCTACCGTAAAACTTGACATACTTTCCAATTTAATTTCAAGACTCGACATCAATCCAACCCATCGGAACCAATATATGATTTTGACCTATTTTGAGACTACGACACACATGGCAATGGTGTTCTACTCAATATTGTTCCCGTGTACTGTTTAGTTTTAAATGGCACACAATACCCATTTATTGCATTTTCGGAGTTAATTTGGATTCGGTAAATTATTTAGACCCAATACTCAACCAACTTAGTGGAGCCTACTCTAGGTTGCCAAAACCTATTGGAACTATAATTGATTAATTTTCATCAATTTAATGGCAGCCATTCAAGCATAGATTCAATGTCTATTCATTTAATCTTTTATATTTCCAAATTAGGAAACTGATTGATGCACTTATTTCTAACTGGTTGGTTGACAAAATCTAAACCAAGTCAACCCAAACCAAATCCTAACAAAACCTAACATATAAAACCCCAAATTTTTATATTTTATTCCCCCAAAACTTGGACGCCCCTTCTCCTTTCTTCCAAACCCGACAGCAGCAGCAGCTTGGCCGAGAGCACCAAGTTGCGCACGCACAAGCTAGACCGACCCTCCTTCACCCCTTCTGCATGACTTCTCTGACACTTATCTATCGATTTTGTGATCCTGAGGGCTTCCTCTTCCACCCTAGAAACTCTTGGGATCATCTCGCAGTCTTTGGCGAAGTGTACGACCCATCCAAGTGGTCGAAACTTTGTTGAAACAACTATTAATTTAGCAGTATGTTACTTGACTTCTCTGGTGGGTTTCATATACTTTCTCATCCGTTGGTCGTGAAACCAAAACTAGCCTTTAACCTTATGTATCTTCTTTGATTCCCAATTGCTAACTCATGTGGTTCCACACGGTTTGTCCGTGGCGTCTGTTACACGAAAATTGATTTAGGCTAAACCAATTTCAGAGTGCGGGATTTTTTAAAGACTTGCAAATCCTTTCGATCTCCAATAACCATTGGTAATGACTCTAACATCCTTATTTATCATCTAGTAATGTCCTTTAGTCATATTTGCAAATATTTTATGTGTTTGTGTTATCGTTTCCATGATACTAGTTGTCGAACACCGAAAAGTTCATCGAAACTCGACTAGTTGATCTCTAACCTTTGTGGAACTTTTGCATGATTATTTCCATTAATTTGTGATAAAAAGTCATATTTTATCTAATTAACTCTTATTATTTCCAGAATATTGAATTTTTATATTTTTTAAGTCGTTCGATTTCAATTGGTTGAACATGTGGCAAAATTATGTATTAGTTAAGTATGTTGATTAGATGATTATTTTTCTTCAAATAAATGTGTAAAATATATGTCCAAATTTTTTTCCAGGAATATAATGATAAGTTTTATGATGTAAAAATATTATTCCTATATGGTAATATAGTGCCATGTATAGTACACTTGATTACATATATAATTAAGATCTAGTTAGCTAGTTTATGACTAGATTGGGTATATATATGGTTTGTCATTGAGTTGGTATTTGTTTTTGTTTATTTATATTTTTAGGAGTTCTTGAGCATTTGACAGTGAAAGTTGGAGTCGGACCATTGTACTATACTCTTACCGATATCCTAGGTAAGATACCTAGCCATATTGCTCTGTTTATAAATTCATGATATTATAATTGTGTTGCTAGTGTTATTCTCTAGTAATGTGCGTCTAAGTATGACTTGGTTGCCATCTATTGTGGCATGGATGTTATGGTGTATGCATGTGTATGATCTAGTTCAGAACGCGAACCAGCTGTCTTGGTGTGGAGGAAGGCTCAGCCAAGGACTCAAGCCGTCTGCCATGATGTGGAGACTTGTGGGGTTGTTTGAGTCGCATGCTCAATTGGCCGCATCAGACTTCTTGGAAGAGAGGCTGTATAGTGTCTGGGCCGCATGCGATCTGGTCGCATGGAGCGGTCCAGCTACCTTTGGTTCTGCAAAGGTGATGTACCTTGGGGTACTGTGTGGTTTTGGATTTGGCATCGCATTAGAGGTCTTCTGGGCCTTCGTGCATACTTTCTTTGGTGGTTTGGTATTGATCGAGCCTTGACAATTTCTATACTTCTACAAGACCTCCTTCAAAGTTTTCAAACTTGGCAATTAGTTTGGAATACTTTAAACATAAGCATGGGCATTTTAAGGTCTTTGGGCCGTCGAGGCTTTAGTGAAGTCTCTGGAATCCCGATGATGTCACTTCGTATGGCTGTACCCCTTTTGCAAACGTTGTCAGGTTGGCAAATTTTTACTATAAAGGGGTTTTGGTTTGAAGAGAGCAAAGCAGATTGTTCGCTTCTATTATGTGTACACTTGTAAACCCTAGGTGCCATGGTCCCCAAAGCTTTCTCTTCTGGTGCATGTGCGAAGAAGGCTAGGAAGGGTAAGTATCCAACTTCCGGGTCTGATGAGGGGGCATTGAAGTGTCCTTCTGATGTTCAACAACCGGTCGAAGGTAAGAATGCCCCGTGTTTAGTAGGTTTTATTTCTAAAACCCGAAATATGATGAGTCGACCCACCTTTTTCACCTAGTAGTAGTTCTTTTTCGAGCATCGTCGGGTGAGCTCCTTTTGAGTACAGAATAAATGTCATCGAGGACGAATATTGATGATCTGAAGGCCGCAATCCAGGTCCAGATTGATGAAGGCCAGCCAAAAATTTGTCAGAATATGGTGCACGATCATAGCTTGTCTTTCCTTCTAGGACAGTTAAATGTGGTGACTCTCCATTTACTAAGGAGGAAGGGATTCTGAAACCGTCAATTTTTTCGGTGACACCCTTCTCTGTTTGGCACCGCAAGTAGTTAAGATTGAAGAGGATTGGCCTTTCTCTTCTGGCAAAATGCACATGCACTTGTCTTCGATGGAACGCCATTTGTCATTATCCGCTTTCTAGTTGGTGGCGGGTTTCCAAAGGAAGTGTGTGAGGGCGATCAAGGAATTAGCGAACGTCTGGTTTCGTGTCGTTCAATTTTCTTCGAAGATGAAGCAGGTGTATGCGAACCTTAGGGGTCCTATTCCTGGCCCGTTTGTGGGTTTACTACCCGGTGCCTCTCTAAATGACCTACCTCTAAGTGTTCGTCCATTTGCCGTGAATACTTTTGTGAATTGGTTAGAGCGAAAGGATCTTACCTCCCTGGACAATACTTGTTTGTTGGTTGGTCCCACCATAAACCTGTGTAGGTGGCTCTGTCAGGGTAGATTTTGAAGAAGTATGAGGCTGAGTTAAGGACGATCGACTTGTTCTTCGCAGTTCGAGTGACCCAATAAGGACTGGATATCAATGTTGGTACCTTTATCGTGCTGGTGGAGTTGCAAAATTGTTGCACTGGTACATTTTTCATGCCAGGTGGTAAAATAGGGTTGGCGCTCTATGAGATTTATGAGGTGTTCGCACTACCTTGGGGTGAGGAGCCCTACGAAGAGTATACTACTTCAAATAAAGAATTACGATAGTTGGGAGAAGAGGATCCTGAATTCCTTCCTGTGTATAAGGAATTGTTGTACCATCTCTCCATGTTCAGACGTCTCTCGAAGGGAGATAAGAAGACGGAGCGGGCAGCTCCTCTGATTACTGCATGGATGGCTCGTCTTTTTCTTCCTTCTTCAGACCTGCAGCGAGTCGAGGTGAGTGAGCCATGGACTCATAAACAGATTATGGCTCTCATCTGAAGTAAGGAGAAGTCCATGCTTAGGGACGAACGGGATAGCCGGTCAGTGGAAGACCTGTCTTACTTCTATCAGGACAAGCAACCTTTGGCTGCTAAGACTATTTTAGCCGATTTCCTGATGCTCTGGATTCGGCTTTACATGGTCCCTAGGGGTTCAAGCTCGATAGACCGGATCAACTGTAACCTGGGTGCAAGTTAGCCCTTCTTACTGTGGTGGTTTGCTGCCTCCAACGTGGTCTCCGCCTTTTCATCCGAAAGATTCTAGACCACAAGGGGACTGGTAATTTCAACCGTATGGAAATGCCATACCACTACCTATTGGGGTGGTTCTTGCTACACCATCGCTCCTTAGTGTACGTTGAAGAGGATGAGAGCATCTTGGAGGGAGATAGCTTTTTGCGGCAATATTGTGCGATGACTTTGGTTTCCAAAAAAGGTACCCTATTATCGGCAGGCCCTGGCCTTCCTGGGCGACTACTCTTTCTCATCTGTTGTGCCAGATTTTCCTGAAGAGGATGTTGAGGTTTTGCACGTTGACGTAGAGATAGGCGCTCATGCGCTCTCTACCCCAGCCACATTGGATCTTCTCTATAAGACCGTCTCATTTGGTTTACCAGAGTAAGAATGTCGTTTCTCTGGAGCCTTACTTGCTGAGTAGGTTTTAGGCAATTTGGGTATTGCCAGCTCTTGCTGGAGAATCCAAATATGCACCTTGGCTTCGAGGGAAATATACTGGACGGTATGCGGGCATGGCACAATTGTTCTGCTACTGGTACTAGCACAGAGTTCGAGTTGTCAAATATCAAAAATGACTTGGTCGTTGTCTTTATGTCGTCTACTTTTTACTGTTAGGCGATCGTATCCCCGGTTGGTTATAGCAGGTTACTGAGTTCAGTACTGTTGTGGACGTGCCTCCGAAGAAGAGATTTGCTTTCGGTCGGTTCTGCCAACATGATTCATAGCACGTGGCTTCGGATGTAAGCAGTCCTCGGAGACCGGGGAAGCGGTCGACTGAAATGGTTTTGCAGCGTGCCACCAAGACTTTGAGGAAGGTAATCGTCTATAGACCAGAGGGCCCTAGAGGTCTAAAGGTAGTCCAGTTTTGAATACTTTCTTTAGCTCACCCTCTTTCATTTTTTATTAGGTACATTTCGTTTTATACATGCATCAGGGAAGCGGACTCTTGCTTACCATTTGGTGTACCCTATGATTGGATTAAGGATGAATTTGAGGAATATGTGGAAGGAGCTTCATGGTTGTGTAGGCGCAAGGGTCACGTACCCTCAGAGAAAAAAAAATGACTCATGCCTCAAAGCATCAAGCTACCCACGCCCCATCAAAGCAATAGGGTGGTAACGCCTCATCTAAGAGATGCCTCGATCTTTGTATGAAAAATAGCTGGGGGCTCGAAAACCAAAGTCATAATTACTTTGGCTATTCATGCCTCGCTAGGGGACGCACCCCACTCATCCTCGCACCTTACTTCTATGGACGCGCCCGACTCATCGCGCCCTACCTACACATGTCGGTTACTCCTCCCACGGCTGCATTTAATGAGTATGGTATTCTCGAGATCTCTATTCGATGCTTAAGTTTTCGTGCAGATAATAAACTCGAAAGCCAAAGTTCATTCTTCTCAAAAGCAGACACATTAGGTGTGTGTCTCCCTAGGCACGTGTTGCCTAGTCAAGTTCAGGATCGTGTCACCTTGAGCCCTTTTTTTTCAAGCGTGTGTGCCTCTACCCCTCGCCCATAATTCTCCCCAATGATAAACACGCTACCTAGGACAGTGATTCCTAGATGTATGAAGAGTTAGGCGCACGCCACGTGTCGCAGACCTACTCATGCTACTAAACGAGTTTTTAGCATCTCGAGATCTCCTGCAATAGGAAGATACCTAATCTACCACGTGGCAGTCAGCCGTGGCTTCTCACCAGTGAAGTACGCGCCTCGCTATAACTGACTCATATTTAGGAGTGCTACATGGCAATCTGATGGGTCACGCGCTTGCCTCTCATAGGCGCGCGTGTTATCCTTCCCCTCTATTATAAATAGAAGGATTCCTCCTCCATTTGAAGCTCTCGATTGCCCCCCAGTTTTCGCATTTCCACAAAAGTTCTCGACCATTCCAGAGAGTTATTGCTTTTCCCCTTAGACAGTGAAGTTAAGCCCAACAACCCTCTCTTTCAGTCAGATCATCAACGGAGTAACAAAGCACCCTCTATCATCACGACCCAAATCAAAAACAAAGTGTAATTAGAAGTCCCAATTAGATTCTCATTCGCAACCTTCAGTGCTCTTTTACGGCCTCAAAAACCGATGACGAACAAGATGGTGACTCTGTTGGGGATGTCCTTCTCTTCCAACGAGAAGGCTGTGATGCAATCTAACATGGCCATGCTCGAAACTACTACAAAAATGTTGGTCGTCAAATTCAACTAATCTGCATTTGAGAAAATGTTCTCTAGGGATAGTGCAGGCCCTTCTCCTAGGCTATCGAAGCCTAAGAGAATGAAGAAGGCGTGGGTGCCCAAAGCATGCATAACTTATCTAGAACCTGCTGAAGAGGAGCAACATGCGCCGGTGCAACTTTCATCTAGCGCGCCGACGACTTCACCTCCTATTCCTTTTCAGGCAAATGACTTAGAGAAGATCAATGTGCGAGGGAAGCACACGCCTACCACTGGGCGGAGGAACGACTCCACCCAAGGCAAACTCAAGGCCTTGAACTTTTCGACGTGTGAGGGAAACCAAGGCAGGGGTGCTACACGCTGCAAGTCTAAGACGAAGGCACAAAGCGTACACGCCATACACGCTACGTCTATCGTACCACAAACTAGCGAGAGGTGTGCGTCGTTCACCGTGACACGCACACATGATGGGAAGCTCTACAGGTCCCGCCAGCACACCTCTGCGCCATACTAGCTTCCAGAATCATTTAGTTGCCTAAATGCGCTGTATGCACATGAACAGGGCTCAGAAACACATCCACTTGCATGCCACATACTCGGTCTACCCGGAGGCTCAAAGTAGGCATAAAAGTGAACCTTCCTTCTCACGATCTACGTCACGTAATTAATCACAAATGTAAAGTGAAAGGAACAACTGCAAATACTACACACGAAACACCCTATGTGGGGTACACATGTGCTAGTATCGTCATCTGCTGTTGCTATTTAAAATCTGCAACAGTCCCAAAAAGACAGTTCGTGTTCCAATGGCTACAGTCTACCGCATCCGGCCGATAGTGTCTTGGTGAACGGGTACGATCAAATGACAAGGACGGGCCTCTCTTCACCTCGTGCCATGCTACAAGGAGTTCTCCTCTGGACAAAAAAAAACTCATCCTTCAGTCAGCACGCCGAAGAACCGATTCAAGAGCAACAAATTGGCTGTGCCAAACTCCAGGGTATTCCAGAGCACCGTTCCAAATCCAAACTCTTATCTGAAGCCACTACAAGAAAATACCTTGTTATAACGTTTGAAAAGAAGTTATTACAACGGTTCATATATAAATATTACAAAATTTTAGTAATACCACATAGTATGACAGTTTTGAAAAAAAATTCGCCTATTATAGTGATTTATAGCGCTAAACGTTATATTGTTCACACATATATAACATTGTTATACATAATCGTTATAAAAAGTGGTAAACAAATTAGAATCCCGCTGGAATGTCCCGCTAAAATCGGACCCCTTGATCAAAACCTCATTTCTTATTTCATTCGTCCCCTCTTCCTTATTCCTCATTTCTTATTTCACTCCTCCCCACTACAACGTCATCAATTTCTAGGGTTTTGATTAGGGTTTTTGTAATCAATCCTTTCCGAAATCCTCATGGAGTCCGATTTATGGACACAATTCTCCAACGCCACCAGTCCGCTCTCCAATCGAGATACGGTGAGCTCTCGGAACCCTAATCTTTCGTTTCATTATAGAGTTTTCGGTTGTTCATTGATTAGTAGCAATTTTTCTTACATATATGTATTTGGGCTTTGAAGACGTCGTTGGCGACGACAACGAGGCACAGGCGGAGTTCCCTGCCTCTTCTGCTGCCACATCGACGAGGAGTCTTCTCAGTTGCTGCAGCAGAGCCAAGAAATCGAAGTCTTCTCGTGATGTTGCTAAGCAACCTCCCCACTGCTTCCATCGTCACCGACATAACCTCCAACACCTGCGACATAGCCTCCAATATCGGTGACAAGATTTTGCCGTAATTTCTGACCCTATTATTTCGTAATTTATGCCCTAATTTCTATTCAAAAAATTTAGATTAATTTTAGTGAAAGCCCTAATTTCTATCATAATTCTATCATTAGGTTAGGGTATCAAGGAACAACAATTGAGGTTTGTCAATCATTCTTTTTTCTTGGGATTCTTTTTCATTTTTCCGTTCTATAATGCAAAATGTGATGATAATATTCTAATTTGAGGAAACTTAATTGCAAGGACTATGTTAGGTGGAAAGAAAATGTGCATATGTCACCAAGTATGTTCTTTACATGGTATGAATTAAGTCTTTTTGTAATTCAGAATTCAGAATTCATGTAAAAATATAAACAATACTTCATAATTTAGATGGAAAATTTATTTAGAATAGGTATATATGATTATCTGGTTCTCCGATAAACAAGCTGAATAGTAGCAATAATAATCGAACATACTCTATGGATCTTTTATGTGTCTATTTCTGATTGCTTCCTTATATTTTGTTTTGTTTGGTTCGTTTGAGCCTTCATCTAGTCCATTTTGGTTTTTAAGGATAAAAATGAATGCAATGTTGTCTTGTAGACATTTCCCCTATTTTGATAATTGTTTTGAGGCTGACTTTTCTTGTTTTATTTGTAAGTCTATTTGTAAGTAGTTTAAAGTAACGAATCCTTTTGCTCCTTAGGACTTTATTTGTGTTTAGTGCCTTGCCCTAGGACTTCCTTTGGGTAAACTATGGCATCATCAATTTGGTAATTATAAATTTCACACATGCATCTTTCTTCTCAAAATATTGATCTTCAAGCCTAACAACCTCCATTTCTCTGGATAGTTAAATAATCTTGTTCAACCCAATTACAGCTTCCTGAGGAACTGCAAATAGAAGAAAAAGTTTCCAAAAACTATCTAGTCTCTGAAATTGGCGCATATTTATTGGGTGTTGTTTCTATGAGTTATGGTTACTATTGTAAAATATATTTTGTTGCTAAAGGACTTGGAGGATGATGAATTTTATTTCATTTTCACTTCTCAATGCACAGGGTACAAATTTTTAGTTCAGTTAAAGAAAATTATCAAGTAGCTAGTATGTTCCTATTTTTTAGTTGTTTGATCTCTTGACAGATACCTTCACACCAATGTAGGTTTGATTATTAATGCAAAAATGTTTTGGAAAATCATCCTGATTTCTTAGTTTAGGAGTTGATACCTGAAATCCTGGAATTTTCAAGTCAAGCCAGGTAAACCTGATAACATCATAACAGTCCCAAACAAAATATTATTAGTAGTACATATCTTTCCAAGAACAACTCAAAGATACTGGAATTGTCAATTGACTTAATATGAGTCAAGCCTGTATTTTCATGCATATAGTGACTTAATATGAACTTGTATCATATTGAAGTACTTACTCTGTGTTTAGTTCAGTTCATCTTTAGCTAATTGATCAGTCCTTACAATGAAGCTAAATTATTGTGTGCCAAATTACTTATGTTCAGTTCAGTTACCCTTTTCATAAGAGTATTAATTTTTGATAAATTTGGTACTCTTCCTGGACATTTGTATTTTAGCATAGGTTTAGCCATTATTGTGTGCCAAATTACCTGTAGTAGCTGCCCTTATATTCCAATTCATTGAGAGTTCTGATCTTTATGGTCATAATATTTTCTATACTACAAATTATGACAAGTATAATTACTTCTGACTGCAGGCTGCATCCATCTGGCTATATATTGTACCCCAAGGGATTAGAAGCCTAATGAACTACATAAAGCACAAGTATGATAATCCACCGGTATATATAACAGAAAATGGTAAGGTTTTGTTTGTTATTTCCTCTGCTAGCAGTACGGGGTATCACAAAATATCCAAATGGTCAAATACGTATCCGACACTACACGGGGACTCCAAAGTACACTAGGATACACCAAAATCGGCGCAAAGGTGAGGAAGATAGGGTCTTAGAAGTTTTTAGGAAGGGCAATCTGAATTATGAAGTGCACTATCTGTTCTCGTGTGTGGAAGTGGTGGTGGTTGGTGGAGGGGAGGCTTACTTAGTATTCTTCTTGAACCAGAGTCATGTTTGCTTAAATTCTTATTGGTTACTCGTTCTACTTTTGGGGATTTGGTAGTACTTCTTTCTCTCGTCACGACACACGAAAACGTTTAAGTTTAGTCTGGTTGTTGAATGTTTAGTGCATTAACTTATATTGATAGCTAAGGAGGGATTTGTTCTATGGCACCTCTACGATGTGGAATCATAGTTGGAATTATTGCCAGTTTTAGTTTCATGAGTGTGAAGGTGGAGTTGTTTTGGGAATGACAATTTTTATTTCTTTGGTTTGAGGATATTACATATTGGAAGTCAATCTAGTTTACCTTGCAAAGTTGCAATAGCAGGCTTTTTGGCTTGCTATTGTCATGCTTCGAAGGCTAGTTTAGTGGCATTGTGAAAACTTGAACCTTAGTGAAGGATTCATGAATTGCTCGAGTTAAACTGTCATATGTTATTATTTACTTTGACGGCTTTTGAGGGAAGTTTAATCTAGCTTCCAGTTTTTGGCCACCTACTTACCAAAAACACAGAAGGACATTATAGTGATACATGATCCAGGCATTTTCTTGCACCAATAGTTCGTTGAGATACCTTAATTTCTCCTCCATATGCACAAAAGCTTTGGGACATCTATTACTAAGAAGTGCCTTCACACATGAACCTACTCTGATCGTTTAATGTGCTTGCTATGCAGTTCTTTCTAGTTGTTGGACATTATGACATTGAGTAGGCTAAGCATTTCTATGATGAACCATAGATAACTTCTACTTGCTATAGGCTCGAAGAGAAACTCTCCAATCTAGAGTCAGAAAATCAAGTACTTCGATAACAAGCCATCTGACCTACTGGAAAACTTTATCTGCAGGCCCTAGAACAACTATTGTTAGGTACTTATTGCTTCTGTTAAGCTTTCTGTATGGGTGCTTCTAGTTTATTCTATTGCACTTATATGTGAGCTCGTTTATTTGATATTTGCAGAGAAATCCAAAGAATTGAAATCTTTTGAATGGTGAAACTAAACAGGTGATGGTAAGTTCTGATGCATACTTTTTATTGCCTCATTGCACTTATATGTTTTTATTGGATTTATATTTTCCATATTCAAACATTCTGATAGAATCTCTCTTTATTCTTTCATTCATTCCTTTTTTTTATCAATATCTATAAATGGGATAATAACAACAATGTGAACTCTCATTGAGTGAATCTCTACCTCCTGCAATGGTGAGGCATATTCCTGGAGCCATTTGTCGATTATCATGATAGATCAAAAACTGAATCTGAGCCACTTATCAGTCTTCTTTCTTTTGGCTTATGCTTTGGTGTATTGGGTAAGTGCCTTGCATTTGTAGGCAGTATCTTAATACGATAATTGTTTCTGATATGTGTATCTGTAGAGGGTACTGACTTGGGTTCATTTAGTGGGATTACTGGAAATTTTGTACGTGCTTCAGCCAATGTACAGTGTCAGGTATAAGATTCACTTCTTAAAAATAGTTGAAGAAACTGAAGTTTGTTAATTTTTATAACATTACAGTTTGTCTTCTTATTTGTTTGAAAAATGAATAATTTTATTTGTACTACCTTTATTTGTAGGGTACAATGTTGACTTTTGAAGGGTACAATGTTGATTTTTTATTAGATATCACAAATTTGTGTTGGTGAATGCACAAAAGGAATGTTCCAGTGTTTTGTGGCATGAAGCCCTAAAAGGGAAAGATGTATATATTTTGGATATTTTGAAATGTAATGGTGATGTGTTGGTGAAACAAAAGTTGAAAAAAAGTGATATATTTTGAAATGTAATTAAGATGGTGAGATATTTGGATATTTTTAATGAAATGTTTCAAATGTTAGTTTAAATTTCATATTTCTGTTGTCTCATGTGTTCTGGAAATTTATATGCTTTTTATAACGCATTGAGTTATAAGCATCGACATGTGATATATATGTGTGTGAATAACCAGAATAGAACGTTAAAAAGTGTTATGTATGTTCGTTTTATAACGCTTTGTGAATGTTTGAAAACCAGATCATTTTAGACAGCGTTATGTATATATGTCCTAGTCATAACGCTTCAAGATAGATATGTCATATATAATGATAATATTAATGTCGCTTAAAAATTTAGTGGTATATATAATTGAATTAATTATCTTATTTTTAATAAAAAAATGTCATATAAGTTTATATTATTTATGACGGTTTTCATAAACATTTATAATACTCATTTTCATCACGGTTGCTGCTGTAAAAAAATCGTCATAAAATGTCACATATGACGGTTATTACCCGTCATAAAAAGGTATTTTTCTTGTAGTGAGCCTCAAAAGCTGGGGATAGCCAGTGCACCGTACTTGCTACTATCCTAATTGGGGGTACTGGTCCTCAGCACATCCAAGACGCAGGGGGTAGCCAATCCCCGGTACGGCATCACAACCCTACGTTCCAAAGGAATAGTGATTCCCACATAACCGAAGGGTAAAAGGCCGCGGGTATCCACCCCCAAAATGCTTCTGAAACCTCAGGGTCCGAGGATGATAGAAACACTGATTTATATGATTACTCCCAGATGATTGCATATACTGCCGACAGTGAAGTGTGGGAGTCAGGGATAGAAAGCGAGCGATCATCTCGTACTCGTATCATGCCATCACACATGGCAAATGATGAACAGAGATCTCAGGACACCCGACGCTTTAAAATGCTCGAAGAAATGATGCAAACTATGAATGCCAGTCTAGCATTCCTGACGAAGACTGTCGTCGAGATAAAAGCGGCCCAAACTTTGTCACAACCGCAGGTTCAAGCTCCCAAACCAGAAAATAATGGGAAACCAATGCCCCCAATCACCAAAATACAAGTCATCATATAGTGCTACCACCTGCAGCCAGTAATCATACCTTGTCGCAAGCATCTACGCCAGTAGTATCGAAAGAAGTTCTCGAAGCCATCTGAGATCTTCAAGCTAGGGCCGACGCCAAAGATAAACAAGAATCTCGGCAGAAGCTAGGGCTTAGCTAACCTTTTCCAATTGAATGGAATAAGGTGGTCTATCCTCCTAAGT
The DNA here is from genome assembly GCA_029216955.1 of Iris pallida. NCBI lineage: Eukaryota > Viridiplantae > Streptophyta > Magnoliopsida > Asparagales > Iridaceae > Iris > Iris pallida. The sequence continues at coordinate 50,333,468 of JANAVB010003400.1, read as the reverse complement.
TTAAACCTGTGACCATCACTCCCTTTGATGGAAAAGAATCTCCTCGTCAACATCTGAATCATTTTAGCACTATAACGGGACACTTGCCAAAAGATGACGCTCTCCTCGCAAATCTGTTTGTCGGTGCCTTGAGGGGAGTCGCCTACGAATGGTTTTGTAGTCTCCCGGACAACTGTGTGTCGACCTTCGACAACCTTCAGCGTCTGTTCCTACCTCGATTTTATGAGCCAGGGATAGACATGACAATGTCCACTTTGTTGGACACCACTCAGAAGTATAGGGAGTCTGCCAGGGTCTACATAGAACGGTTTTAGCAAGCAGCACTAAGATTACCACCTGGTGTTCCTGAATAAGTCTCGATGGACACTTGTCGGAAAGGCTTGACTCTTATGACAAAACTATGGATGGGTTCACCTTGTCATATAGACTGGGCTGCGTTCATTATCAACGCCGAGGACACGGAAAGGAAAGATAAGGAGGCCCATTTATTGAGAATGAGCTTTCCGAATGAGAAATGCAGAAGGTCTGTCGGGACTTCCAACAACAATGATCGGGAGTCCAAAGCAAAGAAGGTTATGACCGCAAGCCTCAGTCAGGGTGCAGCTCCTACTCAGAAACTTGAGAGACCCCTGATACAAAAGGAGAATTATTCTTTCAAAGATAAGGCCGCGCTACAGCTACTTAATGTGCTTCTCAAGGACGAAAAGCCCCAACTTCCCCCTCCCAGGCGTCTTGATGAGGTAGACAAGGTGGATGATCCCAAGTATTGTCATTATCAACGGTACGTCTACCATGTGACTCGGGATTGCTACATCCTAAAAAAATACATATAGAGGCTGGTCGACGCCAACGTTCTCTCATTGGACTTTGAAGAGAAGGTGGTTTCTGCCAATATAAAGACCCTCCAATTCGGCAATTTCCTACCAATGGAGGCACAATATGGGGTCATTCCGATCCCAAAAACAACTATGGAGGTCGTTAACATCCCAGCTGCTCGAACATCCGGGTTAGTACCCGTCAAAACACCTCGAGAAGAGGTCATGTGGGTGCACCCAGACCTTACGGATGATTTGACCCGGCCTGTTGCACGTCCTGCCAGTAAGATCAAACGAAAGAAGGTTAAATCTTGCAATACGACCTCTTCTGTGCCCAATGAAGAGAGGGTGGAAGCAACCAGGACTGGTCTAGATTACGTACATAACTATGACCTATCCTTTGGAAAAGAGGTGTTACCGGCTTCGACATCCGCCAACCCTAGCTCGTCCGAACTTGGCTCATCCCAATAGCCAACAACGGATAAGCAAAAAATAGAAAGAGGGGCATTTTCACAAACCCCTCAGAAAAGAAACCGCAATGGGACTTGATAGGCCATATAACTTTGACATCCTAGCTTAATTAGCCAACACTCTGGCCAGGCTATCATAGTTTGAGCTCCTTCGTCTCTCTAAGAAGACTCGAGAGGCCTTCAACGAAGCGTTGCAGTACGCCGAATCCTACTTGGGTCATATAACCCGAAGTAGATCTTGCTGTGTGTCACAATATAATAAAGACCATGGCGAGCATCACATTCTCTCAACAGGACATGTTGCTAAAGAACAATAGGTGCGCCCTATCCTTATATTGTACAAGATACGTCGGTGAAGTCAAGGTCGATCGTATGCACATTGACCCAGGGTCATCTACAAGCATCATTCCCTACTGCTTATTACATACTCTGGAGATCTCGATGCATTGGCTATCTCCGACCTAAACCATGATCAGTGGTTCAACAATGACAAGAGCTGTCCAGAAGGGAAGATTCTCCTGAAAATCTAGATTGGCGATCTGAAGACGGAAGTAACTTGCTATGTCATCAATGCAGACTCATGCTATAATGTTCTACTTGGGAGGCCTTGGTTACATAAGCATATGATCGTACCGTCTACCCTACACCAATGCTTCAAATACGTCAATAGTAATGGTATAGTGAAGATTGAGTTCACAAACATCGATCGTTTCAAAGGGATTGAAGTCTACTATACGAAATCCCGCCTATTCTTGAAAAACCATCGAAGGGACTAAGGTGAGGATTCCGATGATGAGATGGAAGCACAGATCTCCTCCGAGGGACCTATCAAAGTGAAGTTAAGGGAATGCCCTATAGCGTTAACGGGCAAACCATCGGCAAACACCTCAACTCCGTTAGTGGTTCCATTAAAAGGACCGCCAGCAAAGAAGATGTCCTCTGACAAACCTCTTATAATAAAATTGCATAGTTCACCTATTTCCTCTTCAACCTCTTCAACCATAAAGACTGGGGGTAGCAATCCAAAAAACTGTTGGGAAAGAAGCGCGGAAACCTTTCCCCAAACCGGAGAGTACCTGCGAGAGGACCGAGCAATACAACGCACGAACCCAAAAACAAACACACAAAACAATCCACGCAGACACAGAGAATTTTTGACGTGGAAAACCCTTGCGGGAAAAACCACGGGACGATCGAAGTCCAACCCTGAGAAGCCTCCACTAATGGAATAGAAGAATTACACCCTCTACAAACTCCTCCCGATCCAAATCGGATCCCCACAACACTCAGAAGCAAGAACAATGATTACAAGGCTACGAAGAGCGAGAACGACGAGTAGAGATTACCCGAAACACGATCTCCTTCGAAAACGACCTTCAATCCTCCGTCTTCTCTTCCGAAGTTGTAATGGCACTCTTGCCTCCTTCCTCTCTCAAAGTTGTGCTACTTTGCGATAATGTTGCACTCTGAATTAGGGTTGGGAAATCCCAATATAACTCCCTAATCCCACAGCAAACCTGAACCGTTGGATTAGATCCAGTGGTGAAAAGTCACCCTAAAATCCGCTTCAGCCCCCGACGACACAGAGTTCGGCCAGAACTCTGTGTCAAGCAAACAGCACCTAACGCCAAAATTCTAGAACGGCCAGACCGAGTTCGGGCCGAACTCGGCAGACCCAGGCCAGAATCTCCTTCAGGAGCAGCAGCAGCAGTAGCGACTCCGCGTCGCCTACTTCCCGAGCTTCTTCGACTAACGAATGGCGCTCGTCGCACTCCGGGGTCTTCTCCACATAGGTTGGAAACCCCATCCACTCCAACAAATCTCCCCCTTCACAACTATGGGGAGGATGTCGTCATCCCGACGACCTGCCTGCAGTACTCAAACTTCCCCCTTGGTAGAATCTTCGTGAACATATCAGCTCCGTTGTCATCTGTATGAACCTTCTCAAGCTCCGCGTCCTTCTTCTCAACCACATCCCGTATCCAATGATACCGAGTCTCGATGTGCTTGGACCGGCTATGAAACGTCTGATTCTTCACAAGGTGGATAGCACTCTGACTGTCGCAAAGCAAAGTATACTGCTCTTGCTTCAGTCCCATTTCCTGCAGCAGCTTCTTCATCCACAACAGCTCCTTGCAAGCCTCCGTCGCCGCAATGTACTCTGCCTCTGTCGTTGACAAGGCAACACACTTCTGCAACCGCGACTGCCACGACACTGCTCCTCCCGCAAACATCATCACGTAGCCCGAAGTCGATCGCCTCGTGTCTACATCTCCAGCCATATCAGCGTCGGTATACCCAACCAGCTTCGGCTCGTCACCACCAAAGGAAAGTCTCCAACCAGCAGTGCCCTGAAGATATCGTAGAATCCACTTGACCGCACTCCAATGTACCCTTCCAGGATTTGAAAGATACCTGCTAACCGTACCAACTGCATGAGCAATATCTGGCCTCGTACACACCATAGCATACATTAGGCTTCCCACAGCTGAGGCATATGGAACTCGCTCCATATCTTCCTTTTCGTCCTCGGTAGATGGACACTGTTCCTCAGTGAGCTTCAAGTGAGCCGCGAGTGGGGAACTCACTTTCTTCGACCCGTCCATCCCGAAATGCTGAAGTACCCGGTGAATGTACTTCGTTTGGGACAAGTGTAGCAGCTTGGACTCTCTCTCGGCTGATCTCCATCCCAAAAATAGTCTTCGCTGCGCCCAAATCATTCATAGAGAAGGCCGCACCCAGTTGGCACTTCAGTTCCGCTATCCTAGTGGCATTCCGACCCACTAATAGAATATCATCTACATAGAGCAATAAAATGATGAAATCATCATCGGCAAAATACTTCACAAATGCACAATGGTCCGACGTCGTCCGTGCATAACCATGCTCCCCCATAAACGACTCGAACTTCCTGTACCACTGCCTCGGAGCTTGCTTCAGACCATACAAGCTCTTCCTCAACCGGCAGACCAAATGTGACTTGCCCTTCTCACAGAATCCCTCCGGCTGCTCCATGTACAACTCCTTCTCAAGATCACCGTGGAGGAATGCCGTCTTCACGTCCATCTGCTCGAAGTCGAGACTGGCTGCTAATGCTAGCACCATCCGAATAGACGAATGCTTGACGACAGACGAAAAGATCTCATCATAATCCACGCCTTTCCGCTGACCGTAGCCTTTGACTACCAGCCTCGCTTTGTATCGAGGGCGAGTAGCATCTTCCGTCTGCTTCACTCTGAACACCCATCGATTCTTCAAAGCCTTCTTGCCCTTTGGCAACCGCACCTGATCATAAGTGGAATTGGTGTGCAAGGAACTCATCTCCTCCTGCATAGCCTCCATCCACTCCTACCTGTATTCGTCTTCCATAGCCTCTGCAAAACTTTCGGGCTCTCCCCCGTCAGTCAATAGCACATACACATCTGGTGAGTATCTCGTAGATGGTCGACGATCCCTGTCACTCCTCCTCAAAGGAACCACTGGTGCTGGCTGTATACCGACAGCCTCCGCCCCTTCAGGAACTGCCTCTCCGGCATGCTCATCCTCTTGAGGGACACCCTGACCACCATCAGCAGGCTGATGATCAAGGTTGGGAGCAACTCCATGTACCGGCTCCCCTATAACTGGATCCTCTGCGATGTCCTCTGGAAACTGCTCGAAGCGAAATGACTCTAACTCAGGCAATTCCTCAGCCTCAGAAGGCGTCTCGGAATCCTGAGTGTTGGTCATGGTCTGATCCTCGACGAACACCACGTCCCTGCTTCTGTAGAGCTTTCCTTCCACTGGGTCGTAGAGTCTATAGCCAAACTCATCCCGACCGTAGCCGACAAAGACGCATCGCCTCGTCTTCGGCTCAAGTTTGGTCCTCTCGTCCTTCGGTACATGCACGAAGGCTTTACAACCAAACGCCCGCAGGTGATTGTATGACGGCTCTTTGCCGTACCATACTTTGTCAGGCACATCACCCTGCAAAGGAGCACTAGAAGACAAATTAATAATATAAGCAGCTGTGAGAAGAGCCTCACCCCAATAACTGCCCGGCAAGTTTACTTCTGACAGCAAACACAGCACCCTCTCCATCAGTGTCCTGTTCATGCGCTCCGCTACACCATTGAGCTGAGGTATCTTTGGCGGAGTCTTCTGGTGTCGTATCCCTTGCTCTCTGCAATACGCATCAAAGGGACCGATGTATTCGCCGCCATTGTCGGACCGAACACACAACAACTTCTTGCCCGTCTCCCTTTCAACAGAGGCCTGAAACTCCTTGAAAGTAGGCAGCACCTGATCCTTGGTCTTTAAGGCATAGACCCAAACCTTTCTGGAACAGTCATCAATAAAGGTTACAAAGTAAGAAGCACCACCAAGAGATTTTACCTTCATAGGACCGCAGACATCCGAGTGAATCAACTCGAGCAACGCCGGCTTCCTCGAACTTGGGTGACTTTGGAAAGACACCCTATTTTGCTTCCCAGCTAAACAGTGCGTGCACTTCTCCAACTTTGTAGACCTGAGCCCCGGAATCACCTTCCTGTTCACCAAGTAGCTCATCCTCTTCTCGCTGATATGGCCGAGCCGCTTGTGCCACAACTCGGTAGACGCATCACTAACTGCGTTCACCTCCTGTGCCCCCTCTGCGCTCTCCTCCATATAGTAGAGACCGAACTTCTTGCTTCCTCTGGCAATCACCATCGAACCTCTGGAAAGCTTCCACTGACTATTCCCGAAGATACTGAAGAATCCCTCGTCATCCAACCTCCCAACCGACACCAGGTTGAAACGGATATCAGGGACATGACGAACATCCTTGAGAACAAGAACCGCACCCGTCTTCGTTCTCAAATGCACATCTCCAACGGCAACCGCCTTCGACACATCTCCGTTGCCCATCTTCAACACGCCACAGTTGCCTGTCGTGTAAGTGGCAAACAGTGCCCTATTGTGAGATACATGTGCTGAAGCCCCTGAGTCCACCAGCCAAGAATTGTCATCGCAGGCGAGGTTAGTAATGACCTCATCACCTACGACGATCACATCGCCTCCATGCACCGAGGCCGCCGCTGTAGTGTTCTCTTCTTACTTCCCCTTGTCGCCCTTCTTCTCTCTCTTCCAAGCGAAACAATTCCGCTTGATATGGCCCTTCTTACTGCAATGGTAACATTCTGAGTCCTCGTAACGACCCTTGGACTCCCTCCTGCTCTTGTCTCTGCCACCATCTGGACCCCTGCTTTTGTCCCTTCCGCGGCTCTCTGAAACAAGTGCCTCTGAGTGGTGGGATGTGGATGAAGTGCCCTGAGAACATCTCCGCATCTCTTCATTCAACACCCCGCTCTTGGCAAACTCCAGACTGACCACGCCCTCTGGAGCAGAAGCGATCATAGATACTCGTACGGTCTCCCACGAGTCTGGCAAGGTACACAGCAGCCACAGTCCCTGAACTTCGTCGTCGAACTTGACTCCCATAGAAGATAGCTGGTCAACCACGCCCTGGAACTCACTCAAGTGATCCGAAATAGACGCCCCATCTTTGTACCGCAGACCCATCATCGTCCGGATCAGGAACAGCTTGTTTACCCCGGTCTTCTTCGCGTACAAAGACTCCAGCTTATCCCACAACGTCTTCGCGTGCTCAATATTGGCAACGTGGTTGTACACGTTCTCGTCCACAAACTGCCGTATATACCCACACACCTGTATGTGCTCGAATGTCCAGTCCTCCTCGGATTTATTACTGGGCTTCTCGGATGCAAACACGGGTAGATGCAGCTTCTTGACAAATAGCAAATCTTTCATCTTGCTCCGCCAATAGTGATAATTAGTGCCGTTCAGGTTCACCATGCGCACCGGCTTCGCGTCCATCTCTCCTCTCTGGTTTCTCTGTCAACTACTGACACTCCTTCTGAATTCTAGAACCTGGCTCTGATACCACTCTGTTGGAAAAGAAGCGTGGAAACCTTTCCCCAGACTGGAGAGTACCTGCGAGAGGACCAAGCAATACAATGCACGAACCCAAAAACAAACACACAAAACAATCCACGCAGACACAGAGAATTTTTGACGTGGAAAACCCTTGCGGGAAAAACCACGGGACGATCGGAGTCCAACCCTGAGAAGCCTCCACTAATGGAATAGAAGAATTACACCCTCTACAAACTCCTCCCGATCCAAATCGGATCCCCACAACACTCAGAAGCAAGAACAATGATTACAAGGCTACGAAGAGCGAGAACGACGAGTAGAGATTACTCGAAACACGATCTCCTTCGAAAACGACCTTCAATCCTCCGTCTTCTCTTCCGAAGTTGTAATGGCACTCTTGCCTCCTTCCTCTCTCAAAGTTGTGCTACTTTGCGATAATGTTGCACTCTGAATTAGGGTTGGGAAATCCCAATATAACTCCCTAATCCCGCAGCAAACCTGAACCGTTGGATTAGATCCAGTGGTGAAAAGTCACCCTAAAATCCGCTTCAGCCCCCGACGACACAGAGTTCGGCCAGAACTCTGTGTCAAGCAAACAGCACCTAACGCCAACATTCTGGAACGGCCAGACCGAGTTCGGCCAGAACTCGGCCTGGGACCGAGTTCGGGCCGAACTCGGCAGACCCAGGCCAGAATCTCCCTCAGGAGCAGCAGCAGCAGTAGCGACTCCGTGTCGCCTACTTCCCGAGCTTCTTCGACTCACGAATGGCGCTCGTCGCACTCTGGGGTCTTCTCCACATAGGTTGGGAACCCCACCCACTCCAACAAAAACATGGTTGTACCCGACTTCCCTGGGTCTGACAATGTAACCCCGGAGGACGATTTGTCCTACTTTATCAATAAAAGGATGTCTTCAGAGTACTTTGCTTCTCTCGCTACAAATTATTTTGAGCAAGCCCTAAGGTTATCTCTACAAACACAAGTCGCGTCCGCCTATTCTGTGAGCCTAGTGCTTCCAATACGTGATGCGTATTTCATAGTACCTGCCAGAAAGAAGCGAGAGAAGCCCATTACTTTCGGTCGAGTAGAGGGTTCTTGGACCCATATCCCCCGTGAGTCAAAACATGAGGCCGATACGGTGCAAGTTCACCACTGCACTCCTCAAGCCATACGCATCATCTAGAAAATGGGTTATGACTTGAACAGCAATATGGGCCTTGACTATGGTAAGCGTCAAAATTTGCCAAGTTGTGGCTTGGGGTATGCATTATCCAAGCCTCGTAAAATTCTACAATCCAGGAAGGAAATGTACTTCTATTCTTTTGACTCTTGCTATGACTCCGACGTCAGTATAGGGGAAATATTTCAGAAAAAGTTATCGGTGAACATGACGTCGGAGTCGAACCTTGGGCTCAACAACTTGAATAGAAGTTGTAGATCCAAACATCATCGTGCACAAATTAAATATTTTACCCAATGCTAAGCCAGCGATGTAGTAGCAACGGCAGTTTTGCCCCAAAATTATGGACGCCATTGAGAAGGTGGTGGACATGATGATAGCAAGTGGCTTCATCCATGTGGAACTACATCCAGATTGGGTAGCCAATGTTGTCCCAGTCGCCAAGAAAAATAGAAAGATTCGAGCTGTATAGACTTTCGTGATCTGAACGTCGCCTGTCCGAAAGATGAGTTTTTATTACAAATTTCTGACGTGATGGTAGACAATACATGTGGGTTCGAGCATATGTCGTTCATGGATGACTATTCAGGTTATAACCAAATCAAGATGTCCCTAGAAGATGAGAAACACAAGTCATTCCGGACACCGATCGACATATTTAGCTACACCATGATGCCTTTCAATTTAAAGAATGTAGGCGATACATGCCAGAGAGCAACGAGCACCATATTCCATAAACACTTGTGTAAGACAGTCAAATGCTACATTAATGACATCGCTGTCAAAATCGTGTCCTCGATGATCACCTATATGACTTAAGAACTGTGTTCGACCTGATGATGGCACATCAATTGAAGATGAACCCGACCAAGTCTTTTCTGGAGGTGTCCAACGGCAAATTCCTGGGATTTATCATCACTTCAAAAGGGATCCACGTCGATCCTGAGAAGATAAAAGCTATCATTGAGATACAACCGCCAAAGAACTGTGGTCTTCAAGTGCGCTTAGAGTACATCTAAAGGGTTATCTATAATCTTTCAGGATGCTATAAGCCCTTCACCGAGTTGATGAAGAAGGGGGTATCCTACGTCTGGACTAGAGAATGGCAAGGACCCTTCGAGGACATTAAGGATTACCTTACGAACCCTACGGTCTTTGTAGCTCTAGTCATAGGCAAACCCTTTTTCATTTACGTCCGAACCGTGGACTATTCTCTTGGTGCATTGTTAGCCCAGAATAATGATGTCGGCTATGAACATGCCATTACTACCTCAGCCGAAAACTTATTTGAGCTGAAATAGATATACCCCTGTTGAGAAAAATGCCTCACCCTGGTTTTTGCCATCAAGAAAACCCGTTATTACATAGTGGGACAGATAATTCACGTCGTCTCTCGGGTCAACCCACTCAGGGTCCTCAAGACCAAACCAGGAGCACTAAATTCATGCCTCGCTACGTGGGCGATACTATTATCACCTTACGATATGGTATTTGTTCCGCAAAAAGCGATCAAAGGCCAAGTGCTAGTCGACTTCCTTGCTGCTCATCCGGTAGCTAAAAAGTCAAAGCTTTATGAAATATCCCAAATGAGGTAACAGTGGCCACATCACAATTAAAGAGCCAGTTTGGCAATTGTTCTTTGATGGTGCTTCAAGGACAGGTCCCAAAGGTGATATCGTGGCAGGAGTAGGGGTAGTTTTGGTCTCTCTTGATGAGCTGGTCATCCAATGAGCATATTCACTCGCGGAGTCATGTTCCAATAATATAGTCGAGTACAATGCTCTCATTATAGGGCTCCGGCTAGCCAAAGAGTTAGGGGTCGATTACCTGGAAGCCTACTGTGACTCTCAGCTGATAGTCAATCGGGTTCAAGGACAATACGAGGTCCAGAATGAAAACCTAATCCCATATCATCAAGCAGCGATCTCGATGATCTCTACCTTTACGGGATTCTTTATAGAACACGTTCCAAGATTGCGAAACCTGGAGGCTGATGCCCTGGCTGATCTTGTGGCCTCACTAGTAGCACCCGTCGGAACACAGCAAACTATCACAGTAATCGGTCAAGAGGTGGTATGCTCGAAGGATAACTTATGTATAAAAGCCTGTCATTCTGCAGACATGGACAAGGATGTTCGAGACTGGTGGTCTCCCTTTATAGATTTTGCGGTCTACGGAATCCTACCAGAAAATGCCAAGGAAGCAACTTCCGTTAGAAGGTACCTTCTTCGGTTCTATTGCGACATTCCAACTAAAACATTATCTCGTCGTTCCTTTGATGGTCTCCTACTTTGTTGTCTATCAAATAATGAAGCTAAAGAAGCACTTCATGAAGCTCACAATGGCACTTACAGAGACCACTAACAAAGTCCTAAACTTCAGGACCGACTCAGACGCATGGGCTATTACTGGCCTACGAAGATAGCAGACGCACTGGCATACGCTAAAAAATGCCGAATGTGCCAAATCCATACGAATTTCATCCACCAGCAGTCGACATTTTTATACCCGACAGTTGCATCCTGGCCTTTCGAAGCATAGGGAATGAATATCATCGGCATGATCTCCCCACCACCGTCAAAGGGTCACCGGTTCATGTTGGCTATAACCGATTATTTTTCTAAGTGGGGGGAAGCAGTACCGCTCGTTGACGAAAAATCTTCAGACGTGATTAAGTTTCTCAAATATTTTGTCAACTACCGGTTCGGGTTACCACAGAAGATTATCCGCGACAGCGGTCCATAATTTATCAGTAGTGCCTTTCGTCAGTTCTGTGACCAGAATCGGATCAAGAGTATAGCCTCAACTGCATATAACCCAGCGACGAATGGGTTGGCCGAGGCTTTCAACCAAATGATTATCAAACTCCACTAAAAGGTTGTATCTTCCACAAATGCGATTGGCATGAGAATCTCGGTGAGTGCCTTTGGGCCTATCGAACTACAGTCCGAACACCTACTGATAGTACACTATTTTCCCTGGTGTATGGAAGTGAAGCCGTACTCCCTCTGGAACTTCAAATATCCTCTCTACGGGTAGCTCTTAACAGTCATATGACTACAAAAGATAACCACCATCTATGGCTATAAGAATTGGAAGCATTGGACGAGAAGCGCCTCATAGCCCAGCAGTGTATTGAGCTATACCAGGCACGAATCTCGAAAACTTTCAATAAGAAGGTCAAAGAAAGGTCATTTTAGGTCGAAAATCTTGTCTTATCAGTCAGAATACCGATGATTATGACCAACAAGACGGTCGGGAAGTATGAACCTAGATGGAAAGGGTCGTTTGTCATAGAAATGGTATATTCTAACGGGGCATACCGGCCAACAAAACTCAATAGGGATTTACTCATGATGCCTATCCCTGACAAGTTCCCTAAGAAGTATTATGTTTGAAACAAAGGTGGGAGTGAAAAGCGTCTCTAAGTGTAACCTTCATTCCTACTTCCTCATCCTATTTTTGAGTGCCTACCATATCCATAATACCTCTGAGTATGCATTCATGATCTTTTTCCAACACGTCCATATTACCTCTGTTGATAAAATTGTCATTCTAAAACTTACCACATTCATATTGGTAAGTCCATAAGAAAGGATTCCGAGATGAACAAACATGTCCATATCACCTCTGAGTTGTTCTCATATTCCTTACCATGTTCTCCTAAACCTCTGAGTATGTTACCTATCTAGAATCCCACATTTATCATGTCCATATTACCTCTGAACAAACTTCTTTTCTTTCCTTCAAATGCATCAAAAAAGATGAGTCTACAAAAGTCTGCAATCACAAGAAGTTCATATGAAGCCAGCGAAAGGAGATCGGATTTTCATTTTTATTTATGATTACATATGATAAAAATCTATTACATGACTAGATTTTTTATTGATATTCATGATTACATATAATAGAAATCTATTACATGGAGGAACTCTACTAAAGACTCTGGCCCACTTCTCTCTCATCGTAGAGAGCAGTGATGTGACAAATGCCCTCTTTGTAAAGGGCAGGGAAGTGACAAATGCCTCACTGTAGAGAGCAGTAATGTCACAAAATCTTCGGCACTGGGCCTGCATTAATTTTTCAAGACAAGCAGGGAGGCCGTCTCGAGTGTGCATGATGGTCATCGTGCCCAAACGGAGAAGTTGCTGGAAGACAGGATGCCAACCTGGACAACCAATCCTAACCCTGTTCATCCAGCACTATATTGGTAGACAATACATCTCATCTCGGGAGTAAAGACAGTAAGTATGCTGTATGAACAGGGATCACTTCGTTTGATCTCGTAACAAGATCCCACATCAAAACGGTTGAGTCTTCGAATCAACTGACTTATGATGACCTTCCATGCTCTATCTGAGTCCACGCGAGTTGGTATGCAACCTGTACAAAGACAAATAAAAGTGGCAGCCTCATAAAAGACTTAGAAAGAAAGACACATCTTGAAAGTTGCCCTGGTACATGATAGAGAATGAGCATCCTATGCATATCACTCGGAGAGCAGTATGCATGTGCGATGACGCATGACAGAAGTCTCGACGGGCGCCTATAAGACGGCACGTGTATCATGGCATGTGACGAAGGTTTGGAGCGTAACGCGTTCATGAAAGTGCCAATGCACCTATGTGACAACACACGCAGTATGGCGCACGTAGAAATTCATGCATACCATATGACTGGTGAAGGCATGTTTTTACATGAACATCCGCACTATTATGGTGTCCACTCGCTAGGGCGTGCGATAAGTGGAGCACGTGTTGCAGTAACGGGCACCCCCAGTATGCTAACACTCGTGTCCCCAAAGGAATTAAGTTTTACGTTCACGTATTATGGCCTCCGATGGCTTAGCATCAACTATGAAGTACATCACGTCGATGGTGAGTAGCACCGTGATAAGAGCCTTGAGCAGCGCCTCTATGAGAGCCTCGAGCAGCATCTCGGTGAGAGCTCCGAGCGGCACATCAGCTAAGGCTTCGGGTGGCCTCGCCTTGAGTTGACTCTCATCTCCGATAGAGAAAGGAATCGGGAAAGCCTCGATGATGGCCATGGCAGCCATGGAGCGAGAGAAAAAGGTAAACGAATGAAAGATCTTTCCAAAGCCCCAATTTATCGGTTCAGCATAATAAACTTAGCATTAATGGCGAAGAACCTGACGTTTCGACTTTCGTAACGAATGGTTTTCTAGAGATTCATCTTAAAACACCTATTTATAGGCTTTGAAGGATGCATACTTTGACAAGAAAAGAAAAAAACAGTTATCTACTTGAGATAGAACTGAACTAACAGTTCTCATCCTGAAGAAGATCGTGCTGACGTCAGACCAGCACGTGCCCTGCTTCTATTCAAAGTATTTCTAACTTTTTTCAAAAAGTTGAAAACTTGGAAGGGGGTCCTTGTAGGCGCAAGGGTCACGTGCCCCCAAAGAAAAAAAGAAATGACTCATGCCACAGAGCATCAAGCTACCCACGCCCCATCAAAGCAGTGTGGTGGTCACGCCTCATCTAAGAGATGCCTCGATCTCTGTGTGAAAGACAGCTGGGTCTCGAAAACCAAAGTCATAATTACTTTCGCTATCCACACCTCGCTAAGGGATGCGCCCCTTACATCCTCACGCCTCACTTCTATGGTTGCACCCAACTCATTGTGCCCCCACCTACACGAGTCGGTTACTCCCCCCGAGGCTGTATTTAATTGGTATGGTCTTCTCAAGACCTATGTCCGATGCTTTGGTTCTCGTACAGATAATGAAAATGAAAGCCAAAGTTCATTCTTCTCAAAAAAAGATACATCAGGCGTGTGTCTCCCTAGGCGCATGTTGCCTAATCAAGTTCAGGCATGTGTCACCTTGAGCCCTTTTTTCAAGCCTTGTGTCACTTCCCCACGCCCATAATTCTCTTCAATAATAAACATGCCACCTAGGACAGTGATTCCTAGGTGTGTGTAGAGTTACGCGTGCACTACGTATTACTGACCTAGTCATGCCAGTGAACGAGTTTTTAGCATCTCGAGATCTCCTCCAACAATAAGATACCAAATCTACCATGTGGCAGTCAGCCATGGCTTCTCACCAACGAAGTGTACGTCTTGTTGTAACTGATTCCTATTTAGGAGTGCAACATGGCAATCTGATGGGGCATGTGCCTGCCTCTCATAGGCGAGCGTGTTACCCTTCCCCTCTATTATAAATAGGAGGAGTCCTCCTCCATTTGAAGCTCTCAATTTTCTCCAGTTCTCACATTTCCGTAAGAGTTCTCGAGTATTTTAGAGAGATTTATTGTTGTTCCCCTTGGCCAGTGAAGTTAAGCCCAGCAACCCTCTCTTTCAGTCAGATCATCAACGAAGTAACGAAGTAGCAATCTTTCATCATGACCTAGATAAAAAAAAGTATAACTAGAAGTCCCAATTAAATTCTCGTTTGCAACCTTCAGCGCTCTTTCACGGCCTCAATAAGCGATGGAGAATAGGTTGTTGCAACCGTCGGAGGCATCGGAGGATCATAATACCCCCATGAGGGATATCAGATTCTTATGGTATGTTGGGTCATCCTGGGCCTCTGTACCACTATTTTTTGGTGTGTCATTTGCCTATATGGAGGCCACAACGAGAGATCTAGATGACAGGCTTGCCTCTCACACCTGCTTAGAAGACCCAATTGTCGTTGAGCAGGAAGCTAGGCGTGTTGCTCATGAGAAGAAGGAACAACTCATAGCTTTTTTTCATCAACGGCTTCAGATATTTTGTGTGGATATTTAAATCTGTCCATCCTCCTTTTTTCTACTTCTCCATATATATATTTTTAAATAGAAGAATTAATGGCAATTTACCTCATTTTTAATTTTTTGTTGTGGACCAATTCTGAGATCAAACTCGCTTAGACTTTGTTAGGGTGTGTCGTGGCAAGCATGTCGTCTTTTTCTTTTTTGTTGCCATCGTGGCAGGCATAGGGCTCGAGTGCCTCGATTTGACCAGGTCTGGTTGGAAGTTGGAGGGATAGGCTCTTTGTTAGTCGTGGAGGGGTTACTCATATTTAATAGGGGAGTGGATCTTCACCTGTCGTCTTGATGAATCTTGTGGCTATTAATAGGGCTTTGGAAAACCCCTTATTCTACAATCTCATCTATTTTTGTTCTCCAGACTTGAGTACCTCTTCTTCTCTTATGGCTTGGAGCCTTTTTCTTCTTTGGCGGATTGACCAGGAGTCACGACGGTAGTTAGCGCCGAGTCTTCAGATGATGCGAAGGTTGAAGCGGTAGAAAGTACTCTTGATGTCGCGAGGAACGACCTCGTATGCTCCCTTATACATGGAAATTTTCTTTCTGATGTGGGTACGAACCGGGAAGCGGTGAATCTTGTAAGAAGTGGGGTTCTCCCTCTCCTCATTGCTAGCTTCACCTTTCCTAGAGAAGAAGGCATGCGGCTCTTGCCTTACGCAAGGAGGATGCTGGTATCCAGGTTTTGGTTGGTTGCTTTGTAAACCCCCTATATTTTGCCTAAATTTTTTTATCTATTTTTTATTATTTAATTTTATTTAGGTAATTATCTAGACCAGTTAAGTATATGGTCAAAGGTGATTTTGATTAGTATTAAATATTAATTATAGCAAATATTTTATACATGTTTTATGCAATGAGACATTTTTTACAAAAATAAGTATTAGTTTATTTATAATTTACTATTTTAGAATTATATTTGGAATTTTAGAAATTCTATTTATTAAATAAATTATAGGTAGCAAAAATTTTATTTTAGATTCTTAGATATTTGAAATGTTATTAGAAATTTATTAGCTATTAAGTTTTTTTATATTGTTTACAAAACAGAAAAGAAAAGAATTATAAAAAAAACACCATTCATTATAGCTCTCGTAGGAACAGTAATTTCAATTCCCTGACCCCTTTCAAACCGAGCCTGAGTATATACGAAATCAATATTTTTTTCTATCCAAAGCTCCTCCGATTTTAAACCAAATGAACCCAAGTCATTTCCATCATATTCTCCTACATCTAAACCTAATCCTAACCCAAAACCAAATCAAAATTCGATAGGAAATCGGATTTAAATCTTTAAAAACTGATATATATATATATATATATATATATATATATATATATATATATATATATATATATATATATATATTCTTCAAATCCTTCAAAAACTTGTCGTGAACCCAACCGTTGATCACAAGGTATCTTTGAACCCTTGCACATCTACCTTGCGTCCCTACCCAGCCATTTCACTATTGCCATCAGGAGGACGTAGCAGCAACCGCGCGCACAGAACAACTGCAGCAGCAGCAACAACAATAAGCATTTTATCCCTACTTTTGGGTAAGATTTCTACCTCCTCGTTTCTCAATTTTTTGAACCACAAAAATCCTATATATACAACCTAACCACCTACGATACTCTTCATGTATATTTACTTGATCGCGATGAACACGAGGCAAATTGATGAAAAAGTGTCCCAAACAAGACAGAAAAACAAGTCCCAAACCCAATATCGGAAAGAAGATCTTGGACTATATATTCAAAATTTCCCAAAGCTAATTTAATAATATTAAAGACAACCTAACCAACATTGCAACAACGCTTTTAGTTTTAAAAATTTCTAAGTACTTAATTCTGAATTTTATTTTAAAATCTAGAAAAAAATTAGTTTTCAAAAATTTAAAAATCCCAGTAAGGAGTCTGTCCTGACAATGCGGATGACTTGTTCGCGAACCAATTGCATCGAAAGATGCGTATGGATTTCGTGCATGTGTGGGCTTTGACGGAATTTGAAGTAATTACGTGTGCACAACGAATTCGATCCGTATCCGTTGAATAACGTTATATCGATGATTTTGCAAAAGTCCTAATTACTTCGTACAAATTTGCCACATCACGGCGAAACTCACACTATTGGACTCGTATCATTTTTCTAGTCCTATGAGCCATGTTTGGTCCGACTCTGAAAAGGTTGATCGAAACACTATTTTGGCGGGCCTTCAATTCGTTCCAACGAGCAAAATTGTGCATGGCTTATCGGAATCCAAATTTGGACATATGATTGAGTTCATATTGTCAAATCGGACTGTAGAAATATAACTTGATGACTTTCGTAATCGTAGGATTTGGCACAATTTTTGTTGCAAAGCGGGTCTAACGGTGGACACTATTTTTAATCCAAAATTATCGTTTTTCCCCTGTGTCCAGAATTGAACTTATGGGTAGTCACTCCAAGATAATTTTCTTATTCTGGGGATGTTGGTGATATTTATTTAAGCATCCGAATATGTTTGCAAATGTTCCACTTAGCTCGTCCCTTTGGCTTGATGAGTTCGCCTGCTGGATATCGTTAAGTCATCACACTAGCCCCAGATACGATACCTTGCTATATTTACTGTACAGTATATTTATTTTCAGCATTTATTTATTTTGTTTCATATTTATTTTATTTTTCATATATTATATACTTCGCATCCAAGTCATACTCGGGTACAAGCGACTGTGTTAGCTATTTCCATTACTTTCTTTGGTTGTATGCATGTTGACCTAGTTTTAGCGGACCACCTTATGATTGTGGGATATAATTATATCTCCTTTCACTATGTTGCATTTGTCCCACAAATTGGGGGTATCATATAGTATATGATCTCGCGTATTCGATTTACCATCAGTACGTACAAGATGCGTGATAGTTAGAACGGAACTGTTATGACTAGTGTGTTAGTGACTCATACAGTTACAAACTAGACAAGTTGTGGATACGACTTTTTCAGTCTCATTTGGAAGGGAGAGGACATTTAAATGTATGGACTACCAATCCAAAAGCCGTAGAAACTGTGTACTATGGTAGTCGTTTCGCGAGGGCTGCTAGCCTCGAGCTATGTGGACTGATGGATCACGAGGGCCCTAGCCTCGAGTCATGTCGGCTAATAGTACCGATACTGATATGTACGTGTGGTCATTGAGTTATGAGTTGGCCATGGTGGAGTCAGCCTTTACCTGCCCATACATCGAGATATCTTCTAAAAATTGTACATAGATGGTTAGGGACACCCTTTGCATATCTATTTATCATATAAGTCCTTTGCATATTTATTTATTTATTACTTCAGTTTATATAGCATGATATTATGTATCTTATTACGTCCCTTTGAGGACCTGATGATCTCTCCAGGATTAGACGACCAGGACTACCCTCAGGAGCACGACTCAACTTTGGATCCCTTGTTCTCATTTGAGGAGGTTTTACCTTCCAAATTTTAGTGATCATTGCTTTAGTAGACATGACGATACTACATTTTAGTTTTCTTTATTTTTCCCCTTTATTTTATTCCATATTTGGGAGGTTGGCCTCCAGTATTCTTAGACTCTTTTCCATAGCTATTTGGTAGTGGATTTGTCTTTGCCCCGCTATATTATCAGTTGACTCTTCTATTTATTTATTTGGACTATTTACTTATTATTGTGTACTATGGATGAGATATAGAATTCCCTATGAATATGATAGTAGAAATATGTTACAACTTATGTATGTGTTCGATGATTCCAAATATTGGAGTATTTTTTGCATGCGTACAACTGATATGTTACGTATGCCTGGTCGTACGTATATTGGGACTAGGGCGTTACAAGCTTGTCCCCGTACTTCCTCTTCCATGCTTGCTTGGGAGGAGTGGCCTTGACCTTGGGAAGAGGCTTGGAAGCTTCCCTATAATCGTCCTCTCTTGCAACTTCCCGTCATCTTCTCCAGGATGTCTTTCGGAAGAGGTTTGGAAGATCTTGCAAGGCTTTCAAACTCATCGCTACAGGGTAGAACATGTGACGTGCTGACATTCCAAAGGGAGCTATACAGAAGTGTTGGGAACCCAGTTGCGGCAAGGTTCCATGTAGAAACAAGTTATTATATGTGACTAGAACATGTAACATATTTTCCTTTTTTATACTTCTATCATCTCTTTTTGAGGATGTGAATATTTTTACTAGAGTTATGATGGACGTAGTAGAATATACCACGATATCCATTTTGTAGAGAGTTTGACATCTTATAAAAGGATCTGTTCATATTCAAGCGTTATAAAAGAAATTTATTCAAGAGAAATGGCATATTGAGGAGCCACATTTTTCTTCCTTTTTTTTGAAGTCGACCCATAGGGCTCCGGCGGTGAAACACGCTCCTCTTGTGTCCTTTATTGAGAAGAAGATTCTGTCGGTTACAACCTAGGCTTGTTCTTCTTTTGTCTTGAGGCTGGAGGGACTGTAGGTTGAACTATTTTGTCCACCAAATCCTGATGTACCCATATAATTTTGCCCCTCGCCGTCTTGATTAGGGTCATTACAGACTCATGGTTGCGCACTGGTAGAAGGTTGACAATTTCCATCGTAGCCTTGGGAAATAGGACCACTCCGCCTTGGACTTCGACCCCAATAAGATTGCCAAACTGTATCAAAACCATATTGGCCGCCACCGTATGCTCTTCGAAGTAGAGGGTAATAGCCTTTAAGTCGATGAGTCATTGGATCCGCCCTTTAAGGATGTAGCAGTCCTTGGTAGCGTGACCGATGAATTGGTGGTAGAGGCAATACTTTATATTGTCTATCTTGCCTACTTCATCTAGGCGCTTTGGCTCGGGCAACCGTAGCGTATTGTTCTTCATTAGGACATTAAAGATGTCGATGACTTGGTCGTCAGTAAAGGAGTAGGTGTCCCTTTGCCTGGGCGAGTCTGTCGGTGATTACTTCGCCCCTCCTTTCTTTATATTTACAATGAGGGATTCTTTCCCACTGAGTTGTGGTCATTGCTGCTATTTCGAGGGTTCCTACTACTATCTCCAGTGTTCAGGACCTGGAGTTCGATCAGGTAAATGCCTTTAGAATTCTTCTCGCCTTGGTCGGCACTGGCGATGAATGCTACCTGATATGAATGCTGGCCTATTCCTATGTAAAATTTGGTAAATTATATCTGATTCCGTCGACATGTATCCATCAGGACCATTTTAGGAGTCCTCGAAGGTATCTTAAGAGCATTTTGCCTGAAGCGCTCAATGAAGTCAGCTCTTGGAGGTCGTCGAATGTCTTGATGCAGTTATCGGGGAGATTGTAAAACCATTCATACGCAATGTCGATCAATGCCCCCACAAACACCTTGGTGAGCAGGGTGTCGTCTCTGGGCATATGTCCCATCATAGGCTCGAAGTAGTTCAAATACCGACGGGGTGATGACTTTCGTCAAAAAGAGTTAGAGACTGGGGCTTGTACTTTGGTGGGAACACTACTTTGTTCCATTCGACGGGATAAGGCCGTCTTATCCCTAGCCTCTACATTCTCTCCAGGCTGCTGATGGATTCGGATTGAGCCCGTAGCTCTTGAGTCTTCCTTCGGTCATCGTTGGTTGGAGCCGACACTGATGGTTGTGGCCTGGAGGGGATATTGACTCTCCGTTATGTTCTGCCTCTTAACGTCCTTATCGTGAAGTTGTTGGTAGGGCTATGTTAGCACTTATATCCGCCATCGATTGGGATATGGACTGTATCGTGGCATTGATGGTAGTTGTCATTATTTCTAAAGCTTCGAGCTATTACTGGTCGATTGTATTGGCATCGTCATCACCAATCATGTACGTTGTTCGACAGTTTTGAAGGCTTAACGAGGGTATGGGCTCGCCTGGCCTAATTCCCTGGGCCTCGCCTTCGTTGGGGTAGGGATGCATGGTGGCGTCGTCCTCTGACTCTATCTGTTGGCTACCTCCAATAGCAGCTTGGTTAGGTGAAAGTCTAACCCCAGCCTTGCATCTTATCCTCGGAGGGTTACTACCCCCAGTATGGAAGATAGTTGGGAAAGATGTACCCCTAGATACGGCACACCTTTCTGCAAGGATACCCTTGATCGGGTACCCTGGAATACCATTATTAAACCTTGGATGCGGCATGCCTATCAGTGAGGATTTACGAGTACGAAAATAGATTCTAGGGAAGTGTGCCGATGAGGATCGAGTACTGTAATGAACCCTTTACTCCGTTGATGAGCTGATACTTAGTATCTTTTCGAAGTGCTCTCTGTGACTCTCTTCTGTGTATCTGGTACCCTCAGTAATAAGGTTGATTTAGTGGATCTGATCAGTTATTGATCTGATCTTCTATCTGATTCTTTGATCGATCTCTTGATGATCTGCACCTCTTTCCTATTTGCCTTTTAGCGGGAAAGCTATAAAAAGGGTAATGATGAGGGAGGACCTCCTGCGTGGAAGATGTCATCCGGGTTGTCACAGATATAGGTAGGTTGTTTAACCGCTTGGACTAGTCGAGGTGCTGATTGGGCGTTCGTTGATGCAGGAGCTTTGGGTGAGGACTTTAAGGATCCTCGGGTATGATTGTTGGCGATTATGACTGTCCATTCGGAAAGCTTGATCACAGGTAACCCAGCATGCACGAGTGTTTAGGACAACCTGTCATTTGAATGGTGCGGTTATGTAACGTGTGCGCCATAAATGAGAGACTTAAATCAGGTAGCACGATCTTTAGTTGATGTGTGGCCTTTGCCATGATTCGGAGGGAATCTTGGGTTTGAATAGGGTGGTTATTATGAACACACCATAAACATGGTGTTGATCCTTTCAGCCGTTAGCAACGAGATTTGTGGTGATCCGATTCGTAGTACGAACCAACGATTGATGATTCGGTTTGGGGAACGAACTAGCTGTTGATGATTCAATTTACGACACAAACCAGCCATTGATGATCCAGTTCGGTATGCAAACCAGCTGTTAATGATCCAGTTCGAGGTACAAACCAGCTGTTGATTATCCGATTCGGTATGGAATCGACTGTTGAAGATTCAGTTTGGGGCACAAACCAACTGTTGATGATCTGGTTCGGGGCACGAACCAGCTGTTGATGATCCGATTCGGGATACAAACCAGCAGTCTTGGTGTGGAGGGTAGCTTATCCAAGTACTCGAGCCATCTATCTTAATATGGAGACTAGTTGGGCCATTTAAGCCGCATGCTCCATTGGCTGCTTGGGGCTTCTTGGAAGAGAGGACGTATAGTGTCTTTGCTGCAAGAGATCTGGTTGCAAGGAGCGGTCTAGCTACCTTTGGTTCTGCAAAAGTGATGTACCTCGGTGTACTGTGAGGTTTTGGATTTGGCATTCCATTGGAGGTCTTCTGGCCTTCGTGCACTTTGCCTTTGGTGGTTTCGTCTTGATCGTGCCTGGGTAATTTCCATGCATCTACACCCATCGCCTCATGCCTACTTGGAAGTCATCTTCTTTGAAGAGGAATTTCAAGTCAAGCAATCCTCCGATTTTGGCCAGTGAACCAAAGAGCTGACATCGAGGCAGCAAACTATCGGTACCTAATGCTGGGGTATTTTAAAACACCTGCTAAAAAATAGTCCGCCTCTGGCAAGACCGATGCTCAAGCTGGGTGTAGCAATCCTCTAATAATCCACAACAACCCGTTGTTCTAAGGCAATACTGATTCTTATGGAAACGACAATGGCGTATCTGGGGGTACTCATCCTTAACAGGTCCATGTCACATACAGGGCTGGGGGTAATCATCCCATGGATTCTGAGGATGGTGTAATGATGTCCGTCTTTCCTCAAGACGATGAGACTTAGGGATTTGAGGTAGAAAGCGAGAGGTCCACTGCTTTGTCCACATATTTCTACATAATGTTTGTCTATATGACAGGGGTGGTAGCGAAGGCAATGTTGAAGGGTCGAGCGACCAACAATGCATCAATGCTCTCGATGCAGGGATGCAGACATTAAGTGCCTCAATGCAGGCTTTGACACAAGCAGTACTGAAATCAAGTCCGACATAGCCCAACAACCCCTAAGAGCTACAGTACAGGCAAGCCAGGATCTAGGGACCAATGGAGAGTCCAACGCATCCCCTCATATTCCTCCCATAATATACAATCATGCCCCACCCCGATCTTTCGCTCCTACGGTGTCGGAGGATGTGTATGAGGCAATCAAGGAGTTGCACGCTCGTGTTGAGGCCAAAGACAAACGAGAAGCGCCTCGATTTTGTGATCGGGAGAAGATGGAGTAGTGGGACCCCTCAGTTTCCTCATGACAGCCTGCATAGATAGGAAAAATAAGGTCAAGTAAAGATCATATAAAAACAACGAAACTTATAAACAAGCGACATTGGTACTGGAGAAGCAATCGCTGTAAACAACTCCTCCTTCCCTCTTGTAGGTCGGGAACATCCTTTTCACTTCTCGTCGACTTGGAATCGAGCACCTTCCTCTTCCTCTAGGGGACGGCAAACTCACTTCAGTCGGAGCTTGTCGTTTCAAACGAGCGTTGACCAACCTATCAGCCGGAGTATCAGGGGTCGTCGTCACCACCACTTGTATAACCCCTTTTCCCAAATTTTTAAATTTTTTATTTATTTTAGTTATTTTAAAAAAATACATTAGAGAATAATTTTGTATTTGAAACTTCTACTAAGGAAATCGCAAATATTTTCGATTGACAAGGGTTCTAGCAAATTATATTTTTCGAAATTATATTTTATTTTATGAAAATATTTTTAAATTATTTTGATGATTAAATAGTATTTTGAGTTATTGTAGTAAGCAAATATTTAAGATATATTAATATAAATGAGATATATTTATTTATTTGAGGACGAAAGGCTTCGTAAGTTAGCTATTTATTTATTTATTATTATGTATACATAAGTAGGTATGTGTATTAATATATATATATATATATATATATATATATATATATATATATATATATATATATATTTGTTGATGAAAAAATATATATATATATATATATTTGTTGATGAACATTGAGTTGGGACATTGTGCCAATGGAAATAGAGATAGGCGAATTGCTTGGTTGTATGACTTTGACGTGTTGCATGGTCACAGACAACTTGTGCACAAGTTTGTTTATCTCTCGAACGTGGTAGACGGTTGCCGGAACCCGTTCGATCTAGAAAGGGAATTTAAGATGGGTATTATGTGGGGTATTTTAATCTGTTAGGCTTGCGACCTACCATTGAAATAGAGCGTCACAAATACTGATATTGTTCGGGAGGAGTACTTCAGGGCATGGAATTAGCACCCAGGCTGAAGTAGTCACCGTTCGTACCATGATGTCCATTATGGTGTTAAAGCCATTGACCTTCTTATTGTTAAGGAACGACGGATTTGAAAGTGCAGGAACATAGAGATCCTGCACAAAGAACTTATAACATGACAGAGAAGGAATGAGACGCATTCACCTTGCATCGGTGTAAGGGCGAGTGCATCAGCATTGGTAAGAAGTCACGAAACAACACGAGATTGCTATTGGTTGCCTGTTTGCTTATGGTAATTGAAATAACATGCTTGCCATGATAACATGTCTTACTACTTTCGAATATGCCATGAAACAGATCCTAAGGAGAACATAGTAAGATAACTAAATTGTATGTTGCATGAATCAATACATAAGAAATGTCAGTTTATTTAAGTGGGTCTTTGATTAGTACAGCGAGAACGAACGTACTAATCCCCCACTAGTTTGCTAGTAGGTTTAGGGAATGGTCTGCTCGTGATGGAGTTTCGCTTGATCAGACTGAGGTATAGAATGTCGTAGCATTTGAAGCGTGCGATCGCATTGACGTTTGGACTTGCAACAGGATTGATGCGGCTGAGATATAGAAGGAATGACGTATGGAACGGTGAAATCCTTTATGGGCAAGAGAGAACTTGAGTGTTGTAGCCAATCTGGCAAATTCAGTTGGGCTATTGAAAGCCTTTGTAACCTCAGTTCATTTATTGAGTAAAAGAGAATTGTTTCGTATACTCTGTTTTTCTTCAGTTGCTTATATCAAATCAAAGATAACCATTTGAGAACTTGTCATCTTGCCTTGTATGAGTGCAACTCCAGACTCGTACGACATCACGCCCCAGCGAGGATGATGATTCGGATAAATCAATACAAGGACGGACAATTTTTCGGGTCGGGACGTGACAACCACCACCATCGTAGAGATCCCAAGACCTTCGTCCTTCAACTCAGCAACTCTTCGAATGGCCACAACACCTTGGGTGGTCGGCACAAGCCCCAAACTGGACACCTATTCAACCGCATACTACAGGACATCACAACAAGTTGGTTGACCTCAATTATGTGTTTTTATGGCTTTTAATGATCTTTTTGCTGCAAAACCAATTCTAATTCGTAAACCTACATGTCCTCTTCCTTCTCCAAGAAGCATGGCACATGGATCCATCCTGTTTTTCCGTGGCGCTCGTTGCATGAACATTTGTCCAAACTGAACCTATTTTGGTGAGTGATTGATTCCAGCAACTTACGAAGCCTTTCGTCCTCAAAAAAATATTAGCAATGATCCTAACATCATATTCTATCATCCTAGTATGCTCGTTTATGATCTCATTGAGTTTTCATATTTTTGTACATATGTTTCAGTCATACAAATTATTGAACCTAGAAATTCATCGAACCTATTATTGTTCTCTAACTCAAAAGTTCGTAGTATTTTTCTATGGTGGGTATCATATGTACTTTGTTGAAAAATCTTGGTTTTCATTATTTTTCTGATTTATTTTAGACTAATATTTATTAAAAATCTATTTGCTTTTGGGTCCAATCAACTCGACAAGTTGGCTAACGGTGCTACTAGTTTGATATAGTAGTTTAAAACTTGTTTTTCTTGTAAATATTATAGTCTAAAATTGTTTTAAAATATTTTTAGTAAATATTCTAGAATTAAAATATTTTATTTTATTTTATTTTATTTTATTTTATAGAAAATATTTTGTCAGGGTGACTTGATACTATATATAGTAGATATGACTATATATATATATATGGTTATATACTAGTTTAGTAGAATATGTCGAGTTGAGACTATATATGGTATGGTTATATGTATGGTGTGTGTTATAACATCGAAATGTCATTAATTGGTAGTTATATTGTCACGCCCCAGAACCAGAATACTGGAGAGCGGGGGAAATGACTCAGCCAGCTACGTATTACGGGTAGATGAATACCGTATAATACGATCAATGCTGTCTAAAAGACAAGGGGGTGCATACTACATGAAAGTCTTACTATGGTCACTTCACATCTATTGTCTCAATCATTCAAATAAGAAACAGAAATAGAGAACATGTGAGATAAAGCAGTAAGGCATCCCAAACGCTCTTGTCAAAATGTTCTTGATATCTGGCTTTACAAAACATAGCCAGATTGATGTAGCAAAAGTATACACAATTGTTATCAGCTGCAGCCTGACTTTAGTTACAATTATGTAAAAAGTAAGTACAAGACAATCCGACTAACATGTCGGTGCCAAACGGCAAGGTATAAAGTAGATAACAAGACGAGCGGGGAAGTAAGAAACCCACTCGAGTCCTCCTGCGATTATCCTTCTAGTGTTAACCATCTTGGAGGTAGAAGTAAGCTGGATCCTCGGGAACCGGCTCTAAATCTGGCCATGCAAAACCAGAGAGGTTAGACCTCTAATAGCAAGTACCACAAGGTAGCACGACATGAGAACTAAACCAGTAAGTAAGAGAATATAATAATAGGTCTC
The DNA here is from genome assembly GCA_029216955.1 of Iris pallida. NCBI lineage: Eukaryota > Viridiplantae > Streptophyta > Magnoliopsida > Asparagales > Iridaceae > Iris > Iris pallida. The sequence continues at coordinate 50,306,522 of JANAVB010003400.1, read as the reverse complement.
TTCTTCCCACTAGGATTCACAAAACATCACGACACTTCGAACCAACCTCCCAACCAAACAAGGACAGAAGTTAGCCCGTCATGTCCTGACATTCTGATCACCACAGTTAGGCAACAGAGTAGGTACAGTACACAAACAAATCATCTTGAACGGCCAATCAACTACTACGGCTTGCTATTATGAGTCCCAAGTTATCCTGGAATTATGCAATTAGGGATTCCTCAGTTCTTACTATGTGCGAGTAAGGCTAGTCTATCCAGTCAATCAATTGCGCCAATCATGTAGTTAGACGAGTCCCAGCGGGACGCCCGTCGTTAATATAGCATGTACAATAATATAAGCAGATACTGTTCCCTGCCCGTGTGACAGATTTACAGTATCTGTGGGAACCAGCCGGCCCGTCGGGCACTTAATAGTCCCAAGGGGGCTGCCATGTAAGAACTCGGGAATCCATTCTCTCCATGCCATCATTATTTTATTTAACTTAATAGTCTCTACGTTGAGTGAAGTTCCATGTCGTGGATCATGGTCATTCAAATGAGTACTTTCGTACGGGGTACGATATGCGCAACTCTACAACGATACCCGTGCGGCTAGGTTGTATGTTTTACATAGCGTGATGCAACAATCAAATCTGACCACGGAGTAATCATGCCTTGACCATAAAGTACACATGCTGTTTTTGTAAGATAGATAAATAATTTGAAGCCTGCATGTGCCTGTATGCCATTATTCGGGATTGGCTAATCGAGTACAATAGTTCATTACACGAACGTGTCTCATTCATTTCATTCAATAAGACGACTAACCAGTCTCTTAGTTCCAACTAGGAACGCATGATCAATTTTAGTCAAGATAACCATTATCATCAATGGTGACAAGGCATGAAAGTCAAATAGCATTCCGTGGGGTCGAGTCTACAATTCTCAGGGTTTAATTCCAGTCAATCGGGGTATCTATAACTCAATTCACGACACATGGTACACCCCACGTAACAATCTATATTAACAGAAATATCAACATATCATGATTATATCAAGTTTATGCAAAAAGGCGTAAGGATATAAAATGGACGTTAAACATCTAATAAAATATCAATATACAGGACTATAGAAGATCCAGGGTAAGCAGGCTACTCTCATGTCAGCCTACGCTCATGTCAGCGTATGCTCATGTCAAGCTACGCTCAAGCCAGCGTACGCTCGGGTCATGCTACGCTCAGGTCAAGCTAGCGTATGCAAGTCATACGCTTCCAAAAGGCAGCGTATGAACTCCATACGACTCCTTACTATCCAAGCTAGCGTACGCAAGTCATACGCTCCCAAAAGGCAGCGTATGGACTCCATACGACTCCTTACTATCCACGTGAGCGTATGCAAGTTATACGCTTCCAAAAGGTAGCGTATGCACTCCATACGACTCCTTACTATCCACGTGAGCGTATGCAAGTCATACGCTCCCAAAAGGTAGCGTATGCACTCCATACGACTCCTGAGCATCCAAGTCAGCGTATGCAAGTCATACGCTCCCAAAAGGTAGCGTATGCACTCCATACGACTCCTGAGCATCCAAGTCAGCGTATGCAAGTCATACGCTCCCAAAAGGTAGCGTATGCAAGACACACACTACCTAAAAAGGTAGCGTATGGACTCCATACTGTGCTGCGCTAAAGAGCGCGCACAGCTCAATGATGCAAGCTAAAAAGCTAGCATACACTGCTCACTGTCTTCTCCAAACAGCAAGAACTCCATGTTTGCACCCCAAAGCTTCAAAAGTCCATAACTTGGTCAAAATAAGTCCGAATCCAACTTTGCAAAGGTCAAAATTGGGTAGAATGAAATCCTCTACAATATGGAACCATCAAATCTTGAAAACACAAAAGTTTAATAGATCAAAACTCCCAAAATCCGGAAATAACTCATATCTAGATCTACAAAGATTAAGACTTTGAAATAAAAAATGTCAAGTTCTAAACTCTCTTAGAATCACGAGGGAAAGAGAATGGAGCCATAAAAATGGGTCCTCATGAAGAAGCAAGATGTACTTGCCTATGGGTTTGGTAGGTGGAGAGAGTAATGAAGAAGAAGAAGAGTAATGGTGAGAATGAGTAATGAGGAGAGAGAATGGAGAGGGTGGCTTTAAATATGGAAGGGGTGGTAGGTGGGAGCTAATGGGTCGGGTTGCAGGGGGATCCAACCAAGGCCAACCCGAACCCAAAGCCTAGCTAAAGCAGAGAATAAAAGCAGGAAATAAAGTACAGAAATAAAATTGCAGGAAATAAATTAACATAAAAATTTAAAGAGCAGATTAATTAATTAACATAAAAATTTAAAGGAATTTAAATACAGGCAAATACATGATAAATATTAAATAAATACATGATAAATACTAAATAAATACACATGAGTTGTACATGTATAAAATACGCATTTTAGGAACGGGGAGTGACATATATTATTTATTAGCAGTTCGTGACGATGTGACCGAAGATACCGGAGTTGGACCATTGTACGCACGTTTGGAGACTACATGCAAGTGTACCTTGCCAATATTTCAGTTCATTATCTTTTCCTTTGCTTGTTGTACTTTTATTTATTGTTATAGATATTTATTGGTTGGTACTTAGCGTCTGTATTATATTCGGGTGTTGATGTCATTCTATAGACATCGTGTATCGACTTTCGGCATTGTGTTATATTTTATTCGTGTTTCATTGACAAGATAGACCACAAGACAGTGATACGATCATAATATGGAGTCATACAAGAGTATTCGTGGTTTGGACTTCGTGATAGATAACTAAATTGTTACTTGTACTTGAGGCTTGCTAGACTAGATTAGACTCAACTTGGTAGTACTAAACATGGGGTGGGGAGAACATTACCGCTGTATCAGGCTATACTTTCTCGTATGATCTTGTTTTAATTTTTGGGATTTGGTGGTTATTTACTCATATGATGTCGTCCTTGTAGCTTCAGGGTTTATTTGCTCATATGCCCATGGTTCCGCAATATGGTGCCTTGGGGGATAGCCTGCTAAGGAGCTTGTGAGCCTCAGTGGCTTGAGCCTGATATCTGAAACGTGTTCTCACGAGCATTATCACTTAGACTAGATACAGTATTTACCCTTTAGAGTATATAATTACTTTTCTATTATATTGTCTTGTTGTTTTCTTGTACCTTGCTATATCCCCTGAGGACCTGGTCATTTCTCAGGTATAGATGAGGAGGTTTATCCGGAGGTTTATGGTTCTGGAGTCAAGACTGGAGACATACCTTTGCAGGAGGACGAGATAGTACCGAAGGATTTCTCTTAATTTATGTCGTTCTTTTATGAGATATTGCTATTTTTATTTCTATTTAGTTCAGCAGACTTGTAGTTGAATATTTTACCCTATTTTTTTGTTGTAGTGTCGGGTTCTCGTACATTTATTATCTTTATTTACTGCTGGATAAATCTTATTATTATTATTTTATTGTTGGACTTAATATTTTGTGTCATATTATTTCTGCGTGGATGAGATTACTACTGTACCTATGGCATGTGTGTGTTGACATGGGTTATTGCTATAATTTACAGGTTAAGCATTCTCTATTTGCCTTGTTAGGTAGATTGGTCCATTGGAGATGTGTTGCTGGCATGTACTCGTATTTCTAGTCCTACAAATTTTGGGACTGAGGCATTACATTTACTTTGATTGGGAAGGAGTCTTGGTTATTACCATGACTTTTTTTTTTGAACTTTAGGATTTAGGATTGCAAGAGGAATAAGAAAGAGGGTTGAAAGAGGGTAGTGAGTATTGTTGTTGTGTTGTCCCATAACACTTTTATATGTCGCCCCTAACAATTTTGACTTATTAATATTGCCCCTTAGTATGTGCTACTCCCTAGCATTTTTTGTGGTGCCTATGAAAATTACCTAAAACAAGAGTTTAGGAACATGGATTAATAGATAGAATATTAACTAGTAATAATGATTAGTTTAGGAAATAATTAATTAGGGATTTAGGATAATTAGGGAATTTATTTGTAATTACAAAATAGATAACGATAATAGGAACTTAACTTAGTTCCTATAGGAAAATTATCAAGTAAAATGGAATGGGAATTTTCAACAATAAAAATAACAATAAATATCTCAATTAGCAACAATAATAATACTTACTAATTATTAATTTAGACAAATCAAATATAGGGTTACAAGTGAGATAGAGGACTAAGGCTCTCTCTCTCTCTCTCTCTCTCTCTCTCTCTCTCTCTTTCTTCTCTCTCTCAATTAACGTATTCATTCACGTGGCTAACAAAGCAGGAAAAGAAATACACCATCAGCCTGCTGCAACGATAGCAAAACAATCCCCCTAAAGACTTTCGGGATCACTGGTATCCTCTTGGTTGTAGCTATAGTATCCCTTAACAAAATAGATTAGCGGTAAGGGACTAATCATGCCTTTATTCTAATTGTCGTAGAAATAGAAAGATTATCGACAATATATAAAAGGGCCAAAGCTTCTACTAGAGGCCTTGGTTTTGGAAGCATCTAAAGATATTTTAGGATTAGTCAACTTAAAGAAGTGTATTTAGTCCATTTTGTGGCAATAAAATAGTTAGGAGCATGAGAGAATGAAAAGCACTATCGGAAGAAAATATGCCTAAGGAGGATGGGAGCCAATGCAGAGTGTCTTCTTTCGAGTCATCCAAAAATGAGAACATAAAATGAATTTCCACTGGAGAGGTATGCAAAATGATACTCATGAGATATCCATTTCAATTCCAAAAATTCTTCTTTCATCGTGATAAGGTTTCATGGAGGGGAGCACCTGATATTCATTTACCGTGGTGAAGGTTAATCAGCGTAGAGTAGGCTTCTGGAGCTTACTCATCAAGGGGCAAAAGGGATTATGACTCAGTTCCATCGTTCTAAGGACTAGCATATGTATTGTGCCAAACTAGTATCATATTTGAAAATAAATCCCAAATCATCCTATTTCATTTAGGAAATGCACCGAGACACTTGAAAAGTTAATGAATTACTCATTTCCAAAACCAATGAGCAAAGAAGAAGCTTTTACTAGTAGCCGCTTCATAACAAGTGTTAGCAATAATCATTGATCTCGTAGCCACAGCAACGGTAACCACTATAACAGTTAGCATTGTTAGTATTTTGCCCAAATTATCTCTCGAATATGTTCCCTTTTCTACCAGAAGTTACATAAAAGAAGATCTCCATTAAAGAAAGATTAGATAATAGTAATATTTTTTAAAGGTACAAAGCGGGTCTATATTTCTTGTTAGTTTTCTTCCAGGCTCGAAATAAGCCTTTTTAACAGTCAATTCATATCTTTACTCTATATCTTAATGGAGCCCATTTGAGGGTCAATGCAATCGAGAAGTCCCCCATGGACATTTTCTATGATGTGGTGATATTTTCGTTCAACATGGTCATTCAAAAAGAAAATTAGGCCAATTAAACTAAGGGGAATGTGTGAACATAGACGGAACTATTGAAAGGCAACTAGTGAAGATGTTTGTATACCTCTTCTTCGAACAATTGAATCTGAATTGGTTCTTGCTTGGATCTTTATAGAAAGGTTGATGAAACTATTTTAAATAGGGTAAAGGGAATAGGTTCCAACCACGTATACAATTCATTAGTGGCTTTATCAAAGACCGAGTTAAGGTAAACTGTCGAAGAAGAAGCCTCATTAGAGTATATTATATGGTGTCCCCGATCTACCCAGTTACTTCTATTTGAATAAAATTACACTTTTACACCTAGTTGAGATATAGATTTTTCTAATACTTCCCACAGAAGGAACCATACTAATCAAAACTTAAGCTAGCATGCCTAGTTGAACATGTCTCATATGGTTTGCCCTCATAAAGTCAAGCTTCTTTAGGTTTAGGATGCTCTTTAGATCTTCTTTGAAAAAGGAAAAATTGTGTAATTGAGTATTTAAATATCCTGCTATCTGGAAGTAGATAGGGTATAGCTCAAAAGTCAATCTATCTAGGGTAAATTTTCTAAAATTACAAAAATCACTTTCTTCTTAACTTAGTAGCTAGCTCAACCATTTCATCGTCTTAAGTTTTTCCTGAGAAGACGGAATGGAAAGATCAAGTATCTAGTAATCCATCACCAATCTGATCGGTTAGCTTTTGTTAGTAAGAAGTGAACTCGTAATGAAGATTTAGGAAATAAAAAAGTTTCATATTTCTACTTAGCACACAAAAAATTCTATAATGAAAGAGGAAAGAACACTTGGTTATTCTCATTCATGTTGAAGAAGGAGAGGTTTATCTCCACCAAGTCTAAGAGTACATCAAAAGTGAGACAAAAGAATGAAGAATGTCGTTTTTTAGCCTTTCACGAATATGGTGCTAACTTTTGCTTCATGCTCTCATCAAAGATAGTGAGGTACTTCTACTACATTAAAAAAAAGTAAATTGGACCTAGGGAGCAGTTGTTGGAGTGGGTGGGGTTCCCAACCTATGTGGAGAAGACCCCGGAGTGCGACGAGCGCCGTTCATGTGTCGAAGAAGCTCGGGAAGTAGGCGACGCGGAGTCGCTGCTGCTGTTACTGCCCATGGGAGGTTCTGGAACAGGGGATCCGAGTTCGGACCGAACTCGGTCCCATGGCGAGTTCGGGCCGAACTCGGTCTGGCTCCTCCAGAATGTTGGCGTGAGGTTCTGTTTGTTCGACACAGAGTTATGGCCGAACTCTGTGTCGTCGGGGGCTGAAGCGGATTTCTGGATGAGTTTTCATCATTGGATCTAATCCAACGGTCCAGGTTGGTTGCGGGATTAGGGAGTTATATTAAGATTTCTCAACCCTAATTCAGAAGTGCAACGCATTGGACAACACAAGTTTGAGAGAGAAAGGAGGCAAGAGTGCCATTACAACTTCGGAGAAGAAGACGGAGGATTGAAGGTCGCTGTTCGAAGGAGATCGTGTTCGGGTAATCTCTACTCGTCGTTCTCGCTCTTCGTAGCCTTGTAATCATTGTTCTTATCTCTGAGTGTTGTGGGGATCCGATTTGGATCGGGAGGAGTTTGTAGAGGGTGTAATTCTTCTATTCCATTAGTGGAGGCTTCTCAGGGTTGGACTCCGATCGTCCCGTGGTTTTTTCCCGCAAAGGTTTCCACGTCAAAAATTCTCTGTGTCTGCGTGGATTGTTTTTGTGTGATTGTTTTTGGGTTCGTGTATTGTATTGCTCGGTCCTCTCGCAGGTACTCTCCGGTTTGGGGAAAGGTTTTCGCGTTTCTTTCCCAACAGAGTGGTATCAGAGCTTTGGGTTCAAAGGGTGTCAGGAGTTGACAGAGGAACCAGAGAGGAGAGATGGACGCGAAGCCGGTGCGCATGGTGAACCTTAATGGCACAAACTATCATTATTGGCGGAGCAAAATGAAGGATTTGCTATTTGTCAAGAAGCTGCATCTACCCGTGTTTGCATCCGAGAGGCCCAGTGATAAATCCGAGGAGGACTGGACATTCGAGCACATACAGGTGTGTGGGTACATAAGGCAGTTTGTTGATGAGAACGTGTACAATCACGTTGCCAATATTGAGCACGCGAAGACATTGTGGGATAAGCTGGAATCCTTGTATGCGAAGAAGACCGGGGTAAACAAGTTGTTCCTGATCCTAACGATGATGGGTCTGCGGTACAAGGATGGGACGTCTATTTCGGATCACTTGAGTGAGTTCCAGGACGTGGTTGACCAGCTATCTTCTATGGGAGTCAAGTTTGACGACGAAGTTCAGGGACTATGGCTGCTGTGTACTTTGCCAGATTCGTGGGAGACCGTACGAGTATCTATGATCGCTTCTACTCCAGAGGGCGTGGTCAATCTGGAGTTTGCCAAGAGCGGGGTGTTGAATGAAGAGATGTGGAGACGTTCTCAGGGCACTTCATCTACATTCCACCACTCAGAGGCATTGGTTTCAGAGAGCCGCGGAAGGGGCAAAAGTAGGGGGTCCAGGTGGTGGCAGAGACAAGAGCAGGGGGAAGTCCAAAGGTCGGTACGAGGACTCAGAGTGTTACCATTGCGGTAAGAAGGGCCATATCAAGCAGAATTGTTTCGCATGGAAGAGAGAGAAGAAGGGCGACAAGGGGAAGCAAGAAGAGAACACTACAGCGGCGGCCTCGGTGCATGGAGGCGATGTGATCGTCGTAGGTGATGAGGTCATTACTAACCTCGCCTGCGATGACAATTCTTGGCTGGTGGACTCAGGGGCTTCAGCACATGTATCTCACAATAGGGCACTGTTTGCCACTTACACGACAGACGACTGTGACGTGTTGAAGATGGGCAATGGAGATGTGTCGAAGGCGGTTGCCGTTGGAGATGTGCTTTTGAAAACGAAGACGGGTGCGGTTCTTGTTCTCAAGGATGTTCGTCATGTCCCTGATATCCGTTTCAACCTGGTGTCGGTTGGAAGGTTGGATGACGAGGGATTCTTCAGTCTCTTCGGGAACAGTCAGTGGAAGCTTTCCAGAGGTTCGATGGTGATTGCCAGAGGAAGCAAGAAGTCCGGTCTCTACTATATGGAGGGGTACGCAGAGGGGGCACAGGAGGTGAACGCAGTCAGTGATGCGTCTACCTAGTTGTGGCACAGGCGGCTCGGCCATATCAGCGAGAAGGGGATGAGCTACTTGGTGAACAGGAAAGTGATTCCGGGGCTCAGGTCTACAAAGTTGGAGAAGTGCACGCACTGTTTAGCTGGGAAGCAAAATAGGGTGTCTTTCCAAAGTCACCCAAGTTCGAGGAAGCCGGCGTTGCTCGAGTTGATTCACTCGGATGTCTGCGGTCCTATGAAGGTAAAATCTCTTGGTGGTGCTTCTTACTTTGTAACCTTTATTGATGATTGTTCCAGGAAGGTTTGGGTCTATGCCTTAAAGACCAAGGATCAGGTGCTGCCTACTTTCAAGGAGTTTCAGGCCTCTGTTGAAAGGGAGACGGGCAAGAAGTTGTTGTGTGTTCGGTCCGACAATGGCGACGAATACATCGATCCCTTTGATGCGTATTGCAGAGAGCAAGGGATACGACACCAGAAGACTCCGCCAAAGACACCTCAGCTCAATGGTGTAGCGGAGCGCATGAACAGGACACTGATGGAGAGGGTGCGGTATTTGCTGTCAGAAGCAAACTTGCCGGGCAGTTATTGGGGTGAGGCTCTTCTCACAGCTGCTTATATTATTAATTTGTCTCCTAGTGCTCCTTTGCAGGGTGATGTACCTGACAAAGTATGGTATGGCAAAGAGCCGTCATACAATCACCTGCGGGCGTTTGGTTGTAAAGCTTTCGTGCATGTACCGAAGGACGAGAGGACCAAACTTGAGCCGAAGACGAGGCGATTCATCGTTGTCGGCTATGGTCGGGATGAGTTTAGCTATAGACTCTACGACCCAGTGGAAGGAAAGCTCTACAGAAGCAGGGACATGGTGTTCGTCGAGGATCAGACCATGACCAATACTCACGATTTCGAGATGCCTTCTGAGGCTGAGGAATTGCCTGAGTTAGAGTCATTTCGCTTCGAGCAGTTTCCAGAGGACATCGCAGAGGATCCAGTTATGGGGGAGCCGGTACATGGAGTTGCTCCCAACCTTGATCATCAGCCTGCTGATGGTGGTCAGGGTGTCCCTTCGGAGGATGAGCATGCCGGAGAGGTAGTTCCTGAAGGGGCGAAGGCTGTCGGTATACAGCCAGCACCAGTGGCTCCACTGAGAAGGAGTGACAGGGATCGTCGACCATCTACGAGATACTCACCGGATGAGTATGTGCTATTGACTGACGGGGGGGAGTCCGAAAGTTTCGCAGAGGCTATGGAAGACGAACACAGGCAGGAGTGGATGGTGGCTATGCAGGAGGAGATGAGTTCCTTGCACACCAATTCCACTTATGAGCTGGTGCGGTTTGCCAAAGGGCAAGAAGGCTTTGAAGAATCGATGGGTGTTCAGAGTGAAGCAGACGGATGATGCTACTCGCCCTCGATACAAAGCCAGGCTGGTAGTCAAAGGCTACGGTCAGCGGAAAGGCGTGGATTATGATGAGATCTTTTCGCCTGCCGTCAAGCATTCGTCTATTCGGGTGGTGCTAGCATTAGCAGCCAGTTTCGACTTGGAGGTCGAGCAGATGGATGTGAAGACGGCATTCCTCCACGGTGATCTTGAGGAGGAGTTGTACATGGAGCAGCCAGAGGGATTCTGTGAGAAGGGCAAGTCACATTTGGTCTGCCGGTTGAGGAAGAGCTTGTATGGTCTGAAGCAGGCTCCGAGGCAGTGGTACAGGAAGTTCGAGTCGTTTACGGAGGAGCATGGTTATGCTCGGACGACGTCGGATCATTGTGCATTTGTGAGGTATTTTGTCGATGATGATTTCATCATTTTGTTGCTCTATGTTGATGATATGCTATTAGTGGGTCGGAATGCCACTAGGATAGCGGAGCTGAAGAGCCAACTGGGCTCGGCCTTCTCTATGAAGGATTTGGGCACAGCGAAGACTATTCTTGGGATGAAGATCAGCCGAGAGAGAGAGAGTCCAAGCTGCTACACTTGTCCCAAAAGAAGTACATTCACCGGGTACTTCAGCGTTTCGGGATGGACGGGCCGAAGAAAGTGAGTTCCCCCCTCGCGGCTCACTTTAAGCTCACTGAGGAACAGTGTCCATCTACCGAGGACGAAAAGGAAGATATAGAGCGGGTTCCATATGCTTCAGCTGTGGAAAGCCTTATGTATGCTATGGTGTGTACGAGGCCAGATATTGCTAATGCAGTTGGTACGGTTAGCAGGTATCTTTCAAATCCTGGAAGGGTACATTGGAGTGCGGTCAAGTGGATTCTACGTTATCTTCAGGGCACTGCTGGTTGGAGACTTTCCTTTGGTGGTGACGAGCCGAAGCTGGTTGGGTATACCGACGCTGATATGGCTGGAGATGTAGACACGAGGCGATCGACTTCGGGCTACGTGATGATGTTTGCGGAAGGAGCAGTATCGTGGCAGTCGCGGTTGCAGAAGTGTGTTGCCTTGTCGACGACAGAGGCAGAGTACATTGCGGCGACGGAGGCTTGTAAGGAGCTGTTGTGGATGAAGAAGCTGCTGCAGGAAATGGGACTGAAGCAAGAGCAGTATACTTTGCTTTGCGACAGTCAGAGTGCTATCCACCTTGTGAAGAATCAGACGTTTCATAGCCGGTCTAAGCACATCGAGACCCGGTATCATTGGATACGGGATGTGGTTGAGAAGAAGGATACGGAGCTTGAGAAGGTGCATACAGATGACAACGGAGCTGATATGTTCACGAAGATTCTACCAAGGGAGGAGTTTGAGTACTGCAGGCAGGTCGTCGGGATGACGACATCCTCCCCATAGTTGTGAAGGGGGAGATTTGTTGGAGTGGGTAGGGTTCCCAACCTATGTGGAGAAGACCCCGGAGTGCGACGAGCGCCGTTCGTGTGTCGAAGAAGCTCGGGAAGTAGGCGACGCGGAGTCGCTGCTGCTGTTACTGCCCATGGGAGGTTCTGGAACATGGGATCCGAGTTCGGGCCGAACTCGGTCCCATGGCGAGTTCGGGCCGAACTCGGTCTGGCTCCTCCAGAATGTTGGCGTGAGGTTCTGTTTGCTCGACACAGAGTTCTGGCCGAACTCTGTGTCGTCGGGGGCGAAGCGGATTTCTGGATGAGTTTTCATCATTGGATATAATCCAACGGTCCAGGTTGGTTGCGGGATTAGGGAGTTATATTAAGATTTCTCAACCCTAATTCAGAAGTGCAACGCATTGGACAACACAAGTTTGAGAGAGGAAGGAGGCAAGAGTGCCATTACAACTTCGGAGAAGAAGACGAAGGATTGAAGGTCGTTGTTCGAAGGAGATCGTGTTCGGGTAATCTCTACTCGTCGTTCTCGCTCTTCGTAGCCTTGTAATCATTGTTCTTATCTCTGAGTGTTGTGGGGATCCGATTTGGATCGGGAGGAGTTTGTAGAGGGTGTAATTCTTCTATTCCATTAGTGGAGGCTTCTCAGGGTTGGACTCCGATCGTCCCGTGGTTTTTTTCCGCAAGGGTTTCCACGTCAAAAATTCTCTGTGTCTGCGTGGATTGTTTTTGTGTGATTATTTTTGGGTTCGTGCGTTGTATTGCTCGGTCCTCTCGCAGGTACTCTCCGGTTTGGGGAAAGGTTTCCACGTTTCTTTCCCAACAGCAGTGACCTACAGAAAAGTGTCTTTTCATATATATATCTTAACCAGTTCTCTTGGATATATCCTATGATAGAATTTTTATCCCTTGGGTACAGTGGTAATTATTCGCATCTAGGAATGAAGGACAAGAAGAAATTATTTTGATCATGCATAATAGATATATTGGTTGAAATAGGTTGACAACATCGCCTTTATTTCCTGCCCGGACCCAACGACTAAAGCAAAAGAAACATAGGTGGCTCGAAAGTGCCTTAGTCACTCTATAGTTCATATAATAGGAACCGTAATGGAGGAGTCATTTTTTCAATCAAATTATTGAAGACATTATATTTCAAATGTGGAGATGATCATGAGAGAGTAGATAAAAGATAGGTTTGGATAGCCTATTATGCATAAACATGATACTCTAAAGAAGAAATATCCTACTTAGAGGACATGAATTTAGGGTGTCCCCTTACTAGACAAAATGTGGTAAGAGTTCAAAGAAAGAAAGAGTTTTATCACTACACAAAGAAAAAGATGTTGCTTCAATGTCCAGTCTGGAATCGGTGAGGGCAACCTAATCTCTTTGAATGCCCTTCTCTTCTAGTTGAAAACAAAATGGAATCTTCTCTTAATTTAGTCAAGGGCGTTATGAACTATAATTGTTCATTGGTTTAGAAATCCACTAAAATTGGCGCATTTGCACTCACAAATTAACTAAGCCGACAAAAAATGTCTTTATTCTATCCTAAAGAAATGATTTACGACCTCGAGCAGGATTGAGTTATCACTTAGGAAAAATCTCTCTGCAATCATCCTTAAGGACGAAAGGGTGGGTTAGTCCTACAATTAGGGCTCTTTCTTCTAATTGTTCTAATTGGCTGTTAGGACTTTCCCCTATTCGATAGTCAAAGAATTCAGATGAAGCAACGATCCACATGTAATGACAGGAGTGAAACCTTTATTGCATCAAAATCTTATAAAGTTGCCTTATTAGATAGGGAAGAACCTCTTTTCATTAATCGAAAAAAATGATTTTGGTGGAGACATATAGGAAGTATATAGTGAAGCATATTTATAGGCAGACAGTTTTACAAGCAAGAAAGTCTTAATTGGTCGCAGCTACTTTATTGGGTCAAATGCTGGCAAAAAAGGCTTACGTGTCATAAGCTAGTCTTGGCTTTGTCAAAGATATGCCTTTAAGTTAAGAAAAAAGTCTTTAGTTTAGGCAAGATGGAGGAGTTTTACATGCACAAATAAGCTATAGCTAAAAAGAGAACTTGTGAGCTTTCAATCCCCTCAACAATTAAAAATGGGTCTCGTATGGATATTTCACTTGTTATCGGATCAGTCGGCACACTTTCATAGTTATCATGTAATTGTTATGTGTCAATAATGCTAACTATGCCATATTGGAGCACACGAATCATCGTATATAATTAATGTTGATGACATTTCCTCCTCTAGATCATCACGTTCCTGACAAGAAGTCAATGCATCACTCCAAGAAAAAAGTTAATTGATATATGTTCCAGAGTCGGCACCTCTAACTCATCCTTGTCTAGTGAGGGCTAATTAATATTACAACATCAACGAGCAAGAACAAAGAAAATGGTGTCCAAAGACAAATATATATTGAAACATAAGATATTTAGAAAGAAAACATCTTCAATCAAGGTTTGTGTTTTTTGATGTTAAAAACTATTTGTAATTCATGTTATAGATGCCAGCACAAACTGTCTGGTGTGAGTTAATTATTCGAAAGATCAAGAGCCCTCTCTGACTCCAGTTTGGGCTAGGAGGTGGATCCTTTATCTATAGAATTAGATGCCATCCCAGCTTCATAAAGCTCTATGGGCGGCTGACATTTCGCAAAAAATTCCCCCATAGAGCCAAAAAAAGCTAGCACAGTCATGAAAAAAAAGGTATTATAAAGCATAGTTCCATGAACAATTCTTTATGGAATTGGATTAGTTTTCTCATAAAACTGCCATAAACTGTGAATCAATAATGATACGAAAATCAAAATCAGAATGGGAAAGAAAAAGATATTATGATGTAAGTTAATGATTCCTTGCATAATATCACGACCCACTCCTGAATAATCGGGTACGTGTTGGACACGTCCAGCCTTCGTCGTTGGACACGACGAAGTAAGCTGTACAATACTAAGAAAAACTCCAAGTCACAAGGTAGATAAAATCAACACAGCATCTATAACGTCCCATACAAGATCTCCACAATCATCCAAGTCTTTTTACAATGTTATCCGGAGACAGATCCGGTAAAATAAAATACAATGATGAAATCAAAATACAATGTACAATATCCAGAAAAACAAATGAAGTAAATCCTGCAATATCCATGATGTCCTAATGCTCAAAGGCCTCAAGCTCACCTGCAACGTATCCTGTCAGAAAAAGAGCAAAGCAAAATCCCGACAAGAAATAATATACAATGTAATCTGAAATACAGAATACAAGGTGAAACCAGAATACAAGAACTGAATGTGAAACTATGGTACTTGAAGTGGAGTGCAAAACTGAAGTACAAAAATGAAAACAATGGACACGACAATCAATATGCACAAGACAATGAACACGACAATCAATGAACACGACAATGAACACGACAATCAATGCAAGTGTGACCTTTGAAATATTAACCTAATGTGTGACCGACTGGGGACCACAATTCACAATTCACAATCCATAATCCACAATTCTACAAGGTTAGGTTTAATCGTACGTGAGGTGTACGATTAGGCTATTCACAATACCTAGGTTGGGTGTGGTCACACACTAGTCAATATTCCCCCAATCCCGCAATAACAATGACTCACAATACATTGACGAATAAGGGACGATGCAATCGTGTGTATCATGTGTCCGATATGAGAACATGGCACATGAGTGTAAGACATAATCACAAAGTAAAAGCTCAAGTCGGTGTACTTGCCTTGTCTTGGAAGCACGAGAGTAGTACTGCATGAAGGTTCACCTGTTATTTTGTACAATTTGTTAGGGTTTTAAATAATAACATTTAGCTAAATATTACAACTATCCATATACTAGCTAATTATATTTTTTTGAAAATATCTAGAGATATATAGCTTGATCAAAATAATATTTAGTGAAAATTACTTTTAGACTATATTTTGCAAGGAAAACATTTATCAAAATATAATTATCCAAAATATATAGATTTTTAAAGTATCTAACTTTATTTATTTAGAAGTGCTTCATATATAGAATATTCATTAACTATATTAATAAGAATTTGCTAATAAATATTTACAAATCTAACTGAATATATATACATACTTGTCAAAAAAATATGTTAGCTTCTAGAAAAATAATTAGAATTTATAGTATTCACTAACAATTTATTCTTAGGATTACACTAAATATAACAATAAGAATGACAACATTAATTACCACAGGAGTTTTATTTACAACACAGAATTTTATAACCAGCACAACAACAACTGCCACTGCAAGAAGCATTTGTATAAATTCATAAAATTAGTTTAAATTATTTAATTACAACAGCAATAGTAAAAGATTAATGTTCTAAATCCCATTACTACAATCTAATCTATCCAGGTGTACCAACTTTAGCAATTCACTGTTGTTAACTTACTTATCTAACCCCAGCAGTCAATGGTTTCAAAGACAACATTAACTTATTGAAACTTGCTCCTAGAGTCTATTGGTCTCCAGCTACTGCTGCTAAACTAAAAGAGCAAGAAGCCTATATTGCACAACTAAGCCAAACAATGACCAAATGCATAACGTGCACTCCAACATAGAAGTCCAATCATGAAAGGACAACTAAAACTTGACCCCTCGATTTTCGAAGGAGCACCCAGCCACACAATCTGGCCCTTCAAGATTTGAATGGTCAAAAAATATATAACATGGGAAAGGAGGTCGGTTCACTTCTCTCTCCCTAGTACAGCATCTGCATATTTAAGCTAACATTAATGGCAGGAATACTTATACTATTAATCTATTCAACCCACTCTCTCCACATTTCTTTCATTCCCAGCCTTCTCTAACACTGTCTTTGGGAACATTTGGGGGGGAGGGAGAGAAAAATTTGAGAGGAAGAAAAATAGAGGGGAAGGAAAATGGAGGAAAGTTAATTTTCCCTTTCTTTGTTTGGATGGACAAAAAGTAGGGGAATAAAAAGTTTAAAAACAATTTTTTATTTGTTTATGGATATAGGTATAATTACTATTTCCTCCTTGGTATTCTCAAATGATGATTTAATTTTAACTTTTTGAGGGGTGGTGGGGTAAATTCACTCAAATTCCTCTCATCTCTCTCCATTTTCCTCCCACATTTGGGAGAAAATTTTTTTGGTGGGACCCACCTACTTTTTCCTCTCAAATTTTCCTCCCCCATGTTCTCTCCCCCTTTCCAAACACCATCATTTAAAATTTTCCTCTCACTTTCCCCTCAACTTTTTCCTTCCTCCCATTTTCCACCCTTCCCAAACGGTACCTAAAGAATCCCATTCTCTTCTACTCTGCCGCAAGAAACTATTTCACTGTCTCCTTCTTCTTAGTTGGAGAAGAACCCTAACTCCAACTCTACTCTTCATCCCGATCCTCAATCCTAACCCTACGCTTCACCTTCTCCATCTCATCTCTAGCCGAGTAACCCTAACCCTAGTATTACTTCCTCTCCCCAGACCATGAAACCCCAACCCATATACAAAACCCTATATGAACTCTAACACCAAAAATAAGAAGGAAAAGGGGTTCGAGAGATCGAGGCGGAGTTTTACCTTGGCGATGGATCTGCGGCGAGTCAAGGCAGCGGATCTGGTTCGGAATGGCTCGACGAGCACTACAAAAATAACCCATTTTAGCGACGTCAAAAGACGTCGCTAAATAAGGAAAATACGTCGCTAAAATAAATTTGCGACGTATTTAGCGACGAAAATTGGGTGTCGCGTATAGGCATGTCGCAGATGACAATTTCGTCGCAGAACGTCGCTGTTTGCGACGGCATGAATAGTGTCGCAAGACGTCGCAAAATTAGCGACAGATAGCAACGTAAGATTACGTCGCCAAAATAGCGACGTAGAGCGACCACGTTATGACGCCATAAATTTTATATATGATGACATGGCATGGCAGCCACGTGTGCACTTTAGCGATGCCTAGCGACAAATTTAGCGACGTCCGCTGACAGGTTGTCATTTTCCATGTCAGCAGTTTAGCGACGTCTAGCGACGTTACGTCACTAGTTAGCGACGTATAGCGACGTGTACGTTCCGTCGCTGTCCGTCGCGGAAAGTCGCTATACATCGCAGATATTATAAAAAAAAAATTTAAAAATATAATTGGTATTTTTGTTATGCTGTGTGTCTGTGTTTACAGTGTGTGTGAAGTGCAGTAATCGAAACTGTCGATGGTTCCGAACACTGCATTTTGCATTCAATGTAAACACAGACACACATCATCACAAAAATGCACATTATATTTTTTTTAAATTTTGGCATCACCTCCTTTGTATATCAGATCATCGCTTATAACCCAGCGTATGTATATTTGTCATCCCCGTCGCAGATATCACAAAGTAAATATCATAATAAAAATAGGAGGCAGTGCAAAGTAAATATCACAGACACACATCTCACAAACATCCAATAGAGTCAAATAAAAATGGAAGATAAAAAGTTTCCCACCAAGTGTATAAACGAAAGTGTACCAATAAACAATTTGTCCATAGGGCCAATACATACAAGTCATAAAAATCAATAAAATCACTGCGGACCCCTGCCGCACAACTGGAATAGAATGTAGTCATACTGCTCCTGGGTGAGCTGCACCGTAGGGGCAGTAGGAGGCAGTACAATGTCTGGAGTCGGCGCCGTCGATGGACCGGGAGGACGTATCTGCTCCAGCTCTCGCAGTCGCTCACCATAAACAGCAAGGGTACTCACCACCCTCTCAGTACTCGCCTCAAGCGAAGCCGAAACCTGAGTGAGTGAGGCAGACATGCTTCTCTGCGATTCCTCCAGCTCGACCTGTCTACGCTCTGTTCGCTGCGTAGACTCGGTGAGCGTGTACAAGCTGGCAGCTGTAGCCTGATGCAGACTCATCAGCTCCGGTATACTGCGCTCGACCGCATAAAATCGTCCGGTGACGATCGGAGGGTCGGATCGTCGCTCGACCGCATCAGAAATCTACTGCTGTAACTCGCGACGCAGCTCCTCGATCTGACGGCGAACATCCTCAGCTCGTGACGACGCCTGCGAAGCCGGAGACTGCGCACTGACAGAGGGGGCGCGGGATGACTCCGAAGCCAAATACGCGCCGTAGGATCCCGTACCGTAGTACGTACCCTTCTGAAGACCGCCAACGGCGGTCATCCAGAGCTCGTCCGGCGATGGAGCTGTAGGCGGATGGGAGGAAGTACCAGCCCCTCCCTCTGCTTGCGCACTAGCAGCAGCAGCAGCCGCCTCCTCCTGTAGCCGAACAAACTCGGCCTAGAACATGTTTGCTAACGTGTAAGTGTTTGCTAAAGTCTATATTGATATCTATTTTCCTGTTTTCTAAATTATAGTAAATTAATATAAAGAATAGAACGTACATATGCCTGCGTCGCCCTCTCGTGAATGAACTCCCCAGCCCTCCGATGGGTGACCAGGAAGACGGTCACCATGTTCGGGTCCTCACCCTTTTTTACCTGTTAAAATATATTATCTATTATTAGTATTAAACATTCTATCGAACTATATATAAATTAATGTCCGTCATAGGAAACGTACCAGACGACGAAAATGCTCCGTCATCGGAATGGAGCCACCACACCACTTACCGGCGCTCGACCGCGCCACCTTGGCCTTGTCAGACCGCTCCTGGTACTTGGGCTCGCTGAATCTAGCCTTCATCGCAGCCCACTGCTCTAGCGTGATCCAACCATGGATCGGCTGTCCGGAGCGATAACGACACTTCTGGTCGTAGATCGCATCACGGATGAGCTTGGCTGCGACGGCAGAAAATTGGCCCTCAATCCTCGCCACCCGGTGTGGTGGATAGAAATAGGTCCTCTACAAGAAGTAAAATACAAAAGTTGTATAATATACACAAATGATTATTAAAATTTAAAAATAAACAAATTTTTTACCTTGAAGTGGGCGAACCAAAAGGCCTTCCTATCTGTGGAAGCATCTGAGTAGTTAATCCAAGGCCCACCATAGTTCTGCCTCAGAAATACCCCCAGCTGTCTCTGTATTGCAGAAGGCCGATATCTGTACAATAATAATTTTTTATGAATATATATGTACATATAATCATTTGAGAAATATATATTAATTAATTAACTTACTTCATAGGCCCGTCCGTCCAAATCTCCATACGCGCCTCGCCCGGGGGAGCGCATGGAGGGTCGCTCTCACCACCTGCCTGGGCAGGATCAGTCTGATCGCCATCCTCCATATGCTCGGCGTGGGCTCCCTCCATAGAGCCGTCGACAGGAGGAATGCTGGACGGGGGATCAGGGATGCTGGACGCGGGATCAGGAAGGCTGGACGACGAGGGAGGAGTCGCCAACCTGCTGGAACTGCCCTGTCCCGGTAATGGACCGAGAATAGAACGGTACACTGGCGTACTCGGAGATGAGGATGAGGGTACGGAACTGCCCTCTCCATCCCCAGGCCGAGGCTGACGGGACTGTCTAATGTAAAATCCTCCGCGTCGTCCTCCTGGTCTAGTCATACCTGATAATAACATATGACAATAAAACAAAAATACATATTTATATGATAGACATCACAGATTTTTGAAAAATATCATAGTCACAGATAAAAGTGTCAATAAAGTGTCACTGAAGTGTCACAGATTTATATGATAGAAGTGTCACTAAAGTGTCAAATATGATGATAAAACAAACGTACAGATTTAATCCTCTTCTGAAAATTCATCTAGTTCGTTTAGCTCATCTACTTCTTCTTCTTCTTCTTCTTCTTCTTCTTCTTCCTCTACATCTTCACTTTCATCTGCATCTTCCTCTTCAGATAATTTACTTCTTCTACACAATTAGATGTGTAATGAGGAACTTCCGTCGTGTCCACTTCTATAATATTTGTTATAAGAGGTAGTTCATCCTGTTGATAAGCTATATCGTCAACCTCAAAGGTATTTCTAGCTTTGGTCTTGCATACTGCCCACCAGTCCGACCTTGTTGTTCTCGGTTTAGGATAACTTGTGAAGTACACGAGCTGAGCCTGACTTGATAGGACAAATGGTTCATATGCTTGATATCGACGCCGATAGTTTATATCAACAAGACCGTGCTTGTCTACTTTCCAACCTTGACCTTCAATCGGATCGAACCAATCACACCTGAATAACACAATCTTAGCAGGCTCTATTCCATAAATATATGTCAGCTCCACGATCTCTCGTAGCACGCCATAGAAATCGTTGCCCGCATCAACATCTTTGTAGTTCGAAGATCTGATACACAAACAGCTGTTTTTGGTGGAGTCGAGATCCACAAAGTTGTCTCTGATCGGGCAAGTTGTTGACTTGAACCTAAACCCATTAACACAGTAGCTTGGCCATATTTTTGCAGCATAAATTGGTCCCTTCGCTAGCGTTCTAATAGACTCATTCTCAAGTCTTGCGTATGGACGATCGACCTAAATACCACGAAAGAAGCAATTAAGCTCATTCTCAATCAAGTGCATATACAGAAAGGTAATTACAGAGTTCTGAAGTCTTACATATGCACTCAACCATGATGAAAAATAATGCCTCATTTCTTGTTCTAGTTCTTCTTCTGTTATGTGTGGCCTACCTGACCTCACATCATCATTAAATATGCTGAAAACAACATCGTGCAATTAATGTAATAGTATAATAATCAACACTATTAAAATAATGTAGACGTATTATTTACTTACCCCTCCAGTTTCTCTACTTCCTTCTCGTCGCAGTTGAGTAATACATACACCTGAGCAGCCCTTAGCTCATCATTGTTCAGATATCTCTTCTTTATTTTACCCGATGGCTTTCCTGGAGCATTAAATACCTTCAGTATTGTATCATTACTTTCATGATCTCCGTCGTCGTTTCTGGAAGCTCTCGTTCTATTAGTTGCAACATGAGGCTTGAAATACATCGAACAAAAGTTTGTAATCTCCTCGAGAACATAGGCTTCACAAATAGAACCCTCGACCCGTGCCTTATTTTTCACCTTTCTTTTTAGGTGATTCAAATGTCGCTCGAACGGGTACATCCATCGATATTCGACGGGTCCACCAATACGTGCCTCATAGGATAGCTGAATCGGCAAATGCTCCATAGAGTCGAAGAATCCAGGAGGAAACACCCTCTCTAGCTTGTATAGTGTTACCGCAATGTCCTTCTCTTGCTTTTCTAGACGATCAACGAGCAATTTCTTAGAACAAAGATCCCTGAAGAATATGCTAAACTCCGTCAATGGATCCCAAACTGCCTGCTGTAAGAATTCCCGAAATGCAATCGGAATTAACCTCTCCATGAATACGTGACAGTCGTGGCTCTTCATATCCGTAAATTTATTTTCCTTTGGATAGACACATCTTCTCAGATTTGACACATATCCGTCTGGAAATTTTAGGCCCTGGATCCACCGACAAAGTATCACTTTATCCTCCTTGTCCAGCAAAAAAATTGACTTCGGCAGGAACTGTTTTCCATTCTGCTGTATCAAATGCAACGCAGGGCATTTGTATATTTCTTCTAAGTCCAACCTGGCCTTGGGATTGTCTTTCGTTTTTCCTTTACGTCCATCACAGTATTAATTATGTTATCAAACACATTCTTCTCAATATGCATGACATCAAGATTATGTCTGATCAGATTGGTACTCTAGTATGGCAGATCCCAGAATATGCTCCTCTTTGTCCAGTTATGATCTCTACCAAATCCATCGCACTTGTACCCAGTTGTAGGATCTTCGATAGCACTTGGAAAATCTTTAACCTCCTTCCATATCGTGGCTCCGCACCACCTTGGCGGTGGATCACCCTTCTTTACAACGCCGGTACGGAATGCATTCATGTTCCTTCTGAACGGATGATCTTTTGGCAGAAATTGCCGATGACAATCAAAGAAGCACGGTTTTCCTCCGTGTTTCAAGCGGAAAGCCTACGGTACATACAATACGGACATGAGAGACGGCCATGAGTGCTCCATCCCGATAACATTCTATAGGCCGAAAAGTCGTTGATGGTCCACATAAGGGTTGCCTTCATCTGAAAATTCTGCTTTCTGGAAACATCGTACGTGTTAGCGCCTACTTTCCATAACTGATTCAACTCATCTATCAAAGGCTGTAAGTACACGTCAATGTTCCTCTTGGGATTGTTCGGACCATGAATTATAACGGTTAGAAACATGTACTGAGTCTTCATGCACATCCAAGTCGGTAGGTTATACGGAGTGACAATCACAGGCCAGCACGAATACTGGGATCCCGAAAGACCAAAAAGAGTAAAACCGTCAGAAGATAGTCCCAACCTGACATTACGCGGAGCTGAAGCAAAATCAAGATACACTCGATCAAAGTGCTTCCACGCTTCTCCATCGGATGGGTGATCCAACACTCCTTCAATCTGTTCTCGCATGTGCCAACTCATATTTTCGGCCGTCTCTTTCACCATAAATAATCTTTGTAACCGCGGCGTTAAAGGCAAGTAGTGCATTGAATCGGTCGGTCTTCTTGCACCGGTAGACCTTCATGTACTTGTTGTCTTATAGCGATCAGCACCACAAAATCTGCACACATCTGCGTCCTTGTCGTCTTTGTAGTACATCATGCACCCATTACGACAGGAATCGATTTTCTCGTATCCCATCCAGAGCGATCTCACCATCCTCTTAGACCGGTAGAAGTCTTTAGGCAACTTAGCACCCGCCAGCAAGATCTCTAGAATCAACTCCAATACTCGGTTGTAGCATTCTTGCGACATGTTAAAATCTGACTTAATGCTCAACAGTCTTGTAACCACCTCCAACGGTGAATGATCCTCACAACCAGGATACAATGGAGTCCTTGCATTCTCCAGCAACTCCATGAACTGTACAGCATCGACGTTCGGTGCCTTCTCAGGTGCATCATGAACGAAACTAGGCCCCGCAGTGTCGAAAACCATGTTCACGCACCCGTCGTCATATGCATGATTATCTGAAACAAAATTAGGTCCCGCATGCATATACGGCTCAACATAAGGCTCCGGCTCTGATGCTAAAGACACAAGTTCTCCGTGTGCGGTCCACTAATAGTAATTAGGCGTGAAACCCCTCGAGTACAAATGATATGTCACTTCCACTTCTGGATAATATTTCACGTTATGACATTTCATACACGGACACTTAATTTTGGTGCCGTCCATGTACTGAGGGAACGCCTTAGCAAACTGCAGGAACTGCTCTACTCCCGCTATGTATTCATCCCGCACACCACACATATCATCAGGACGACGATTGTACATCCATGAACGATTCCACAAGTAGTAATTCATATCCATTTGGAAATAATTCTGCAAAGATGGACACACATTATCCAATAGACACAAATTCATATATTATGTCTTATTATGGGACACACATTAGTAGCGGACAGTTACTAATAACAATGATATGCAATCTAGGTCAAACTAGGTTGTACTAAGTCAAACAAGGTCAAGCTAAGTCAAACAAGGTCAAAGTAGGTCAAGGGTTGACCTATAGTCGACTTTGTCAACTCTTAGTCCAATCTAGGTCAGATGTTGACTCTACTTTGACTTTCAGTCAAAATAGTAAACCTTGGTCAAACAAGGTCAAATCTAAGTCAAATATTCTATTTCTAGTCATTACCTACCAAGGTACCCTTTACCTTATCGCTATTGGTATCCCAATACCAATACCTTATAATTCATATCTTACTAGGCCCTAACTAGCCCATACTAGCTAGCACACACCATTCAAGGCTATACAAGCCTAACCTATAATTCAAGTACCAATAATGACCAAAGTCAACTAAAGCTATCTCATACACACAAGTAATATCTTGGTGTCATTTGTTTAGTCTTAAAAAAACACAATCAACTAAAACTAGTACCAAGTAATGAGCAATAGTGAGTTACCAAAGCAAACTGATCAGACTAAAGAATGCCAATCAACTTGGAAAGATGGATACACTGTTGACCATTTAACAAACATGAAGACAACAACAACAAAAAACATTGTTAAACAACAATCATCAATAATGAAACTAGAACACATTCTCTACATTCATCACAATCAAGAAACCCTTACACTACAAACCTCCATAGTTGTTCAGAGATCAAAGGATGGATCAGTATCAATCTAGACAGTCAAATCTCGAAAATGAAGATGGCAAACCTCGGATATAAGCACTCAAAAGTATTGGCAAACCTAATGAACTAATTATACCAAGAATTGTGGATCGAAATAAGGTTTACAATATAATTGTGCATGCAAACCAAGATTTCCTCTATTATTCAAAACAAAGTGTCATTTTTTTTTCTAGATCAAACATTATGTTTATCAATGGTGCTAACCTGTGTGTGGGTATGGATGTATGGTACATGGCAGTTCAACAAATAGGTGTGGACAAGTATAGGCTAGTGTGTCAAGTGTGTGTGTTTGGATGTGATACCATTTTGTGTCAATGGGGCAATATGTGTGTGTAGAGTACATGGTGCATATAGATAGGGTGTATGTGATAGGTTTGCATATGTGTGTGATGTATATGGGACTGTGATCTCATTTTGTGTATGTGTCAAAAATGGTTTAGACATAGGTGTGTGTCAAAAATGGCAGTTAGCTACTAGGGTGTTGTGTGGTGGTACATGTATGTGTGTGTGTGTATTTGTAACCTGGAAAACAGTGTGTCAAATTAGGGTGTGTGTGTATAGAGAGTGGACATGTAACAGGAAAAACAATGTGTTAACAGGGAAAAGCAGCTAGTGTAATGTATGTAATAAAATTCAGTGTTCATGTGGATGTGTATGGTACATGTGAACTCAGTGGTGTGAGCCATTCTCAGGAAAATGGTTCCCAAGTTTGTGACAGTTCATTAACCCCAAACCAATCCAAAATTCATTTCGAAATCCTTATTTGTCCAATGCAAATCCTAACCATAGTAGCTAACACACAGGTGAAAGTATTTAACATGAAAGTTAATCATCAAAATTAGTTTGAGAACAAGGAATTAAAATCAGAATTTAAACTAACAGGACTGTTCAGTCTAAAGAGTCCATTCCTATATTCGAATCCAATATAGGAGGAGGAGTATGTGTGTGTGTCTGTGTGTGTGTGTGTGTCTGTGTCTGTGTCTGTGTGTGTGTGTCCGTGTCCGTGTGTGTCCGTGTGTGTATGTGTGTGTCTGTGTCTGTGTGTGTGTCCGTGTGTGTGTGTGTGTGTGTCCATGGGAGAGGAGGAGGAGGAGGAGGAGAAGGAGGAGGAGTTAGGTTAGGGTTTACCTAACGAAGAGGAGGAGGAGCTCGAGGAGGAGGAGGAGAACGACGGGGTAGGGGTCACCGGGGGGGGGGGGGAGTCGCCGGAGGAAATCACGGGGGGGGGGGGGGGGGGAGTCGCCGGAGGAGCTCGAGGAGGGAGAGCAAATTTGGAGAGGGGGAAAAAATTTTGAGTGGGGGGGAAAAAGAGAACAGCGTGCCCTAAGTAAAATAGTTAGCGACGTCACCAGTCGACGTCGCTAACCGTCGCAACAATTTTAATATAGACGACATATTTTAATAATATATCGCTGGACGTCGCTATTCAGCGACGTAGTTTATGAAGTGTCGCTGAACGTCGCTATTCAGCGACGGTTTGCGACATCGATAGAAGGGAGTCGCTATATTATATGTTTAGCGGCAGAATTTTATTTCGTCGCTAAATAACGTCGCTAATAGAGCATATTTTACTAGTGGAGGCAAGCCGCTAGCTCGACAGCACGACGGCGTCTCGTCGGAGATGCCTCCTGGCAACAAGGCCTCGACGATGGCTCAGTCTTCAAAGTAAGTGCTGCAGTCGAGGTGATAGTGCGGTCTTCGAACTAGCATGGTCCACGAGGGGATGTTTTGAGTCTCGAGGGATGCTTTACAATGATCAAGGAACAGCTCGGTGACGAGCTCGAGGTGGTGCAACATCCAGCGAACAAGCTGTCGGCTACGCGGTGGATCTGACAACGTCAACCAAGTGCAGGCCGACGATGAATCAAGGGGTCCGACCTCACGCTATGCCACGTGCGGTGCGATTTGAACGTCAGAGATCTCCGGAGAAAGGGTGAGACACCGGTCGAGCAAGGCTGGCGTCAGATTTCGTCTTTGGTGAGGATGGCGAGCTCTGTTACTGCATCTGGTGGTGAGAAAGCTCGGGATGAACTCTGACGAGAACCACAGTAGCGGACGATGGTGCATGACCAAGGTCGGCCAGGACAATAAGGGATGAGAGAGAAAATATAGAGAAAGAGTACTGTGCTGTCAGAAATTTTAAGAACTGTGCCAGCTTTATAATAAAATATTCTGTGTTTCCAGATTAGGACAGTGGTACTGCTGTGAATAGCTACAGATCTGGGGGTGTTCTCCTTGCTATGATAGTGGTAGTGGCAGTGTCTGTAATTAATTATAGATCTGAGGGTGTATAGAATAGGCCCTGTAACCAATTCCTAACTGAATTAGTTAGACTCAACTAATTACAAAAATCAGTTCAGCTAAATAGAAGAATTTAGGAATAAGTAGTAAACTCTTTCTCCCACTAGAATGAGTGGGCCGACATCCTTATCAAGGCTGGTAAAAAAGAAATTAAATTCAGAATACAATAAATAGAATAATAATCAAAATTTGTTAATAAATAATAATCAACATTTTGTAATTAAGCAAAAGATTTGAAAGTAATCACTTAGCATAAATAACTAGTATCACCAAACTTGATAATTATCATATCTAATTATAACTTTAAAGTATTTGACAATTTATAATAATTACCATTAAGATTTTTAAAAATAGCTTGAAACAGTATTTAAGAATTAAACCTTTAACTAAGAAATATTATCAACCAATAACAACTGTTAATATCCTTCATTCTCAGGAAGGTAGTCCCACATCATCAAAAGAAATTCATTACCAAAATATTTTCTATTTATTAGTAAAAGACAAATTAAGGTTTTTGATGGTCGGTTTTAATTGAAATATATTTGACTAGCCCAAATTCAATATAACCTTTTTACTTAAAGCAAAGAAAATTTCAACAATATACGAAAATAGGTTTAGGGACTTACACATAATACGACAACCATTATCTTAACATACAACACTCGAGAACATACATAATTGAATTATCATCTTTAGTTCCACTCCAAAAAAGATCAAAGAGACTTATAGAGGCTTGGCAATAGTTTTTCCAACAAAATAGAGAAATTATTTATCTTTTACATTAGGAACCCTATTATTATGCAGGCTCACACCCATACTCTAATTTCAATGGTCTCAACACTCCGACATGCACATGATAATGATTACTCTTACATAATTAATTTATAATAGTGGTTGATCCCTAGTTCGTTACTTTTGATGTTGTTCATGTTTGTCACGGAGCTTGTTCAAAGATGCTAGAACTAGATGTCGAGGTCAGAGATTCAAACAAACGTTCCCCTTCTGATTATTCTCGAGATTCATGAGGAACACTATAATATAAATATGATTACAAAAGCAATAATAATCAGAAAATAAATCTCACGTTCTTCCTCGCAATCGCAGTTGCTGACGGACAGAACTGAATTATAACTCAGAGAAAAGAGAAGAAAGAAGAAGAGGAAAGGTTCTTGCTGGGGTGATTAAGATCACCGTTGCTCAAAGCAAGATTCGCCCCACCACGATCTGCTTCCAGGAACCAGCAAGTTCACGAAGAACTTCTAGAACGCTCGTAAGTCAATATTTGAGACTTGAACGGACTTCCTGGACTTTACGGACTCCCTTAACTCTCTTCTTGGTCTATGTTCCAAAGGAGGCCAAGGAGCTCTATTAATAGAGTGGAGTAAGTGTAACTCCACTTCCCAGTTTTAAAAATAAATAAATTCGATTTCTAAGAGTTATAATTTTTATTGTTAGCTTTAAATAATAAATTAGTTTTAATTAATAAATTTGGTGATCTATTTTGGAGGGAATTAATTTTGAGCTAAAATTTCAAATTTCAAAAGTTGTTGTAACCAACTTTGTGGTCCCCATTCTTTATTTTTAATTTTTCTAACTGTTTTCCTTAAAAATCTGAAATAATGAAAAGGCAAGGGGTTTTATTGAGTAAAACCATTGGCGAGGGGGAGGGGGTCTTCTGTAATTAAATTAGGGCGGGGAGAGTAAAGTGTAAAATTTAAACTTTTTTCTTTTATATTCTGTGGTGGAGAGAGAAAACTCATTCTCTCTACCAACTCATTTTCTTCTGAGCTCCTTCCCCTTTCCTCACCGAGCGGCGGGCCTAGGGTTCCGACCCAGCGAAGGCGACGACGACGATCCTGACGGCGACGGCGACGAAGAGTTGGCTTCATCATTGAGATCTCGGCGACAGTGACTCATCCGCGGCGGTGCCTCCCAGTACGTTTTCTCGACGACGACACTTCTTCTTCTTCGCCGATCCTCATGGCTGCATGTGCATGAGTTCGTCGCCCCACTAATTTTTGTTCAGATCTTCGATCCTGGTGAGTGAATTGATTTCTCCTATTTTAGAACTTTGAATCACCAGATCTATTCATTCATCCTCACCGCATATGTTAGGTTTTACTCTGATCTCATGAAATCGAGCAACGAACTCTGTAGAGCCGATTGTTTGATTTAAGTCCGACTCAGAATTATTCTCGTTCAGATCCTTGATCCCTGGTAAGAAATCAACTGTGTTCTTTCAATTCAATTTTTGAGAATTGGACAGTAGTTGATCAATCCTTATATTTTTTTCTAAGTTTAGTTGTTCTTAGAAAATTTGGGTTGGATCTGTGGTTGGAAGAATTTTCGGATTGGATTGTCACTGATTGGCTGAGTTCGTGTCCTGAGCGAGATCGTGTCGGGTTCGACTATTCTTGAGATTTTGATTCCTTTTCAGCAGCAGGTAACATTTTATTTCCCTTTCATTTCTGGCATCGTGTTATGCGTGATTATAATTTCTGTGTGGTATTGTTTATGTTTTGAGCATACGTCGTACTGCTGCTATTTTGGGCTATTTTGGATCGGATCCAAGTCCTGTGTCCAATCTTGCTATATCCAATCGATCTTGTCCGGTTTGGGGAAATACTCCAAGTAGTATGGATCGGTGTTGTACCCAACGTTCGTGTAGTCGGTGTTCTGCGAACGCTCGTGTTGCTCCTGGTGGATGCTAGTTCGAGTTCGATGCGGAGTAGCCGACGTGTAGAGTCCGGTCGTGTCCAGTGCGTGGGTAGATGCTGTGATATCTTCTTCAACTCAGTATGTCCTGGGAAAGTCGAGCAGGGAATTTTCTCTATTCATCAGTAGCAGATGTTACATTTTTAATATTGAATTCTTCTATTTAATTTGTATATATGTACTGTATATTCTTTCTACTTTTTGGTTTAACTATGTTGATTGAAGTCAGTAATAGGAGATGGGTGCAGATGTAGATTTTTAATATTCTTATTCAAAGTGGTTGTATGGTTTGTTCGAGTGTTCTGTGTCAAATGAATTTGGTTAGGATTCCTAACCGTTGGTTCTTACATTTTAATTTTGTGCTATGGAGTTATGGTTCTGTAGAGACCAACCTTGCTGTATCCAAACGATCTTGTCCGGTTTGGGGAAATACTCCAAGTAGTATGGATCGGTATTTTACCCAACGTTCGTGTAGTCGGTGTTCTGCGAACGCTCGTGTTGCTCCTGGTGGATGCTAGTTCGAGTTCGATGCGGAGTAGCCGACGTGTAGAGTCCGGTCGTGTCCAGTACGTGGGTAGATGCTGTGATATCTTCTTCAACTCAGTGTGTCCTGGAAAAGTCGAGCGGGGAATTTTCTCTATTCATCAGCAGCAGATGTTATATTTTTAATATTGAATTCTTCTATTTAATTTGTATATATGGACTGTATATTCTTTCTACTTTTTGGTGTAATTATGTTGATTGAAGTCAGTAATAGGAGATGGGTGCAGATGTAGATTTTTAATATTCTTATTCAATGTGGTTGTATGCTTTGTTCGAGTGTTCTGTGTCAAAATAATTTGGTTAGGATTTCTAACCGTTGGTTCTTACATTTCAATTTTGTGCTATGGAGTTATGGTTCTGTAGAGAGTGGTTTGAATCACAATGGTCTTCATATCCACTCACTACGACCAAGCACTTATTGTAGAGAGCATGACAATTGGTATTAAGGAGGATTTAACTATAGGACAGAATCTGTTTACTCTAGCCAAGTAGCTAAGTAGCTAATGTTTTCTATCAACCAACCCTATCCATTAGTTACTCATAATCATAGGAAAGCTAGAAATTGATGATAGTAGTACCTTGAGCTATTATAGTGCTTATTTGATCTTTAAATTAGAAGAATTTTTTCTATTTAGTTGCATGTATATGTGTACTAAGTATTCCTAAATAACTAGATGAGCTAATTACAAATCAATATATAGATACCTGTTTAAATGAAATATAGTTATCATTCAAATTAAGCTTGGTTAAATAGATGGAATTCACTAATTAAGAATTGATAAGTATTAATAAATTGTAATCATTAACAGGAAGACATCTAGTTCCATTGATTACCGTACTTTCCCGGAGCCAGGCAAGTACTTTTCTACGGTTTTGTGCATTTACATTCTTGTACCCTTTCTTGTGACACGTCATGGCACGATATTCATGTACTCCTGTATTTCTGTACCCTTGCTCTCGTACTTATTAGTGTCGGGTGGGGAAATACACTAGCCATGTGACCAATCCCGGTTACTATATCCCTGTGCCTAGCTTAGGCCTCGCATTGTGCACGCGGGCCCTAAGTCGTACCATATTCATGTACTCCTGTATATGTTCTTACCCCAGCCGGTCACATGGACTAGATGTATTTCGATATTGTGCACTTACCATGTCTGGTACTTCAGGATTATAGTTTCATTCCTGTATATTATATTTCCTATACTTACATGTTCTTGTATATTACTTTTTCTGTACTATAGTTCCCGTACTCATTTCCTGTACTATTTTCCTGTACTACCATGTTCATTCCTGTTTATCGTTTTCCTGTATCCCTTGTACTCATTTTATATCATGTTCATGTTTCATTACCTAGAACTGTACTTTGCTCCACCCCTGAATAGGATATGTTGCAGGTGAGTTGGAGGCCCTGTACGACACCTATTATGGACAGGATGTTGCTATACTTGCTGAGCCAGCTGGAGCTGTGTTGGACCTAGAGGCTGCAGAAGCCTAGAGCTTACCTTAGCACTTTACAGTTTTACTTTATTTTTGAGACTAGTAGACTCTGTCTTTTATTTTGCTGGAATGTAATAAAATACTTAGACCTGTACTCTGGATTTGGGGACACATTTATAGATGCTGTGATTTCATACTTGTTCATGTTTGTCTGGTTAGTTTCCCTATATGGTACAGCTTACTTTGTTGTGTCTAACGACAAAGGCTGGGCGTGTCCGACTCGTATCCGATTATTCGAGAGCGGGTCGTGACAGTGAGACTTCACCTTTTCTCCTATCCGATGTGGGACTGAAATACCAATACTCAAAAATAGAGTTTGATATTTTAAATCATCCCACAATCGGCATAGTAGTGTGCCAGTCCACGCTTACCCCCCGAACACTCCCGTGCATGCACAAGACAAACTGGAGTCTGTGTCCGAGTCCGAGTCCGCACAACAAAAATCAACTTGCATCCTTGTTGGAATTAATCCTTTTTTCTTCTAGGAAAATACTCCCACATGGCACACAATTGTGCCCTACCTCACCTCATGTGCACACCTCAACACAGGCAATACATTATATTGAGATACTCACCATTTGGTGTAGCCGATGTGGGACTATCTTTCCTAGTCTAAAGGCAAAAACACTAACAGTTCATGTAGTGATCTTCTATCTTTCCAAGATAATTTTTATTATAATAACATGTTTTAAGAAAACAGTCGGACTTATTAACTACCACCTTTTCTCTGCATCTTTGTACCTTTTGGTGGTGTCACACTACTGTAACATGAGGTCATCGGCCTGTTTGTAGTGCTAACTACCACTCTTCATTCTACAACATTAGGCTACCTGCCTATATGCGGTGCTACACCACTGTGACATGGCTTGCAAAGTCGAGGCATTACCCTTACCGCGGAACCTCTTCGTGGTGTCACCCTACTGTAGCATGGAGACCTTACGCTCCTTTGCAGTGTTGTGCTACCGTGCTTCCTGTAGAGCACACCAGACATTCGAAATGCCTGAGAACTCATTAAGGCGTCTAAGCCATCCTCCCACAGGACTTGTTCTTTTAAGAGAACATATAGTAGACAACAGTGGTTATGGGTTCGTAACCCCTCAGTGTCTCAAAGGACTATCCACTGTTCCAGATATTCTCTCCGTCAGTGGTCCTTCTTTGAACCAAAAGTTAGATGCCTTGTAGATTTCTCTTTGAACTAATAGTATAAAACTTTATAATAGAATTATAAAGACAGAATATCACATCGTCTTCAAGTCCATCATAATTGCTGTGTCCTCGACCAGCTGGCGCTTGAGACCTTTGGTGAACGGATCGGCCAGATTTTCCTGACTTCGAACCTCAATCACAGTAATGACTCCAGTCTTTATCAGATCATTCACCGCCCTGTGCCTCAATCGCACAGTCCTCTTCTTACCATTGAAAAGGTCATTTGATGCCACCGTTGTAGCTGTCTGGTTGTCGCAGTATATCGGTACCATCAGAATCTGTGCACCAACCACTGGAAGATTATACATGAGCTTCCAAAGCCATTTTGCTTCTTCTGCTGCAGCAGCCAATGCAAAGAACTCATATTCCATGGAGGAATGAGAGAGCATTGTCTGCTTCTTCGACTTCCACGATATAGCAGCCCCATCCATGGAGAAGATGTATCCTCCTATGGACCTTTCGCTCTCTGCTTCTGAACACCAGCTTGCATTACGGAAGCCTTCCACTACTGTCGAATATCCGCTATAGTGTAGTACATACTTTTGAGTCCTCTTGAGATATCTCATAACTCTCTTCTCGGTCTTCCAGTGCTCCACACCTGGGTTGCTCGTGAATCGACTCAGCATCCCTACGGCAAAAGCTATGTATGGCCTTGTGGCAGTAGTTGTATACATCAAACTTCCGATGACGCTTGAGTACTCCAGCTGCTTGACGCTTTCCCTAGGATTTGGCTTCAGCTTCTTGTCACACCTATAAGGAGTATCGATCCCTGGAAGATCCTGATATCCATAGCGTGTGAGCATCTTTTCATTATAATAAGACTGTGCCAACGCCACTCCAGTGTCTGTCCGGATGATCTTTATCCCTAGGATATCATCAGCTTCCCCTAAGTCCTTCATACTGAACTTAGATGAGAGGAACTTCTTTGTCTCAGTGACACATGCTAGATCTGTACCCAAGATCAACATGTCATCTACGTATAGACAAACGATGACTCCTCTCCCGTCAGCAAACTTTGTGTAAACACATTTGTCCGTCTCACTGACCATGTAGCCGTTTAATCTAATGACTTTGTCAAACTTCTCGTGCCACATCTTGGGATCTTGCTTCAGACCGTATAGAGATCTCACCAACTTGCAGACTTTGTCTTCAAGGCCCTTGATGATGAATCCTTATGGCTGTTGTATATAGATCTCTTCGATCAACACTTCATTCAGGAATATTATCTTCACATCCAACTGATGTATGACGAGCTTGTGAATTGCACTCAGAGCAATCAACATCCTGATGGTTGTCATCCGCGCTACTGGAGCATATGTATCGAAGTAGTTGATCCCTGCTTCTGAAAAAACCCTTTGGCTACCAACCTTGCTTTGAACTTGTGAATAGTTCTATCGACCTTCATATTCTTCTTGAAGATCTACTTGCATCCGATTGGTTTAGCTCCTTCAGGCAGATTGACCAACACCCACGTATTGTTGGAGGTTATAGAGTCATACTCATCATTGATAGCCTCCCTCCAAAAGACAGCGTATCTGGTCTTCATCACCTCATCATAGGTAAGCGGATCAGCTTCCATATGATAGGTAACGAACTCATCTCCGAAGTCCTTCTATCTCCTCACCTGCTTAGATCTGGGTTCTGCGAGTTCTGGTTCAACAATTGTCTCTGGTATGATAATTTCTTTTTCTTGGACTGTATCATCTTTGAAAGTAATAGCCGCCTATGCACTCATGTTATTCTCCGAAATGTCCATGATAACAATGTTCTTGTGCCTCATAAATTTATCTTCAAAGAATTCGGCGTCGCGAGATTCAATAATTTGATTGGTTTCAACATCAAGAAACCTCCGAGCATTACTTTTCTCAGCATACCCCAAGAAGATCGTCTTTGTAGTCCTTTTCCCAAGCTTCTGAATCTTCAAGTCCGGAAGCTTCACATATGCCAGGCACCCCCACACTCAAATGATGTTCAAGTTGGGTCTAACTTTGAACCAGAGTTCATGAGGAGTGACTTCGGAACCTGCGTACGGCACTCTGTTCATAATAAACGTAGCCGTTAACGCAGCTTCTCCCCAGAAGCAGTTTGGAAGACCTGCAATCAACAACATTGAGTTCATCATCTCTGTCAATGTCCTGTTCTTCCTTTCAGCTACTCTATTTGATTAAGGAGAATACGGAGCAGTTGTCTCATTGAAAATTCCATGTTCTTTGCAGAACGATGTGAATTCAATAGACCTGTACTCTTCACCTCGATCACTTCTGAGTCTCTTGAGTTGTTGCCCAGTTTGACGTTCAGCCTCAGCCCTGAACTCCTTGAACTTCTCGAATGCTTCGTCTTTAGACTTGAGCAGATAGACGAACGCGTACTTCGAGTAGTCATCGATGAATATAATAAAATACTTCATCTTGGCCTTTGTGGAGAACTGTCTGAAGTCACAGATATCTGAGTGTACCAACTCCAGAAGATCTGTAATTCGATTGACCCGTTTGAACGGTTTTCTAGTGATCTTTGTCTGTGCACAAACCTCACACTTCTCCGCCTCCTTACCCCTACATTTGGAGATAAGCCCTAGACTAGACATTTTGTTTATTCTTTTACAATGAACATATCCTAGTCTATTGTGCCATAACTCAAGAGAATAACCAGAAGAAGAAACTGTATTAATCATTTTTGCAGGAGTTACAAGTTGAAGTTTGAACTTTCCTTCGGTACAATAAGCTTTTCCGAAGTATGTTCCTTTGTAGGACATCACTATCTGCCCAACATTGACGTCCATCCTCAAGCCTGCATTACATAGCAGACTTCCAAAGACCAGGTTCTTGGCTATCACCGGTACATGCTTTACATCTTGAAGCGTCAGCGACTTCTCCGAAGTCAGGTTCAGTACTACCGTTCCTGTCCCCAGTACTGTAGGACCGTTGAGCACGTCTAGAGGGGGATGAATAGAGCGAGTGCAGCAAAAAATAATCACCAATTTTAAAATTATAAACAGATAACTATAGCAGTAAATGAGTGACAGTAAATAAATATAGCAAGAGATAGAGAGATCAAACTCAGTGACACAGCGATGTATACTGGTATCCCTCTGAGAGGACTAATCCAGTCTCGAGTACTCTTGCTCGTTGTTAATCCACTAAGGCACAAGCTAATTGAGAGCTTGCAGTCTCTTACAACACCGTGCTTGGTGACAAGTGTACGACCAACTTCACAACATCGTGCTTGATGACGAGCACACGACCGTTTCCATAACAGAAATAATTTTTGTACTTTGAACAACCTCTTTACAACACTTGAGAACCAAAAGACTCTAGATCGAAATAGATATTACTGGCTTTGGCTAAGAGGAGTGTAGGTGTGATATGAAAACTTTTGATCGGATGAAAATACTTATTGAATAGAGAAGAGAAGATGAAATTGATTGAGTGATTTGGAATGAGAAATTCTCTTCTATGTATAGGTGTTTTTTGGGACCGAACTCGGGCAGAGTTCTGATGCAAAGATTTTATGTATGAACGTTGCATGCAGATTTGGAGGCAACAAATATTTAAATTTAAACTGACCGAACTCGGTCAGAGTTCGGACCGAACTCGAGCCGAACTCGGTCAGAGTTCGGACCGAACTCGGGCCGAACGCGGGCCGAACTCGGTCAGAGTTCGGACCGAACTTGGGCCAAACTCGGCTCGAGTTCTGTCTAGGTAAAAATGTAAAACATTTGTAAAATATTGTTGCAGAATGGAATTGAACGTTTTGGTGGATGGAATATGGATAGGTAGGCTGCATAAAAAAAGTGGACTATGATTAACCTAAGCCAGTATTATCCAGTCGATCTTACAATTTATATCCTAGACTCAATAAAGATAAATTACATAATAAATTGTAAAATGACTCGAACTAGATTGCAATGAAAGTCAGCTTCAGACTGATGATTTACGTGCTTGATGATGCAGTAGTACGCTTGTTGATATTGATTTCACAAGACCTGAAATAATTAGCCGCAGTTCGTATATATTATGTATTGACTTAAGTTTATATCGATTATTAAAATCGGGTGTGACTATGGAATGGGCCAACAATCTTCCCCATTTTGATAATTGACAAACTTGAGTCTATACCAAAATATATCTAAAATAGAACAAATAAAATTACCTGAAAAAATGGTTATGGTATTCTTTCTTTGAATGTTAATTTTGGTATTGCGCTCTTTCTCCCCCTTTGTCAATGAAAAAATGGTTTTGGCTCTCCCGTAATGTGTGAAGCCAATAATGTTCATCAAACAGACAAAGTAATACTAGAGAGATAACCAAATTACAACATTGCCACAAATAACAAGTGCATAAAAGAAATAACTAGTAGTGAAATACTGAAAATGTCATGCATAATAGAAAGATACAACCATCATAAACATCACAAAGTGCTAATAAATGTCTAACTGTAAAGTTTAGACATATAAAAAAGACTACATCAGAGATCATCATCTATCAGACCCTATCCAAAATCTACTAGCTCAAGTCCTCATCACATCGGAGTGTCGTCACCTCCAGGAGCATCCGGTGGAAAATAAGCAGCAGTAGGATCGAAGTGAGGAAATGTCGTCTCATCGTCAAACCTGGGTCCAGGGAAGCTGGGGTGATGAAGTATGGTAACTAGATCTGATCAGTCATGAGAGAGACTCCAGTGAATATCAGCAATGCAGTTCTGCAACACCTGAGCCTAGGTGATATCGCGGAACTCTGAGTCAAGACAGCCCTGATGTCGTTGCGCAGAGAGGGCAACGAAATCATCAAATCGCTGATAGAAGCCAGGATCAAAACCCGGAGCAGGGGCTAGAGCAGCAGCAGCAGGAGGAGCCTCGGGGTCAGCATCTGGAACAGGCTTAGCACCAGGAGGCAGAGGGGTAAGATATAACCTAGACCTACTAAGCTCAATGATAGTGGAGGAATAAGGACAGGTTTGAAGATCGATTTCAAACCTCCTAAAGATAGAAGCCAAATGCATAGGATAGACAAGGTTGCGTCCTGCATTTTTGTAGTTAAGCATCCAAGCTATCATAGTCTTGGGAACAGAGAATGGAATGCCAAAGTGAATGTGGTACATGGCTGACAATTCCAGGAAGGTAATCTTATCAGAGGATCCCTTCTTCGGAAGAATAACAGAGAATACAAACCTATGGAGTTCATAGAAGTTTTGGTTGAGATGCTTGGAGTAAACTCTTCTAGGAACAGGTTTGGGATGGCACAAAAGTTCTTTGAAGGAATCAAAAGTGACACCTTCAGGGAATTTAATGTGATGAATGTCCACTAAAGCTTCACCTACATCAGGAACATGAAAGTAATCACTGATGTCGGTGGCGCTGAATTCTAGTTCTTGTCCAGCAACGCAAGAATAGAAATTTCTGTTATCTTTTACTTGCAGGTTGCAGTAAAACATACAGACAACATTATCATAAATATTCTCAACTACTTCGAAAAAGTCACGAAAGCCGCGACGGTCGAAAGTGGGAGCATATTCAGAAAAGATAGTAAAGTTTACACGTGCTCCAGCACAAATTCTACGACCAAAAAAAAGAGTCAAACCAAAGGTCCGAAAATTCCTTGTCAAAAAAGAGACCAGAATCATAATCATCAGATCCCGTAGGTCTAGCTGGACTGAAGACATTAGTGGAAACATAGTCAGAGGAGGAAGATCCTGCATGTAAGGAATCAACCTCTCTTTTGGTGCTTAGGTGCCATAGATGAGAAGGAGAGGATAATGGAATACCTTCGAAGAGGACGAAGATGATGGAGAAGAATGACCTACTAGACTCCTGAGAAGCTCGAATGGAAGAAAGAAAAAGAGTTCTTGGGAGCATTGGAGGGTTTTTCTCGGTTGAAGGATGAGAAAAAGTGGAAGGAAGAAGAGGATTATATAGGGCTAGGGTCGGCAGTTCAGTTCTAGAATCTGAACAGCGACGACCGAACTCGGTCAGAGTTCGGTCCGAGTTCGGCTGCTTGTATTCCCAATGTCATAAATGCCGTATTTGTTTAAAATTTTGAATTTATAACTGTTACTTCTTCATTTAATGACTTCTATTACTTTGGGTTAGCTGTAGGGGCCGGATCCCAGCTAGCAGTAGTCCAAAGACTAGTGCACCGTATCGCTTCAAGCTATTTACACCTGTATGACAGAAGGACCCTTTCGACTTGTACCCAAAATAATTTCTGTTAAATAAATTACAAAGTTTTGAGTTATAAAAATAAATTTAATAAACATACTACATTATGAATCTAAAAATTTAAGTATGCCGAGCTCTCGCCTCATAATGTTAAATCGATCTTCAGCCAGTGGTTTGTGAAAATGTCTGCTAGTTGATGATCTGTGTCAATAAACTCTAGGCAGATGTCCCCGTATTATTGGTGATCATGTAAAAAGTGATGACGAATCTTAATGTGTTTTGTACATGAGTGACATATAGGGATCTTAGTCAGGTTAATAGTGCTAGTGTTCTCACAATAAATAGGAATCTTAGTGTAGTGCAGATTGTAGTCTTCTAGGGTTTGTTTCATCCATAAAATTTGAGCACAGCAACGTCCTGCGACGATATACTCAGCCTCAGTAGTTGATAATGCTACAGAATTTTGTTTCTTGCTAAACCATGAGACTAAGGCCTTTCCTACGAAATGACACGTACCGCTGGTACTTTTACGGTCTACTTTGCATCTTACAAAATCTGCATCCGAGTAACCTATCAGGTCAAAGGATTTCGTTTTAGGATACCACAAGCCGACTGTAGATGTTTCCACAAGGTATCGGAAGATACGCTTAACGGCACTTAGGTGTGATTCCTTAGGATCTGCCCGGTATCATGCACAGATGCAAACACTAAACATAATATCAGGGCAACTAGCAGTTAAATATAATAGGCTACCAATCATACCTCGATACTTACGCTGGTTGACAGGTTTGCCACTTTCATCAGTGTCAAGCTTTGTAGATGTCGCCATTGGAGTTCCGATAGGCTTTACATTATCGAAGTCGTACTTTTTCAGTATGTCCTTCGTATACTTGGCTTGATTGATGAATGTTCCCTGTGAGTGTTGTTTGATCTGGAGTCCTAGGAAGAAGTTCAGCTCTCCCATCATACTCATCTCAAATTCACTCTACATACACTTAGTGAACTCTTGACAAAGTTTTTTATTAGCAGAACCGAATATAATGTCGTTAACGTATATTTGCACAAGAAGAATGTCATCATCTAAAGATTTGATAAACAAAGTTGTATCAACTCTTCCTTTTGAAAAACCATTATCAAGTAAGAAGGCACTTAGGCGTTCATACCAAGCACGAGGTGCCTGTTTGAGTCCATAGAGTACTTCCTTAAGCTTGAAGACGTGATCAGGTTTTTGAAAATCTTCAAAGCCAGGGGGTTGTTTCACAAAAACTTTTTCTTTTAGAAATTTGTTCAAGAATGCACCTTTTACGTCCATTTGAAATAATTTAAAGTCATTAAAATATGCAACTGCATAAAACATACAGATAGCTTCTAGTATAGCAACAGGAGCATATGTCTCGTCATAATCAATACATTCTTCTTGATTATAATCTTGTGCCACTAGACGTACTTTGTTGCGTAGAACTTGTCCATCTTCACTTAGTTTATTTCGGAACACCCATTTGGTACCAATTATCGATTGACCAATAGGTTTAGGAACGAGTTCCCAGACTTGGTTTCTCTCAAATTGATTAAGTTTCTCTTGCATGGCATTAATCCAAAACTCATCAGTAAATGCATCTTCTATATTCTTAGGTTCTATTTGAGAAATAAAAGCTACATTTGCTGCTATTTAAGAATCTCTAAGAGAGGAGCGTGTACTTACATCTTTTGATACATCACCTATAATGAGTGTCTCTGGATGATCTGGTAAAAACTTCAATAATTCAAATTTATGAGTCAGATATTCCAGAGGACTCTTATCGGTTTTTGCTTGTACACCTTCATCATCACTGTCGCTAGATCTGTGACTATTGAGCTCATCAAAAGTAACGTTAATAGATTCTTCAACAATCATAGACCTTCTATTGAAAATTCTATATCCCTTACTCTTAGCAACATATCCGAGAAATATCCCTTCATCTGCTTTAGAGTCGAACTTACCCAAGTTGTCCTTGCTGTTCAGGATAAAACAATGACATCCAAAAACTTTGAAATAAGAAATGTTTGGAATCCTTCTAAACCAAAGTTCATAAGGTGTTTTCTTCGAGATGGGTCGAATCAATACCCTATTTAAAACATGACAGGCTGTGCTAACAGCTTCTGCCCAAAAATATTTAGGAATATTATGTTGATTCAGCCTGACTATAGCATCTCGCTTAGAGTACGGTTCTTCCGCTCCATAATACCATTCTGTTGAGGAGTTCTAGGACCAGAAAATTCGTGGTAGTATCCACTATCATCACAAAACTTTTTGAAATAAGTATTTATGAATTCGCCACCATGATCACTTCGGATACGAGTAATCATGAAGCCTTTTTCGTTTTGTACCTTTTTATAAAATAACTGAAATTCAAAAATAGCATCACTTTTGTTTGATAAAAAGTAAACCCAATTAAAATGAGAGAAATTGTCAACAATAACAAATACGTAGAGCTTACCGCCAAGGCTAGCGACTCTACTAGGACCAAATAAATCCATATGTATTAACTGTAAAGGTCTGGAAGTACTTACAGCATTGATGGATTTAAATGTAGACCTATGTGCTTTGTTTTTTTCACAGTCAGCACATACCATATCTCTCTTGAATGGAATTTCAGGGAGTCCTTTTACCAGCTTCTTAGTGCTCAATCATGAGATAGTGTCCATATTTGCATGTCCTAGTCTCATATGCCATAGCCAGGTTTCATCTAGATTAGCTACTAGGCATCTTCATGCATTATTAGTACTCTCCAGAAAGAAAACATAAATATTGTCTTCTCTAATCCCTTCATATATGGGATTACCATATGACATATCATATATGGTACATTTGTCTTTTATAAAGTTGATACCATAACCATTATCAGCCAAATGACTTATGCTTAGTAGGTTATGTTTCAATTCTGTAACTAGACAAACATCTTTTATTACAGGATAAGGAGATATACCAACAGTGCCATTTTCATTGATATCACCTCTCAGATTATTTTCGAAGAAGACATATCATTCTTTCTTCACCGATAACGTGGAGAACAAAGATGCATCACCAGTCATGTGCCGCGAACATCCGCTATCAAGGATCCACTTGCTTTTAGCATGAGAGGGTTGAGGGTCCACCTACAAAACAAGTAGATAAATCCTTTGGTACCCATTTACTGAAGGGTCCATATTGATTAGTCTTAGGTCTCCAAAATAAAGTGTGATTTCCTTGCTAAACAATACTGTGATATATGTCCATGAGTACCACAATATGTGCAAGTGAGTTTAGAAACAGTGGTAGTTGAAACTGTGTTGACATGCCTATTTAGTTTCTTTGAAAACTTACAAGTAAAAGCATGGTGAAAATAGTGTTTCTTTCGTGCTTTCTGAGTTTTAATCCTCTTGGGTGTATGCTTAGCATTAGGAATAAACTTAGGTTGTGTCATAGGTATTGCCTGTTTGCCTAACTTGATTTCTAACTTTATAGAAATTGCAAAAGACTCTCCATATTTAGCAGTCATGTCTGAGAGTCTTTGTTCTGTGACTAAGTGCTTCTTCTTCTCTATGTCATATAACTCTTGTATTTTGACATAGTCTCTTTCTTTCTTATCAATTTTGAGGATAGCCTCATGATAGTCTACTTTGAGTTTGGCTATCTCTTCCGTGTTACCGGTAGTAGACGTCTCTTTAATGTCTTCAATAAGACTGGATAGTCTAGCTATCTCGGTTGTGTATGCCTTAATCTCTTTTTGAGATTGCTTATACTTGTCAAGCACATTTCTGTGTTCTTCAAGTAGTTCGCTAAAGGTATTTTCTAATTCATCGAAAGTAAAGTCATCATACAAAGGGTTTGAGGATACCTTATCAAAAGCCATAAGACAGACATTGGCATTTCTGCAGGGTCTGTCTTCTTCCTCTGTATCACTGGCATCACTTTCATGCCAGATACTTGTGTTAGCATACTTTCGACTGGTTGTTGCTTTTCTGCTTGATCTTGATCTATCGTATGGACTGCTTTTCTTCGAAGTTGGACAGTCCTTCTTCATGTGCCCTGATTTCTTGTATCCAAAGCATATTGCTTCATCTTCATTACTTTCTTGGATATCCCTCTTCCTTCTGTTTGATTTCTCAAACTTTAGGAATTTTCTGAAGTTCTTTACTAGTAGGGCTTGTTCATTACCACTTGATGATTCTTCCTCAGAATCATTGCATGTAG
This sequence comes from Iris pallida, assembly GCA_029216955.1. Taxonomy (NCBI): domain Eukaryota; kingdom Viridiplantae; phylum Streptophyta; class Magnoliopsida; order Asparagales; family Iridaceae; genus Iris; species Iris pallida. Next base: position 50,263,350 of record JANAVB010003400.1, on the reverse strand, counting down.
ATTTTTTGGCTTGAGCTTTAAAAGCAATAGACTTTTCTTTTGGGGTTGCTTCTTCAAACTCTTACAGATCAAGCTCATGGGTCATGAGCTTGCCCATCTGTGTTTCCAGAGACATGGTGGTAAGATCGTTTCCTTCAATGATTGATGTTGCCTTTGGGTTCCAGTTTTTGGTTAGAGCCCGTAGTACTTTTCTGATCTTCTCATGATTGCTGTAATCCTTACTAAGAGATTGCAAAGGATTAGTAATATCAAGGAAATGTGTGAACATCTGTGTAATTGACTCACCGAATTTCATCTTAAAAGATTCATACTCCTGTGTTAGCCTACTGATTTTAGATTCCTTCACTTGGGAAGTACCTTCATGAGTTACCTCAAGAAGTTTCCAAATCTCGTGAGACGTCTTACATGTTGAAACTTTGTTGAATTCCGTTTTGTCAATTGCACAGAACAGTGCATTGATGGCACGAGCATCTACACTAGCCTTTGTTTTTTCAACCTCTGTATATTTGTTATGAGGCTTGTCTACAAGCAGGCCATCAACTACTGTAGGTGCCAGTTTCTTATAACCGTCAACAACTATAGACCAAAGATCAAAGTTAAGAGACTTTAAAAAGAAAGTCATCGGTGTTTTCCAGTAGGTATAATTTGTACCATCAAATAGTGGTGGTCTATTTGTGGATTGTCCTTTACCGTTGAATATTGATTTCACGACGGCAATATATACTCTCTGAGGTTTCTTATATTATAATATAACCTGCTCTGATACCAATTGTAGGACCGTTGAGCACCTCTAGAGGGGTGAATAGAGTGAGTGCGAGTGCAGCAGAAAATAATCACCTATTTTAAAAATATAAACAGATAACTATGGAAGTAAATAAGAGACAGTAAATAAATATAGCAAAAGATAGAGAGATCAAACTCAGTGACACAGCGATGTATATTGGTATCCCTCTGATAGGAATCCAGTCTCGAGTACTCTTGCTCGATGTTAATCCACTAAGGCACAAGCTAATTGAGAGCTTGCAGTCTCTTACAATACCGTGCTTGGTGATAAGTGCATGACCAACTTTACAACACCGTGCTTGGTGACGAGCGCACGACCGGCTCCACAACAGAGATAATTTCTATACTTTGAACAACCTCTTTACAACTCTTGAGAACCAAAAGACTCTAGATCGAAAAACTCTAGATCGAAATAGATATTACTGGCTTTTGGCTAAGAGGAGTGTAGGTATGATATGAAAACTTTTGATCGGATGAAAACACTTATTGAATAGAGAAGAGAAGATGAAATTGATTGAGGGATTTGGAATGAGAAATTCTCTTTTATTTATAGGTCTTTTCTGGGACCGAACTCGGGCAGAGTTCTGATGCAAAGATTTCGCATATGAACGTTGCATGCAGATTTAGAGGTAAAAAATATTTAAATTTAAACTGACCGAACTCGGTCAGAGTTCAGACCGAACTCGGACCGAACTCGGCTTGAGTTCTATCTAGGTAAAAATATAAAACATTTGTAAAATATTGTTACAGAATGGAATTGAACTTTTTGGTGGATGGAATATGAATAGGTAGGCTGTATAGAAAAGTGGACTATGATTAACCTAAGCCAGTATTACCCAGTCGATCTTACAATTTATATCCTAGACTCAATAAAAATAAAGTACATATTAAATTATAAAATGACTCGGACTAGATTCCAATGGAAGTCAGCTTCAGACTGATGATTTACGTGCTTGATGATGCAGTAGTACGCTTATTGATATTGATTTCACAAGACCTGAAATGATTAGCAGCAGTTCGTATATTTTGTGTATTGACTTAAGTTTATATCGATTATTAAAATCGGGTGTGACCATAGAATGGGCCAACAAGTACTTCAGCTTGTGTCTAGTCCGCCACCATAACCTTTTCAGATGTAGGCTTGTATGTGGTGAACAACTCCTTATTAGAGCAAACATGGCAGGATGCACCCGTGTCCACCCACCAGTCGGCTGTGGCAACCTGTGCAATCATGGCAACCTTGTTAGGCTCACTTTGCTCTATCTGTTTGGACTTTGATCTGCAGTCTCTACGATAGTAGCCCTTCTTTCCACAATTGAAGTAAGTCACATCTGACTTGGGCTTTGGCTTTGACTTGAACGAAGCCGACTTCACCTTCAGATGGTTGAAGTCCTTCTTCTTCTGGTTGTGATAAACCTTATGCTTCCCCTTGGAGTCCCCTGCATGCACCAAGTTGGCCTCTGCAAACTATTTGGACAATGTGTCCAATTTGTTTTTAGCTATCAACTCATCTCCAATATTGATGTTGTGAAGTCGTTGATCCAGGCTGATTTGCATCTTCTTCATGTGCATGTCTGAGATAAAACTGCTCCATCCTGACGGAAGCTTGGCAACTATACCCCCTACGACTAAAGCAACGACAAGTGGCATGCCATCGTCCTTAAGTTTTTGACGCAACTTGAGGAACTCCTTGACTTGAGGCAACATCGCCTTGTCGTCCTCAAATCGCATGTTTCAGACCTTCTCGGTCACATGGATCTTGTTGCGGTTCTCATCCGCCTGATAATTCTTCTCTAGAGACTCCCAAACGACCTTAGCATGGTCCATCTTGCTGTATGATTCCGCCAGAGTATCCTCCATGGAGTTCAAAATCATCAGCTTGTAGAGATTGTTATCTCTCCTCCATATGTTCTGCTTTGCGGTTGCAATTGCAACTGCCCGAACAGTAGCATCATCCTCGTCTGGAATCTCCAGTTCTGGTTCTGTCAGAACGTAGTCCACCTCTGCCAGTTGCAGATTCATGCATACCTTCCTCTTCCAAGAGTTGTAATGATCCCCGTCGAACTTCTCAAGTTTGTTTAAACTTGTATCTAGAAGTTTCGTACGGCTATTCTCCATCTACAAGGATCTTGCTTTGAGATTGTTAGTCCCGGGGCTTGATCAAAGATGATAGAACTAGATGTCGAGATCAGAGGTTCAAACAAACGTTCCCCTTTTAATTATTTTTTAGATCCACGAGGAACACTATAATATAAATCTGATTACAAAAGCAACAATAATCAGAAAATAAATCTCACATTCTTCCTCGCAATCGCAGTTGCTGACGGACAGAACTGAGTTACAACTTAGAGAAAAGAGAAGAAAGAAGAAGAGGAAAGGTTCTGCTGGGGTGATTAAGATCACCGTTGCTCTAAGCAAGATTCGTCCCACCACGATCTGCTTCCATGAACCAGCAAGTTCACGAAGAACTTCTGGAATGCTCGTAAGTCAATATTTGGGACTTGAACTGGCTTCCTGGACTTTACGAACTCCCTTAACTCTCTTCTTGGTGTATCTTCTAAAGGAGGCCAAGGGGCTCTATTTATAGAGTGGAGTGAGACTTCACATTTTCTCCTATCCGATGTGGGACTAAAATACTAATACTTAAAAATAGAGTTTGATATTTTAGATCATCCCACAATCATCATAGTAGTGTGCCTGTCCACGTCTACCCCCCGAACACTCCCGTGCATGTACGAGACAACCTGGAGTCTGTGTCCGAGTCCGAGTCCGCACAACAAAAATCAACTTGCATCTTTGTTGGAATTAATTCTTTTTCTTTCTAGGAAAATAATCCCACATGGCACACACTTGTGCCCCACCACACCTCATATACACACCTCAACACAAATAATACATTATATTGAGATACTCACCATTTGGTGTAGCCGATGTAGGACTATCTTTCCTAGTCTAAAGTCAAAAACACTATCAGTTCATGCAGTGATCTTCTATCTTTCCAAGAGAATTTTCATTATAATATCATGTTTTAAGAAAATAATCGAACTTATTAGCTACCGCCTCTTCTCTGCATCTTTGTACCTACCGAGCATTGATCGATCGATCTGTTGGCATGACTTCCATTAACATTATGGAGGAGGACAAGAAAGTGAGAAGTCGGTGCTTATGTTATGTAACTTCTCTGATTCATTCTTCATGCACTTTTCTGGCCTAAATACCCCCTCCAATCTTATCTTCTGGAATTAATGACTGCCTTATTGTACTTGGATGAAACTCTAATTAATCCCTAGGTAGATGCAGTTAGCAGGATAAGAGGATTTGATTCCAATTATCGGTCTCTAGTGATCACCTTACTTATGAGGAAAGGAAAAGTTGTTACTACAATTGGTAATGCATGGAAGTATTGAAACTGGTAGTTGATGGTTTATGCCATGTGTTGCTGAAAATAGTTATAGTCTTAGCAAGTTCAAAAAGGGCAATTAGGCAAGCGAAGTAAGGGAAGAAGGAAGGAAAAGTGAGGTGTCTAGGCATGGTCAGATGGTTATTCTTCTATTGATTCAGCGAATGAAAAAGCTACTTATGTAGCTAAGTCTACTCGCTTATCACCTGGTGGTTTTTTTTCTTCTTTTTTATCACCTACCAGATACCTTCCTAGTGGGTCAAGGTGCTCCAAGGCTTCATATGCAGTTCGATTAGCTAGTGACTTTCTATACCTTGCATACTCGCTTGGATCCATCACCTTTGTCTACTACCCTCTCTTAAGATCAAAAGAAAAAAAGATTTATCATTTATTTCATTCTTTGTGTTGGTCCATTCGCCTTTTAGTGGAACAGGTTTGGATGCATCCAGCATGCTTAAGTTTTAGACTTTGCAAACCTCGATAACCTCTCGACCCTCATTAAATAAGGAACTCTTTAGAAAAGACTCCCACTCATATGAGTGAGGTTGGAAGCTCTAATTATTGATCCCAACTTGACGATTCATACATGCTCCCTACTATACTTTGTAAACCTCCAGATTTTTTTCTAAATTTTTTTATTAATTATTTGGCCTAGATAGTATTTTTTTGAATTTTTATATATTTTAATACCATATTAATTATTAATATATATAGTCTTAGTCATAATTGAGTTTTGAGATGCATGTTGACTAGGAATTATAGGATGGCTAGTGTAGTCATATTCCATGACTAGCATATTAGCCATGGTAAGGATGGACTAGCCATATTTATGTCTTTTGTATGGAAATAAGTCAAATTGTGGCTTAAACTACATATTTGGCTTAATTAAATATTTTTAGAGACTTTTGACTTTTTTAGGAAACCCAGTTGTACCAAACTAGCTCAAACTTGACTCGAACCAAACCCGTATAGGCATAGAGGGGGTTTCCTTTATATAGATGGGTTCTACCACATGGGGGCTGTTCTTAGGTAGCCGGCCATGCATAGAGGTTGCCTATTAGGGTTGGATTTTGTTTGGTAGGGTTTGGATTTTGTTAGAAAAGGTGGTTAGTCAATATGTTAGGGTAAAGAATATGTGATTCTATATATCAAAACCAATATATATATATATATATATATATATATATATATATATATATATATATATATAAATATATATAAAGAATATGTATATATATATATATATATATATATATATATATATATATATATATATATATATATATATATATATATATATATATATATAGTTGAGGATGGCAGCGCTCCCCTCACCGGGCGTTGGCCCTGTCCCCCGCGGGTGACCCCCTCCACGCGGTCCTCCCCCAGCCTGGCCTTCCTCCTCCCCCTCCTCCGGCCATCCTCCTCTCCAGCCCGGCTTTCCTCCTCCCCATCCCCCGGCTTTCCTCCTCCCCGTCCTCCGGCTTTTCTCCCCTCCCCACGGCGGTCCTCCCGCCTGCCAGGCGTCCCAGGTCGTCGCTCCTCCTCGTCCGTTGGCTTCCTCCTCCGCAGCCCCATAGCCGGATCGCCTGGCCCCGTCGTTTTCCTCGGGGTTCCTCGGCCTCCGGCGACCTTGGTCGGGTCCTCGGACCAGCTGGCCGTGGTTGGGATTCAGGCACCCCCCGCATCCCCTGTTGGCCGTCCCCCACCCTGTGGGAGGTCGACGATGTGTTTCTCCTAACTGATGTCGCTCACTGCGGCCTTCCCGAGGCGAGCCGTGCTCCGGTCGTCGGCGGTGGCATGCTCCCCCTTCTCCCCTCTCTCCTTTCCCGCCCGCTTTCAAATTCTAACCTCCCGCCCATGCTCGCCTTTTTCCCCCATCGATTTTGAACTTGCTGGACGGCGTACCCCAGGAGGTGCTTCAGCTGGCACAACCTGGGTTCCCTTCCGTTTTGGCGCAACCTGGGTCCGTTTTGGCGTAGCCTGGGTCCTCTTCCGGGCCTCCCTTCCCTCGTTTTGGCTCTATCAGGATTCGGCAGGGCGGTGTCACCTCGGGTGCAACCCAGCGGTTGCTGGTGTCCACACAACCTGGTCTGGTGGCTTTCCCCCAACGCCTTGCACCTCCAGTGGTGGGCCCCTTGGGCGCTACCCACCCCCTCCATTTCTATCCTCGGCCTGCGCCTCCTGTGGTGGGCCCTCTGGGCGCAACCCACCCCCACGATGCTCATCCTCAGATTGCGCCGGGCGTAGGCGCAACCCACCTCCTCCCTTCCCATCCCCATCCATCCTCTTCGCCAGCACCTTCTTCGACTGTCGATGTGATGTTGCTCTCCGATGCGGCCGGACTACTGTGCGTCGATGGTCGGCCGGTACCCACCGGCCCGCCTCCCTTGGCGCCTCCGGGGCCCACCTTCCCCCGCCCTTCCCAGCCCCTTATGGGTGCAACCCAGGTTTCCTCTCCGGCACTGGCACTCCATGGGTCTCCTAGGGGTCAGGCCCACTCCCTCCCGCTCGTCCTACACCTCCCCGGGCTTGAAGGTGCGGCGCCTCCTGGTATCTCCCTTGGGGAGCCCACCCCCTTCTTGGCGTGACCCTGCCCCTGCCCCCTCTAGGCACAACCCAGGTTCTCGCGCATGCGCATCCTGGTATACCTAGGGGTCAGCCCCCCCTCTGGGCGCAAGCCAACCTCAACTGGGCTCTGCTTCATCTGGCGCTACCCAACTGCCGGCTCTTCCATCTTCCGGCACATCCCAGCGCCCGACCTCGTCCTTTGCTGACATCCTTCATCCTGACAGGGCTCCCAAACAGCGGCTCCTGTTCCCGGACGTCCCTCTACCCGATGTTGAGTACCCGCCGGCATCTCCTATGCCGACGGTGCCGTTCACCGACCAGGAACTCTCTTCTCTGGCTACCTCATTCTCCTACTCTTTCGTCCTCAAATTCTCATCTAGCTGTCCCAAGCTTGCCAGGGTTGCAGAGGTTATAGCCAGTTGGCGGCTCTCGACAGAGTATATGGTAGCCCCCTCGACCCGAGGTATATTCATTTACACCTATCCTCCGAACTAGACCACAGGACGGTATGGTCCAAAGGCACCGGAAGGGTCGACTCCCAACAGATGAAGATAATCCAGTAGTCAGCGAACTTTAACACCAAGGAAGACTCAATGACGGTTGCCGCCTAGGTCACCCTACCCAATCTTCCCCTCATTTGTTTCGTTCTGGCGGCTCTTAGGCGAATAGCCAACTCCTTCGGGATTTACGTTGCCACCGCTGCAGAAACCAGCAACCTGACTAAAGCTCACTACACAAAGATATGTGTGGAACTAGACCTCTCCTCAGATCCCCCCAACCAAATACTCATTGAACTTGGCAACCAAACTCACACTCAGTAAATCATCTATGACAATCACATAATCTTCTGCACACACTGCCATTTACGCGGTCACTTATCTAAGCATTGCTTCCGTCTCCATCCGGAGCTTAGAAAGAAACCAGAGAGGATAGAACCCAATCCTCAAGGGAACCAACATGAAAAATCTGCCCAACCACCCCTGTTTTCTCTTCCGAACTCCCACACCAGATTCAACTCCAGCGAAGGCAAATCCAGCAGAGGCAACTCAGCAGAAAAGGCAGTGATCCCCTACCACCCACCTAATATTTCCCTGTCCAACCAGTTCAACGCCCTCGTGTCAGAAGCCATTGACTCCCCCCAGGATACGACTTTTCATGATGCCTTCGACAAGGCCCCCGAAAAGGACTTTGAGGATCTCAGCGCCCCACTCCCAGAGGACGCAGAAGAATCCTTCCTAGCACCTCCGATCGCCACCGAACTTCATACATCGTACGACAATTCTGCCACTGATGCCCTGGCTATCCTAGGGCCAGAGCAGGCCCTTAGAGGTCTTCAGGTCCTCGCCGCTGGATTCCCTCTCCAGGCGGAAGGTGACCAGATTGGAGACTCCGACGACTCCCTCCTCATCCTGCCGGAGCAACCCGACCTCGATTCAGCCGGAGAAATGGTCGTACCCCCCAAATGCCCCGAGAACTCTTCCCTCGGCACATCCTCCAAGAAGACGGGGGAAGCATCCATCTCTATCAGGAAATCGGACAAAAAAGGGACCGTAAAGTCCCCATCCGTGTATACCAGGTCCGCTGCAAAGCGGTCCAACCAACCCCACCTAAAGCTCCAGTAATGCTGAACATTCTCTTCTGGAATGTCCGCGGTCTGGCAAACAAACCTACTATGAGAAGAATTACCAGCCATAAGAAAACTCATAAGATCGACATATTGATCATCCTCGAACCCAAAATCTCATACAAGAGACTCAAATCCATTCAACTACAGTTAGGCTTTCACTCGACCATTGCCGGCAAATACGACATTTGGATCCTCTGTTCCAAGGCCGTCAAAATCAGAGTCATCAATGACTCCAGGCAAGCCCTTTCCTGCTGGATGGAACACCCTTTGATTCCCAAACGCGCCATCCTTTTTGCATTCACGGCAGCTGTGACATCGTGGAGCGCAGACACCTCTGGAACGACCTCCTGGACACCAACCACCACAACCATAACCTCCCATGGCTTTGCATTGGGGACTTCAACGCTATCACTTGTAGAGACGAGAAGATTGAGGCCGCCCTCCCCCTCTCTCTGACATGCAAGACTTTAACAACTTCATCTTCAACTCTCACCTCACCTCCCTTCCGTTCACAGGCAACGCATTCACCTGGTGCAACATGCAGGATGGCGACCGTGGCAATTCTCTCGCCTCGATAGGGCATTAACGAACATCCACTGGCTAGGTATGGGGACTACCTCCAAGCTATCTCACCTTAATGCCACCGAATTCGACCACGCCTCCTGCTGGTTGGAATCACTAGCACTTCCAACCAGTCCAGAAAGAGCTTCCGTTTCCTAGACTTCTGGAGCGAGCACCCCCAATTTTTTGTTGTAGTCACGGAAGCTTGGAACAACACGGACTCGCTAGACCCCCTCAACCTGGTGGCCATAAAGCTCCAGGCCACGAGGAAAGCTCTGACAGCTTGGAGCAAGCAAGCTTATGGAGATATCTTCCAAGCCATTCGCAAGGCGGGGGACGACGTAACTTGTGCCAAAGCGAGATACATGACCGACTGTTCACCTGATACCAGGAAGGCTCTGAATCTCACAAGCCATCCTTAAATTCAGGCTGAAAATTGAGACAGACTTTTGGAAGCAAAAAACTAGGCTCAAATGGGACAGCGAGGGGGACAATAGCTCGAGCTTCTTCCACGCCTGCGTCAATGGACGTAGACAAAAACTTACTCTCCATCAGATTGTCGCGGACAACGGTACCAATATAAGCGATCAAAAGGGTATCCAAGTGGCGGCTGCGAAGTTCTATTCTAGACTATTTTCCAAGGAGACTGTCCTCAAAGACAACACCTTCCTGGACAAATCTATTCAGACGGTAGAACTCTCCTGCGTACTCCTCGACAGTCAAACTGCCCTGAACTAAACTCTCAAACTGTGACTCTAGGGCACCAAGAGCTGTGTCAGGAAAAAACTTATCCTTGAACAGCTTATTGAAGGCTGTCCAAGTCTGTCCCTCTTTACCGACTCTCGGGTCCGTCTGGTACCATGTGCGAGCCAGGTCCTGCATCTGACTACCTGCCGCCTCAATCTGCAGTCGAGCTAGTATCTCCGCCAGCCGAAAGATATCCTCGATGTGCTCTATCCAGTCATCCGCATACATAATCCCCTCTGTGCCGTAGAAGTCCCGTGGACGCATCTTCTGGAACTCCTGAATCCTTGGTGTCTTCGACTGATACTGCTGAATCTGGCCTGCCTAGGGCTGCACAACAATTCTCTCCACAGTCGTCAGGGCAAGCTGATGGCATTCTCTATGCCCTGCTGTCGTTGAACCTCCACCATCCTCTGAAGGAAGTCAAACAACTGTGCTGCATCAATCGATCCCAACGGCGGCAGCTAAAATGTATCCGGAATGACGGGGGAAGACCTCTGAACAGGTGGAGGTGCACCCCCAAAAGCTGCAGAAACTCTGACATACGAAGTGATGGAAGGAGCTGCGGTCCCATCGTCTACAATCGGGCGAGGGGTGGCAGACCTCTCACCTGCGTCTGCTGGGCCTGAACGATGCGATCGTGTCTCGATCACCATCCTGGAGACAGATCGAATCAAGGAATCAATACGAGATAGAAGCGATAAATCAAGGGAGGACAATTTATTTCAAAGGAAGCATTAAAGCAGCAAGAATTTTGATAACAAGAATCAGGTTAAGAGCTTTTCCTAATGTGATTGAGTACCTCAAATATCATACTCCTACTGCAGGCTGTAGTGATACTCTAGTTCGAATACCACTACATAAACTCGACCTGCATGGGCCACCACTAAAAACGTGTCATGACCCGCATCTAGTGTAGGGGCACGAGAAGTAGGTACGTCCAGCCTACGCCACAGTGTCGGCGGTAGAACGCTGTCCTAGGTCACTATCACAACTAAATACAATATGATATACTCTCCAAACGGAGGACGAATCACATAAGGTACAAATCAATCACAAATCTAGAGATAGAAATAGTACGATATGATAAATATAAAATCTCAAAGAGAACATACAACCCGAAGGAAAGTCTAAGTGTCGAAACGACACAACATCACAAACATCCAGAAAATAATACAACTCTAAAGTCAAAACAATTGACATAAGAAATAAGATAAAGCCTAGCTAATCTAGTCTAAGGAGTAGGGATGACGTCCTCAGCCAAAGCTGGATCCTCCTGTGGGTCCAACTCACACGTGTCGTCTAGATGGGCTCCATAGTAGGATGGGCAGAAGTCCTCGGTATCATCTGTAATATTTTTAGAGGTCCAGTCAGGACAGGAATGAGCACAATATATCTCACGCAGTTCATATCATGGCAGGAAATATAAAGCAAGCAATAGAGTAAGATACATGAAACGCTGTAAGAAGATGTACATGAAAACAGGAGAGATATTTGATAACTGGAAATATATACATGATAAGTAAGAACTGTAAGTGACTAGTGATTTAAAGTACGAGATGGCATGTAATTGGCTTGGGTTGAACATGATATAACATGGGTGTACATGAGGGACACTAGCCAAGAAGACTGTGTTGTACATGATAACGCACGAAAAAGTAACAGAGTGAACATGATGGGTAAATCACATGACCATTTATACTCACCCCTACCCACAATCAATACACAAGGATCCAGTCAAGTTACGTTACAAACATGATGTTTTGGTTACACATGAAGCACATGAGAAAACATGAACGTACATGAGAGCACATGAAAGTACATGAGCATACATGAAAGCACACGAGAGAACATGAGAGTACATGCATAACGCAAGAGCAAGGAATACATGATATACATGAAACACATGACATGAAGTATCCGATACGCCCGCTAAGGGGGATAACATCCCATGAAGAGATCCATATAGTACCAATCCGTGATAATAAGTGTCAGCATCAAGTAAAGTAATCTAGAGCAAGAATATAAGTCGTGACAAGTATGCAACGATCAGAGAATGTACTCGCCTGTGATCTGAATGTCTGTAAGAATACACTGTCCGAAATGAGGTATCTGAGTCCTATTTAGAGCAATACAAGTCATGATGTATACAAGGGGGTTATAGATGAAATATATAATACATCTACATGATTTCAATCTAGGTCAAAGTCAACTCTTGGTCAACTATGGGTCAAACCGAGTCAACATCTAGTCAAACTAGGTCAACAATAAGGCTATCTTGGTCAACTGGTCAAACTTAGGCTATCAAGGGTCAATTTGGTCAATGGTCAACTATTGGTCAACTTTAGGGTTGGTCAACTAAGTCAACCTTAGTCAACTAAGTCAACCTCTAGTCAAACTAGGTCAATTTGGTCACATATTGACTCAATGTTGACCTTTGGTCAACAAGGTCAACTAGTCTAAGTTAGTCAAAATCCTATACAATACCATATACCATATAGACCACACACTAGGCCTAAACAAGTCTAGACCAAAATCCTAGATGAAAACAAGCCACATCAATTTCTAACTAACTTACAATATACCTATACATATCATATATTCATGTATACAATTTCGTACATATATATATAATCATCTATTCATGCTTGCATTCATCATCTCATATATTCATGCATTGCATACCTACATACAACATATACATTTAGCTATATATATATATATATATATATATATATATATATATATATATATATATATATATATATATATATATATATATATATATATATATATATATATATATTTCATGCATTGCATACCTACATACAATATATACATTTAGCTATATATATATATATATATATAAAAAAAAATATATATATATATATATATATATATATTTATTTATTTATTTTTTTTTTCATTTAGCTATATATATATATATATATATATATATATATATATATATAAGGAAATTAAATCAAAGTGAGAGTGTGTATGTGGTTGATGTGTAGACATTGGTGTCTATGTTAGGTTCTGTGTGTGTGTGTGTATGTGTAGATGTGAGAGCTTGTATAGGTGGATGTATATGAGTGTCATACAAAACCCAAACTTTGTTATGAACAAAACCCCCATCCCCAGTTAACATTGAATCCTAATTTCAGTTTATATATATGTTCAAAGTAAATCCCAACTCAGTTTAAAGTAATCTCAGGTTTTAAGATCAAGTTAACATTCAAAGGAAACCAATCAAACTCCAATTTCATTCTCAGTTTACAATGAACCCAAATGTCAGTTTTAAAACATAACTCAATCTCAGGTTTTCGAAAACTTGAACATCCCACATCATTTCACAGTTTACATCAAGCCAACTCAGTAAACACCAGTTTAAAACCCATTTCCTAGATTGAAATCAACATCTCATTTCAACATATCAAGAAAACAATAAAACATAATTTGGCTAACTCAAAATCTCAGATTTTGCATTATCATCTACATTTCAGTTTTCAGCTTTTAACATGGTTTGATACCAAATGAACTCGACAGTGAACCTAACTAAACAAACTAAAATTAGACATCAATCCCAGTATAACATACATCATTACAGTTATATTTACATTTAATTTTCATTATTAAACACACAAAAAACATTAAAACAGTAAACTCAATTCATATCGAGTCGAGTATCAGAATCATGTGAAACCCGACAAAATAGAATAGGAAAACCCAATAAATATTAAGGAAAATCATGTACAGAGATATAAGACATGTGTGTGCATACGTGGAGAGTGTTCACGTGTCCATAAATCCGGACGCGAAGTGTCAAAGTATACAAAAACATGTGTCAGTGCACAGTGTACAGAACTGCCCAAACACAGCCTCGTGCGGGCGTGTCACAGGCTCGTGCACTCGACACACAACAACAGTGTCCTCATGCACGTGTCCCTGTGTTCGCCCAGAGTAGGGCTAGACGTCCATCACCCTGAATTGGGTCCAAGTGTCGCCGTGTTCGTAAACGAGGAGCGTATTAGAGCCACTGCTCGCGTATGTGCGTGACAGTGTAAATTCAGTGTAGGTGGGATTTCGTGTCCGATACGACACGAACTCGCCCCAAACTTTATGAGCATATGGTCAGTCATGCCCCCGACCTTTCCCTAAAGTCTCGTGTCCAACCATGTCGTGTGCAACGCACACGACATGTCCAGTAGCAGGATAGTGCACGAAGTCTCGTGCACAGTGTTCCCATGTCCAAAACTGACATAAATCGTGTCAGAAATCAACTCAATTGATTACGGTTGTGATCTACACATAATAAGCTTCCAAAATATATAATTTGTTTTGAAAACTAAGAAAAAAAAGTCCTATGAGGCATTTCATCGAACACTAAATAAATAACACTGATACGTGTCCGACACGGACACGAAATGGACACAAATTCCTACCAAACTTGGGCTACACCTAGGGGAACCCTAAATGGATGCATCTACGGGAAGAAATTAGGAATTCATTAGGGTTTGTAGGGTTTTACCTATTTAGAGTATATCTCAATGCAAAGGTGAAAATGAGTGTTTTCTCCTTGAACTCCAATTGCCCAAAGCACTCCAAATCCTTGCAAGCAAGCCTCTATTAGCTTCCACTATGGTAGAGGGTGATGATGCAATTGATTAGACTCAATTTGGATATTAGGGGAAAGAATTTGGAGAAGAACAATTAGGATTCTATGTAGATGTAAAAAGAAGACAAGGTTTTCTTAAGGATACTTTATAGAGGGGATACTATTGTGGCTGCATTAGATAAATTAGGATTAGGTTTTAGATGTAGATGAGTGGCTAGGACTTGTCCACCCAATTCCAAGCCTTCCTATTGGTTCAAATAGTCCTAAGGCTTTCTTTTTCACAATTATCCTAAGGGGTAAATATCCTACTTAGAAATATCTAGATATTGTTAATCTTGTCATTACTAGGTTATACTAATCAAGATTCTAGGCTCAAGGTTAATCTAGATTAGGCTAAGATTCTAGGTCAAGTCTCAACTAAACCAATAGCACATATTTAATTAATAAAATTCATTTTCATTAATAAGTCAAAAATGACCAAAATATCCTTATGCTAAAAAGTTGTAATTAGTCATCCTAATCACATGACTAGGCTCCCATGGTCATGGTTAGTCTCTAGGCTTAGCAATTCTAGGGTTACACTAGTTAACCATCAAAATCACATTTCAATATTTTAAATAGTTTTAAATTGATTAAAAATCACCAAAAATCATAACATGGTTTAAATATCATTATTAAATGATTATAATTACAAAATTTCAAAATTACCCTCATTTTAGAAAAGTGGGTGTTACAGGGAGTAACTTATCCCAGAGCCATCTCGAGCACCAACCTTATCCTCATCCCGAAGAAAGACAACCCAGAGACATTCCGCGACTTTCGCCCAATTAGTCTTTGTACCTTTACCAACAAGATCATATCCAAGATCATCCCCTCCCGCATGGCAGGCCTTCTCTCCAAGATCATCTCGGAGGAGCAGAGTGGCTTTGTTCGGGGAAGAAATATCCAAGATAACATCATGTTGGCCCAAGAGTTAGTCACCTGCATGAAGCTCCCAGCAAGAGGGGGCAATATAGCTATCAAATTGGACAAGGAGAAAGCCTATGACAGACTGGATTGGCAATCCTACGACAGACTGGATTGGCAATTCATGATCTGGGTCTTCAGAGCCTTCAGCTTCTTCGAAACCTGGACCAACGTCGTGTAGAGATCGATCAGCAACTCGTGGTTCTCCACGGTTATTAACGGCCAAGCGGACGGTTTCTTTAAATCCAGTCATTGGGTTAGGCAAGGAGATCCTCTATCTTCCACCATCTTCATCATTACGAAGGATGCGTTGAGCAAAAACCTTAATAAGATGGCGAGCACCCCCAAATTCCAACACTACCATACGGCCAGCGGCTGTCCGATCATCACCCACCTGGCCTTCATCGACGATATCCTTATATTCTCTTCCGGAGACGTCGGATCGGTGGAAGTCGTCCATAATACGCTTCAGAGATACGAAAGGTGCTCAGGACAGAAGATCAACCCGAATAAAAGTGTTATCTACACCCACCATAATATCAAGAGAAAGCAAGCGGCTAGCATATCAACCACTACCTCATTCTCCATCAAGCACCCTCTATTCCACTATCTTGGGTGCCCCCTCGTATACGGCAAATCCAACACCAGGATCTTCGAGAACCTGACCACTCGCATCAGGAAGAAGCTCGAGGGCTGGCACAACGCCACACTGTCCCCAGGAGGCAAGATGATCCTCATCAATCATGTCCTCACTTCCATTCCCATCTACACCCTGGCAGCGTGCTCCCCTCCCAAGAAAGTCCTATCCTACATCGAGAGCATCTTCAGCAACTTTCTCTAGGGACACAGCGACGATCATGACAAGCACCATTGGGCCAGCTGGGACACCATGGCTCGTCCCATCTGGGAGGGGGGACTGGGTTTCACCAAACATTCCTACATTGTTAACGCTTTCTCGTTGAAATTATGGTGGACGCTTCGTACGGGTAAGAACTTAAGGCCCAGGTTCATAAAGGCCAGATACTTCAAGCACATCCACCCGTCCACAGCCATCACTAACAGCAGATCCTCAGCGGCCTGGCGGCACATTCTCATCGGCAGGTCCCTCGTCGAACCAGCGATTCACCATAAGGTGGGCATCGACGAAGCTTCGCCATTTCTGGAGCGCTGGGTCGGTGATTTCTTGCTTTCCAATACTTCTGCTGCCCCTAGGAACAACACTATCAAGGACTTGTGGGACCTTCCTAATAATACCTGGAATTGGAATAAAGTCTGGTTATGGGCTGGGTCCGAGGCGGTTGATTACATTCGTCGTAGCGGTTTGAGGATCGGACCGGACGCAGATAAGCTCGAGTGGTCGCCCGATGATGTCGGCGCATTCTCGATTAAGTCGGCCAGAAGAGTAATCGAAGGTAACGCGGCTCCGTCCCCTACCATTGCATCATTCTGGCTGACTTGCATCCCCAAGAAGTGGTCCTTCCTCATCTGGAGAGCCCTACGCAATATCCTTCCCACTGACGACACTCTCAACACAATCAGGTTTAGCCTTGCTTCAACGTGCACATGCTGCTCTGATGGACAATCGAAAACAGTCAACCACATTCTCAGTCAAGGGGAACTACCGGTCAAGGTCTGGAGAGCTCTTTTCCAGCATTACAAATTGCCTCATGGGGGCGACAACTTTACTACCTCATGGTAACCTGGGCTTCAGCGTCCCATGGCCACCAGATCATCGCTGCGGCCGCCACCACGTGGGTTATCTAAAAAAAATTGGAAAACAGCGAGATACGAAGGCCACCAGTACAGCGCAGACCAACTGATTTGGGAGACCATTCGTCAGTGCCGCAAATGAAGCCCCCTGGCCAGACGGCTTTCTGGAACTCCCTCCTATACTCGGCTTAGCCGTTTTGTTTCTAGTTTTCCTCTTCTTTTGTCAGTATACATGTACAGGCATCGGTATTTTGCGCCTTATGGTATACTTGTACAGGTTTGGCCGTTTCGGCCTTCATGAATAAAATGGTTGGTTGGCTCAATATATATATATATATATATATATATATATATATATATATATATATATATATATATATATATATATATATATATATATATATATATATATTCTTTACACACACACACACACACACACACATATATATATATATATAAAATATATATATATAAATATATATATATAAATATATATATATAAATATATAAATATATATATATATATATATATATATATATATATATATATATATAACAAAACCTTTCCACTTTATTCATAAAGGCGCAAAATGCCGAAGCCTTTACAAGAGACACCTCCGAGAGGAGGGGAAGACAGAAGGAAAAGAAACTACACAACAAAACACGGTCGAGTTCCTCATAACATCAAGAAAGCGTCCACGCCTAAAAAGCCTGGAGACCGTGGTTGCAAACCTTGCTAACTTTGTATACTTGACGAAGGGATTCGCGGATGAGCTGATCGACCGAGAATTGGTGGCCCTCATATCTAGCTTTATTCCTGTTCTTCTAAATGACCCACGTGATAGCGGCTGAGAAGATCTGATGTCCGTAGGAAGCATTGTCCCATTGGACCAGGAGATCGTTGAAGCCCCTTCCATACAATGGTTGATTGAATCTATGGGATAGGGTGTCCCAAGCCTTGGCCGCAAGATCTCTCTGACGGAGGATGTGCTCTTCCGTTTCCTGTTGTCTCTCTCTGCTGCAGTGGCAAACTGAAGCCGATGTTGTTGAAATTGTCATCGATAGGGAGTTTCCGTCTAATGGCCCGCCATATGAGAAAAGACTATTTTTGGGAATGCAGTTGTGCCAGAAGAGACCTAAATTTAGGGAAGGAGTGCCTGGGCCGCGGGCTAGGCATTTGGCGGAGGCCGCTAAGAATGCACCTTTGGCAGTGATAGACCAAAGCAGCTGTCTGAAATGTCTGAGATCTTCGTGGTGTGGAGTTGTGTCTCTCTACCCGTACCAATCCAGTCCTGCACCTTAGTCCAGTTCCAATCGCCCATAATGTCCCAAATCTCCCCGATCTTGTTGTAGACTGGGGCGGCCGGTTGGCGGGGAAGAAGATCCTCTCCAGCCCACCGTTCGAAGAAAAGATAGGAATCGTCTGAGCCCAGCTGGAGATGGATAACTGGTTCGGACAAGCTACGACCATGCAGGATGCGACGCCATGCTACGGAGGATCGGCAGTTGGAGGTCGAGTTGGACTGGTGAGTGTGTTTAAAATATCTGGCCTTCATTAAGCGAATCCAAAGATTTCTGCCGACCCGGAGTTTCCACCACAGATTCATGGAGAATGCGTCAACGATGTGTGCCAGCCGATCGAAACCAAGGCCGCCATCTTCCGTGGGTTTGGCCATGGTGTCCCAGCTGGCTTAATGGTGCTTGTCCTTTCCATCGTTGTGTCCCTAGAAAGAGTTGGAGAAGAGGTGATCGATGGTAGTTAACATTATTTTTGGGTGGGGAGCAAGCCGCTAGGGTATAAACAGGATTAGGTGTGAGGACATGTTTGATCAAAATCATCTTGCCTCCAGGGATAGCGTAGCGTTGTGCCACCCTTCTAGTTTTCTTCTAATTTTACTCACCAGACTCTCGAAAATGCTCGTGGTGGACCTCCCGTACACCAATGGACAAACAAGGTAGGTGAACGGCGGGTAAGCGATGGCAAAAGATGTGATATTGGAGAGAGTGGCAGTGTGATCCTGCTTGGACTTGTGGTGGACGTATATCACACTTTTGTTAGGGTTGACCCGTTGACCGGAACATGCTGTGTACCTTTGCAGTGTGTTGTGGATAGCTTGCACGGATTCGACGTCTCCGGATGAGAAGATGAGAATATCGTCCGCATAAGCAAGGTGGGTGATGATCGACAGCCGCTAGTGGTGTGGAAGTGGTAAAAGTTCGGTGTTGTAGCCAACTTGTTCAAGTTTCTGCTGAGGGCTTCCGCTGCAATGATGAAGATGGTGGATGATAGGGGGTCTCCTTGCCTGATGTTGCGGCTGGCTTTAAAAAAACCTTCGGGTTGCCTGTTGATCACCGTGGAGAACCAGAAATTGCTTATCCATCTCCAAACAATGTTGGTCCAAATTTTGGAGAAGCCAAAGGCTCTGAAGACCCAAATCATAAATTGCCAGTCGAGTCTGTCATAGGCCTTTTCCATATCCAGCTTAATAGCTATGTTCCCACCTCTAGCTGGAAGCTTCATGCACGTAACCAACTCATGGGAAAGCATGATGTTAGCCTGGATGTTCCTGCCCCGCACGAAGCCGCTCTATTCTTCAGAGATAATTCTAGGAAGGAGATCAGTCATCCGAGTAGCGATAATCTTGGATATGATTTTATTGGAGAAAGTGCAAAGGCTGTTCGGTCAGAAGTCTTTGAATGTTTCCGGATTCTCCTGCTTGGGAATGAGGATCAAGTTAGCACATAAATAGATCTAGGATACCTGGCGCCTTGAAAGAAGGCAATGGCCGCCTCGAGAAGATCAGCTTTGATAATGTCCCAGCATGTGAGGAAGAAGTTTCTCGTAAACCCATCCGGTCTAGGGGTGCTATGCTCGTTGAGAGCCCAAATAGCTTCCTTCATCTCATGCTCGGTGGGGAGGGCTTCCAGTCTTGTGTTGTCGTCATCTTTGACGAGGTATGGGATCTCCGTGAGCAGTTCTGCGTCTCTGGTAATTGTGTCCTTGGCGAATAACCGGGAATAGAAGCTGCCAATTGGATGCTCCGGTGGTCCTTTAGGATGTTTCCATTATCGTCGGTGATCTGGTGCAGGGCAAGCTTCTGCCTGCGGCCCTTGACACATGAGCGGAAGAATTTGGAGTTTTTGTGGCCCTCACTGTCCCAAGTGAGTCTGGCTTTCTGTTTCCAAAATTCTGTTTTGATCCGCAGGCAAAATTTAAGAAGGGCTCTGATGAAGTTTAGAGCAGATCTGGCTTCAGGGGATCTGTTTGTCGCGTATATGGCTTCTACTCTGGTCACATCGTCTTCTGCTTCTCTCACCGCTGGAAAATATTCCCGTATGCTTGTTTACTTTAAGCCGTGAGGGCTTTCCTGGTGGCTTTGAGCTTATAGGCTATGCGAACGAGGGGGTCGAGGGAGTCAACGCTGCTCCAGGCGTTGCAACGATGTTTCTGAAGTGTGAATGTTCGCTCCAGACATTGAGGAAGCGGAAGTTCTTCCTCTTCTGGTTCGATTTTCTGCTGATCTCAATGAGTAGGGAAGAGTGGTCTGATTCGGTGGAGTTGAGGTACGAGAGGTTGGTGATGATATCCAAATTATTCTACAGAGAATTGACAAGGGCGCGGTCCAGGTGGGAGTATTGCCTGCGGGAGCCCTCTTGCATGTTGCACCAGGTGAAAGTGCTTCCGCTGAACTTGAGGGAGGATAGGTGAGCATTGAAGATGAAGGTGTTAAAGTCTAGCATAGCCGATGGAAGGGGGTCGGCCGCCAGATTTCTCTTCTCGGCAAGTGACTACGTTGAAGTCCCCGACGCAGATCCAGGGTTTGTTAGTGGGGTTGAGCTGAAGTAGTTCTTTCCAGAGGTTTCTTCGTTCAGGAATATCGCAACAGCCGTGAGCTGCAGAAAAAAGCAAGCGGGTCCTGAGAATAGGGTGATCCACCCAGCAAGTGAGGGACTGGGCCGAGTCGTAGATCATATCCAATTTAACATCGTTGGAGAAGAGGATCCAAATATCATGGCTGCTAGCTATCGCCTGATGAAATCCGAACTGAAGCTTAATAGATTTAAGTTTGTTGGTGGAGATTTTGGGTTCGATGATCACCAAGATGTCAGTTTTGTGAGTTTTCTTGAGAATGATTAATCTTCTCAAGGTTGGTTTCTTAGCAAGACCTCTGACATTCCAGGATAGGATATTAAGCATTGAGGTTACTTTTTGTGGGAGTTTGTTTAGCTTCGTGATCGACCTGGTGGTCTGACCGGCTGTCTTCTTACTTATTGTAGAAGCATGAAAAATATGGGGTTCATGCGGATCACAAATTGTCGCATATAAACTTTGGGCCAAATAAGTCTGTATAAAGGAAAGCTGCATGACAGATTCAGTGCCTTATGCGGCCCGTCGACAACCAGCTGCAGAAGAAAGATATGCGGCCAAGAGAATCAGTTCATCTGATAAAGCTGACAAGTTCTGTAAAAACTGACAAAAATGACAGCTCTGACACTTTGACAAAAAGATAAGACGTGAGACATCACCAAAAGCAGGGTTCATACGCTTTCATGCGGCCAGAAGGAGTGTCACCTAAGCCGCATGAACCTTATGCGGCTCAGACATATACGGCCCTAAAATCTTCGAACTTTATGCGGCCAAGGGCGACTGTGACCCAAGCCGCATGAGCTTTATGCGGCTAAAATACAGAATCTATGCGGCTTAAATCCTTAAGCTATATGCGGGCTAAGGAAGCTTGCGACTTAAGCCGCATGATTCTCATGCTGCCCCACATGGTCGAAAACTAAGAGACTCATGCGGCTCAAAATAATTCATGCGACAGGACACGTGGTAGGCTGACCAAGTCTTAACTACCCAGATTTGCTGCAACAAAATCCCAACAAATCGACAGATGGCAGCCAAAGAGCGGATCTTCACGTGCTAATCATCCACGTGGCCACAAGCCATCTATGCAGCTCAGCATATATACCACTATAAATAGCAGGGTGCTACACCCCTGCAAAAGGCGGGCAACCTTCGAAAAGTAATTTCTTCAAGAGCTAAGGACTGCGTCAGATAGTCCACGGAGTAAGGCAGAGTTGATAGCACTTTCCTGAGCCTCTACCGTCACCCCCCAGAATCAAAACTAAACAATTGTACTTAGATTGTTTCCTAGGATTTCTTTCTAGGCTTTTTTTTGTACAAGCGAGTTTGTAGTCAATTTCAGTGTTTCTGTAATACCTGTCTTTGATTTTTTTTATGGCAAACACGATGGCGACTCTGCTGGGGACGTCCTTCTCTTCCGATGAGAAGTTGGTGACGCAATCTGACGCGTCCAAGCTCGGTTCTACACAGCAGATGCTTGTGGTTCGTTTTGACCAACAAGCTTTTGAAGAATTGCTCTCTGCAGGGAGCGCCAGCCCATCAAAGAAGCGAGCCAACCCAAAGAGGACTCGCAGAACATCGACACGTAAAACTGTTGCCCCCGACCAAGTTCTCGAAGATGCTCCTTCTGCAGCCCAAGACGGTGACCAAAGCTCGCCTGCGGCTTTGCTTCCGACCGCAGAGGACCCCACTGTCCCTAAATCCAGCAGAGGAAAATACTACGATACTGAGTTTTTGGGGGCACAAGAGAAATCCATGCGGACAAAGAAGAAGCTGCATAAAAGAGATAGGCAGTCTGTCCATGCGACAGCCAACTCTGGCCGCAGACAGACAACTCATGCGGCAGCCAAGTCTGGCCGCAGAAAGATGGCCTATGCGGCAGCCAACTCTGGCCGCAGGAAGATGGCCTATGCGACAGCCAGCTCTGGCTGCAGGAAGATAGCCCACGCGGCAGCCAATCCTGGCCTCAGACAGGATGT
Organism: Iris pallida; assembly: GCA_029216955.1. Taxonomy (NCBI): domain Eukaryota; kingdom Viridiplantae; phylum Streptophyta; class Magnoliopsida; order Asparagales; family Iridaceae; genus Iris; species Iris pallida. Next base: position 50,240,526 of record JANAVB010003400.1, on the reverse strand, counting down.
CTCATGAGGCCCTGTTAGAAGCTCTTTATTCAACCGTCTCTCATGTGGGCCCGACAACATACAGCCCATTGAGAAAGTGTGATGTATCAATTCGGACACTTTTTACTATGCGCTTTCGGGCGCTAAGTTAAAAAAGTCTAGGGCAGTGCGGGCTGAACAAGCCCAGTCAACTGTCCAAGTTACTGACTGTCAGCGGGCCCCGTTAACTATTACACGGGTTTCTGATGGAAAGTTGTACAGAACCACCCGCGTCCAGTCCCCCAGGGCTAACGGATAGGGTGGGTCTTTAAAGTCTCCTCCAATGATCCAAAGCAAGTGCTTTTACTAGCCACAGATCAGGGAGCAAACATGATACCTAAGTACCTGTGCGCTCGGGATACCCGAGTCCACAAGTTTGGTGCAAAGGTAGATCAGCTTGCTACCAACTTGCGTGAGGTGATTACTCACAAATTCAAGGTGGCAGCATTGGCATGCAGTGAGTCCCTCTCGGGACGTCGTTGCACCCGAGTCATCATCAACTGCTGTTACGACAAATTAGCAGCACTTGAAGGTCGGCAATCTGTTTTCCAACAACTGTAGCAGCCAACACTTGTCCGACGACAACTCAAGAAACAGGTGCAAATTCTGGGGGACGTGGAGTTTCCTTTCGCCTCCTGTAATTCAACTCAAAAGGTTCCTCCTGGCAAGGGAGGAAAGAAGACAGGCTCTTCCAGTCCGACAATCTCGGCTAGTATCGCAAGGAGACCCTCATCTGGAGGGTTCCCACCGACAACCACAGGGGGTGTCTATTTAGGCACTCGATCCAAAAAGAAGCTTCCAGCACCCGGGGGTGCACCTTCGGCCTCCTTGAGAGTAGATGAAGCTGGGGGTAGCAGTCCCCTCAATATATGTGACAACCCAGTGTACCAAGAGCACATACAGGGGGTAGAGGTCCCCCAGAACTGCGTAACAGACTTGGACTTCCCTGAGGGCCACCACCCTCACCAAGATGATACGGCTTCCTGCATAGGGGGTAGCACCCCTTCCGAGTCCGAGGAAGATGACATTCCGACATTCCCCGATGATTTCTCTATACAAGGATACGACACAGAGAGCATCTCTGCTACGATCCCTTCCACCTCTACCCACGTGAGGACAGTCTTTATGGCGGACAAAGATCATGAAGCGCCTTCTGGTCGACTAGAAGTACTTGAAGACATGCTCCTGTCCTTGATCAAGTCCGTGGATGAAATCAAAGCCGCCTTGCCAACCCAACCGGCAAGGACGCCCGGACAAACAAGCTTGGGACCCGCAGTCAACGTGGACTCCAACACGACCGCCCCTTATTTGGATGATGATCCCTTAGGAGCATCCATTCCTTCAGCTGTAGATGAAGCCAAGGAGGCAAAAAGGGAAGTACAAGAGCTTCGAGCAATGTTCAATGCCAGAGACTCCTCTCGGGATCTTAGAATACGGCAGCCATATCCTGTTGCATGGAGAGATGTGCCTTTTTTACCCCGGTACAAGCCGTTTCATATCGATTCTTATGACGAAAAGACCTCTGCTAGTCGGTACATGACTTACTTTGCAGTCACAACCGACCACTTGTCGCATAGTGATGTCATCCTCATGCGATTATTCATCGGAGCATTGGAGGGGATCGCGTTCGACTGGTACCGCAACCTTCCCGACAACTGCATCCATTCTTTTGACGGCTTCAAGCACATGTTCCTGGAAAGATTCTATGAAGTGAGACATGATGTAACGATGTCATCTCTTATGGACGTCGTTCAGGGAGAGAGGGAGCTAACAAGAAACTATATCGAGCGGTTCCGCCTAACCGCAATGAGATTGCCCTAAGGCAATTTCGAGAGCTCCTTGATTGAAATCTGCCAGAAAAAGTGCTTCCCGCAATTAGCCTCTGGATGGGTGACGATCAATTCAGGGATTGGATGACCTTCATCATAAGTGCTACCAATACAGAGGCAAAATTGAAGAAGGCTCGCCAGTTGGGATTACACATCCCAGACGGAGAGGATAAGGGCAGACGTCTTGGTTCCACCTCCAGCAACAACAACAGTGGCGCCACCTCCAACCGGGACAATAAGGGCAAACAGGCCATGGTCGCTGATGCAACCCAAAAGCTCGAACAAAAACAGGCGGAAGGTCAGTGGCCCAAGGTAAATTACTCATTTGAAGATAGTCATGTCAAATCTATCTTCGATATGCTCTTACAAGGGGGTAGGATCCAGCTCCCTCCACCAAGGCGTAAACCCCGAGCGGCAGAAATGGAGGACCCAAAATATTGTCACTGCCACTGCTATGTCCATTATTCCACTCATGACTGCTTCCAATTAAAGCGGTACATTCAGAGTCTTATCAACTCCAAAGCTCTGTCGAAAAACTTTGAAAAGGTTACCGTGTCGACGGATATGGTGTCAATTCAGTTCAACGACTTACTTCCAACAAGCACTCCAGACGGGGTAATACCTGTCCCTCGGGCAACGATGGAGGTTACTAATCTTTCACCCGTCCGAAGCCAGACATCTGGATTGGTACCTCTCACCACATCGCGAGGAGAGATCATGTGGGTGCATCCAGACTTAGTGCCCGAAGTTACCCAGGAGGTGTCATCTCCTACCAGCAAGAAAAAGGACAGAAAGTCTAGATCCTGCCATACAATTTTAGCCAAAGCTGAAGAAGCTGCAGCCGTTGTTACCTGGTCTGGAGCACAAGTCCAGCCCGTACGGGATAATTCAGTCGAAGATCCTCAGCCGGCAACGTTGCCTCCCTCTGATGTTCCAAGGCCATCTCAGCCTCCACTGGCGGATAAGTCCAAGTCAAAGGAGATCCGCTTCGACAGGCCACTCCGTAACGATGTACCTCAGGGACAAGAGAGACCTTACAACTTTGACATATTAGCACAATTGGCTAATACGCCAGCAAATTTGTCGTTATACGAGCTCCTAAGGCTCTCCAAGGATCTTCATGTCGCATTAAGCGAAGCACTCCAGAATGCTGATGCCTACTTAGCTAGCAGATCTATAGGACAACGGTAGCACAGATGCAATGCCCAATATCATATTTACTCCACAAGACATGTTGATCAAGTCCAATTTGCATGATCGCCCCTTGTACTACACTGGATATATAGGCGACATCAAGGTGGATCGTTTGCATATCGACCCTGGCTCGTCAATAAGCATCATCCCAAAAAGCTTACTCCAACTTCTTGACATCCATATGCATCGGCTAGCGACGACCAACACTGCCATTAGCATTTTTAACTCGGAAAAGAGCTATCCCCTAGGGAAGATTCGATTGAAATGTCAGATTGGTGACCTGAAGACGGAGGTTACCTGCTACGTCATAGATACAGACACCTCTTACAATATCCTCCTGGGACGTCCATGGATACATGACTATATGATCGTGCCATCCACCCTTCACCAGTGTTTCAAGTACGTCAGTAAGCACGATTCCGTAAAAACTAAATTTGCCGACATCGATCCCTTCAAAGGGGTTGAATCTTATTATTCTTCAGAGGCTTGTCTATATGACGAATCTACGAAACATATAACTGACGAACTGGAGGCCATCACAGGGCCTGAAGAACCCTTGAGGATTCGTCTCCAGGCCCACAAACCGGGCAAGGCCGCTCTCCTTGTCACAACTTTGCATAAAGAGGTACCCGGTTTTCTCGTCCAAGCTGCACAGTCGGAACCAATGGTCATCCGGCTCCCAAAGTCAAGAGCCAAAGCCCATCATAGGGCCGATGGTGATCCAATTGCCAAAATACATTCAAAGGCAACCGGAAGACACAAAGTCCCTTGCCGAGCCAATTGTCACCCGTCTTTCCAAGACGAGCCGGCAACTAAGTACCGACCCGACACACTCAGGCAAGCCAATATCACAAGTTCAACCCTTGGTGGTCAAGTTGCCCAAGACAGCACCCCAACCTTTGGGATCGCATGGGGTAGCCGAAGAGGAGACAGAATTCGCCAAACACCTAGTGGCACAGACGGATAGTCCCTCTCCTGATAATGTAATCCCCATGGACAGAGTTCCTTACCTCATCAATAAAAGGCTGCCGATTGAAAAAAAAATGTATTATACTACCTAGAGTGTCGAGTTATGTACATCAGGTACCTCTGAACTTACACTCTGTTATTCCTTCCGAGGGGACTCGCATTGCTTCTCTACGAGTGATAAGTCATGTATATTGATACATCTGAACTTCTGCTTTGATGCTTCGATTTCCATATATCACGTCCATCAGGTTTTGTTTCAAAATCTATTACCTGCACTACCAGTGCGCAGAAGGGTAATAGGTCCATAAAACTTATCCTAATCTATTTCTCGCACCATCAGTGCACAAAAAGGGTAATAGGCCCACAAAATTCCCCAGCGAGAAAAACAATCATGTCTATATTACCTCTGAGTTGTTTTTCCGTCCATCACAAACAAACCACCCAATACATAGAACTTCCACGTTAGTAGCACCTCTGAGTTGTTCTGTGTATCCCTATTAGGCCTACTCCTACCACGTCATCATTACCTCTGAGTAGGGAGGCTCTACTTCAGACCCATATTTACCACGTCCTTATTACCTCTGAGTAAACATGTTGGTCTTCTCCCCACTTATTATCAGTACTCGCATCGCCAGTACACAAAAAGGATAATAAGTCCATAAAAGTTATTCTAATCTATTACTCGTACATCGGTGTACCAAAGAGTAGTAGGTCCACAAAATATCAGTCAAATCTATTTGCTCGCATTTTCAGATGCATAAAAGGGCAATAGATCCACAAAAATCCCCCAGTGGGATGACCTTTATCAAATACAAATGTTGTATTAGGCTCTCTAGTACAAGCACCACAAAATACCACAAATAAAGAATGGAGTGAACATACTCTGCTTACTCAAAATCAGTTACATTCATAGGACTACATCGACAGCAAAAAATAAAGAAAGAAAAATCTGGCAATACATAGTTTGGTCAGTTTGACAGCACTTCGTCTTCAAGCAGTTTCGTGGCCCTCAAAAGAAGTCATGTTTTACTGCTGAGAAGCAAACAAAGCTGTTGAATCCCCAAGGAACTGCCTGGAGGAGGGCAAATATAGTATGATATCTACCCTTTCGTATTGCGGATGCCTTAGCCCCGCTCCCCCGAAGGACCATACCTTCAAAACATCATCCCTGATGGTAGTTTCGCCTACTTGGAGAGCCGTGAAGGCAGGACGTTCATAACGATGCCTGACCACCATCCAACTCTCCGAGGTATAAAGGCCCTTCCTACCACCTGGGGAAGACTCTTCCGAAGCATGAAGAGTCCTGAGTCGTTTGATGTGTATGCCAAAAGGGCATAGGGAAAACTCTTCTGAAGTATGATAAGTTTTGAGCTGTCTGATGTAGGTGTAAAAATGGTGTATTTTCACTCTATCGCCGACACCGGTCCTGGAGAAGTTTGTTAGCCAGATCCCTACAAAACATGGGGAAAAAAGGGGGACTTAGCACCAAAAAAGAAAGAAAACAACGAACTCTAGTTTTTTCAGTTATGCGACCTAGTCAATTATACGGCCTGGCCAAAACAGAACTCATACGGCCCAAAGTCATGAGGCCGACTTCATGAAGTACTCCTGCAGCTCAGTCATAAAGCACTTATGCGGCTCAGTCATGAAGTGTTCATGCGGCTCAATTATGAGGCATTTATGCGGCTCAGTCATGAAATACTCATGCGACCCAATCATAAGGTACTCATGCGGCTCCGTCATGAGGCAATTATACGGCCCAGTCATACAGTGTTCATGCGGCCCGATCATAAAAATGATCATGCAGCTCAATCATGAGGTACTTATGTGGCTCAGGCATAAAATATTTATGCAGATCAATCTTGAAGCACTTATGCGGTTCAAGTTCGAATGAGCAGTGGTTATGCGACCCAGTCCATGCGGCCCTATCATACAGAACACATGCGGTCCAAATGAGATAGGGCATGCATCGACCAGGCTTAAAGTACAGAGGTAGTATATTACAGTCCCGTGCATGAAATATGCGACATGGCCATTCAAAATTTCAGTCGTCGTCTTCCCACCATCCTTACTCTTGATAAGGGGTTACACATCGGGATGAATGGAAGGAGCGTCTGCTGCTCTCGACGGAGAGGCAAGTCCCCTCTCTTTGGCCGTCGCACCAGTCGACTTGGAAGCCTTTGGAGCCATAGCAGAAAGTATGATAAAATCAAAGGAGTAGAAGGTGAAAGAGGATAATCTCTCTCCGAATGACCTCTATTTATAGAGTTGCTAAAAAATATCTCTTCAGTTCTCGAGATCATTTAAGATAATTACGACGTTTGGGGACTTTATCCCTAAATAACCGTCGGCTTATCTTGAAAGAGCGCCTCTTCGATTCTCGTGATCATTAAAGATAATGTTGACGTTTGGGGACTTTATCCCTAGTAACCGTCGGCTTTATCTCAAAAAGAAATCCAAAATCGAATCAAGAAAATTAAATGCAGCAGTGACAGCTGGCAGGTTGATGGGGTCTCTCTGCGACTCAAGATTTTCCTGCGTCTCAAGATTTCCCTGCGTCTCAAGATTTCCCTGCGGCTCAAGATTTTCCTAAGGCTCGAGATCTCTCTGCGGCTCGTAAAATCCATGCGACTTGAAGACTTCATGCGGCTTGACATATCTCCATGCTTCTTATTTAAAGTATTCTAAATTTACAATTTAAAAACTTTGAAGGGGATCTTAAAGAAGCATGGAAAATATGGAGTTCATGCGGATCATAAATTGCCGCATATAAACTTTGGGCCAAACAAGTCCGCATAAAGGAAAACCGTATGACAGATTCAGTGCCTTATGCGGTCCGTCGACAACCAGCTGCAGAAGAAAGATATACGGCCAAGAGAATCAGTTCATCTGATAAAGCTGACAAGTTCTATCAAAACTGACAAAAATAACAGCTCTGACACTTTGACAAAAAGATGAGACGTGAGACGTCACCAAAAGCAGGATTCATACGCTTTCATACGGCCAGAAGGAGTGTCACCTAAGCCGCATAAACCTTATGCGGCTCAGACATATGCGGCCCTAAAATCTCCGAACTTCATGTGGCCAAGGGCTACTATGACCCAAGCCGCATGAGCTTTATGCGGCCAAAATACAGAATCTATGCGCCTTAAATCCTTAAGCTGTATGCGGGCTAAGGAAGCTTGCGACTTAAGCCGCATGAGTCTCATGCGGCCCCACATGGTCGAAAACTAAGAGACTCATGCGGCTCAAAATGATTCCTGCGACAGGACACGTGGCAGGCTGACCAAGTCTTAACTACCCAGATTTGCTGCAACAAAATCCCAACAAGTCGACAGATGGCGGCCAAAGAGTGGGTCTTCATGTGCTAATCAGCCACGTGGCCACAGGCTATCTATGCGGCTCAGCATATATACCACTATAAATAGCAGGGTGCTACACCCCTGTAAAAGGTGGGCAACCTTCGAAAAGCAATTTCTTCAAGAGCTAAGGACTGCGTCAGATAGTCCAAGGAGTAAGGCAGAGTTGATAGCACTTTTTCGAGCCTCTACCGTCACCCTCCAGAATCAAAACTAAACAATTGTACTTAGATTGTTTCCTAAGATTTCTTTCTAGGCTTTTCTTTGTACAAGCGAGTTTGCAATCAATTTCAGTATTTCTGTAATGTCACGCCCCGCTCCCGTAGGAGCGATCGTCCTCGCTAAGGCGTGATGTCGCATGAGCCTAGGTTGCGCTCGTGCAAGGCGGGTTCCATAACGGCCGATTTTAGCGGCTGCGACGGGGTCGTCGCACAGAAGTCCCATGCAGAGACATTGAATAATAGCAGCGAAAATTTAAAACAAAACACAAGTTATTCAAAGAAGCTCTTTATTGATATTGAAACAAAGATTACAATGGCGCAAGGCCAAGATTACAAGTCTCTCGAGCTTACTTTTCTCACATTACAAGTTCACTCTGCTCCCTCTCATCTCTCGATATAATGCTTGAGCCAGCGGAAGCTTCAGAAGGGGACGTCCATACATTATGTCATGTATAAGTCTTGACTCCGTGCGGCTACACGCTTTGAATCGCCAAGGAACTCCGTGCCTCGACGCATCCAAACGAGCTCCGTGCCACGAGCTTCTACCTGTGCCTGCACATAAAAACTATATGGGTGTCAGTACTCAACTGTACTGGTGGAGTGAGCTTCTCGCCCACCCATACAAAACCAACACGTTTTATTTACTTTGTATATAACATAGTCCTTTTATGATTGTTTTTCTACTCTTTCCTTATGATCGGTTTTAGGACAGACGCCTTGGCCTATTTTGTGTCTCGGGACCATTTTGTGCTTGCAACGCAACATCAAGTCAACAATGTTAACCTATCAAGTCGTGCCTGCCTTACGGCTTGAAATCAGGGATGCAACTACGCGATAAACTCTATTCTCGTGTGACCGTGCTATAAGTCCTTATTGAGGCCATGCCTCGCAACTCAGTGAGACTCAATCATATCGCCGCCTCGCGGCCCTTGGCAACTAAATCATCAACTGACCCATCCAACTTGTGAACTAAGTGTCACTCGACCAACTTTGCCTTGCGGCGTTTCCTGACTTAACTCAAGATGACTCAATTCCAACTTGTGCAGCTCTATGCCAACAACTTAAGACTCGAAGCCACAACTCGTGCCGAAGCACGACGCCTATGTTGAAGCCAAATCTTAGGCCCAAACTTTGTGTTCTAACTTGTACACATATTCAACTCGACTCAATCTAAAGGCATACACACGGATAGCCGCTATTTTACCGACATCTATATGAACTTGGCCACTAGCATAATAAGATATCATGCGACGTACACTTTATTAATCGGGATCCTTTCAACGCAAGTAGATAGCTCCGTTGTAAGCCCCCGCTTAACCCGTGCTAAAACCTTATGCACGACTATACCCTGTTTTCTCCTAGGCCGAGTCAATCCCGTGGCCCCGGGTTGCCGCTCGAGAAAATATTACCCTTGTCGACAAGTTGTCCATGACCATGCAAGACTCGACTTAAACTGACGTCTCACACAATCATCCTTCTTTTCAGTGTTATCCTCTCTTTCAAACCAAGTTCAAGACTTCTATCCTTGAGATCCCTCGACGACCCATGGTCACGAGCCTTCTTCCTTGATGCAATATCCTTTTTACTCAACTTAGGAATGACTATTTGATAGCCCCCTTTTTCCATAACTCACTTTGAAACAACTGTGGCTCGTGCCTTAAATCGACTTGTATTCCGTGCGACACTATCGTCAAACACGCACTCCATATGACTAGATTTGAGACCGTAGGACTTCGTGGCTATACCCAGTCGTATAACTCGTAGGATCGTGCTTGCTACTACTTGATAGCCTAACATAACTTTGCATAACTCAATCACACAACGACTCGACGAGCAAAGGCTGCATCAAGCCTTGCATCGTAGGAACGTGTCGTGCACGCATTCGACTTTGAACAATCAAGTTATTTGGGGCTTCTAGACTTATGCCATAAGCCGTGTAATACAACTTAACCCGTCGGGCGAGCAGAGGCTATGCCACGCCTTGGGCGATGAGACCGTGCATGCTTTATAAAGCATTTATACGGGCGACGCCTAAGACTTAGGCTACATCATAACTTCGCCAACTCAAACCAACTTTTCTTCTCCCAAGCCACGGGACGAAGGATCGAGTGTCATTTTCAAAGCACGCCGTGCACCAACTCTAAGCCGACCGTTGGACCTTTCCATATTCTAACTCAATTCAACCCGTCGGGATTATTCCCTTTAGCTATGTGGATTCATCTCTTTTATTATCAAGCCTACTTGTGTAAGTTGAAAACATATAATTTATTATGTGAAGGCTAAGATGAGGCAAGTTCATCGAAACTACCCCACCTGAGCGAGCGGTCGCCTCGATTGAGCGATTTCTCCGAGTAGCCATTGCAAGGCTAAGTCCAAACGCCATTGGCATTTCGATTCCTTCGATTGACTGAGCGGGATGGGGCACTACATCATACACCACTCAGAAAAAGTTTTATCCTTGAAACTAACTGAGTAGTTACTTATCGACTTATCACTTCTTTCAATATCCTACGTTTGTCGTACACATTTCTTCCTATGCATTTCTCGAATCCGAGCCACGCTCGTGTTACCCTCAATCGTTTCTTCAAAACTCGTGATCTCAAAATCCTCGACACTTTTTCGTTTCTCAAGTCTCACTTGATTCAACGTATCACTTGGTTGGATCGTGCACATATCCCATGCGTCCCCAAAATACATACATTTTAGCCAAGCCTCGTGATAGAGATTCTGTCATCACCACTCGAGTCGGATCGTGCACATATTCGGGCATCCCTGATATACGTACATGTCAATCGAGTTTCGTGAGTGGTGCCTCCACAATTCCTATCGCTTCGCACTTGGACGTCTGCCTAACCGCTAGGCTATGTCTTTCCGTCAGTATTGGAATCATAGTTTCCAAATAACAATATCAACACTGACCCCATTCTAAGGTCAAACCAAATTTGATAGTACGGGGTTTTCTACCCAAGCTCGCATCACTCCGATTTCTAAACTTCAAGCATAGATTTCCTACACACATCCCGACATTCGTCGCACGGGGTCCGAGTCATTCAGCAAAGCCATCCTACGATAACTCACGTTTCAACCAATTCTTTGACATATCAATATCACTTCGTTCATCAAGCCATTTCGCATAGTCTATCTCTTCAAACACGTTCGACATAATCCGCCTATCAATCCTTCCAAGTCAAGCACGCTACGACACAATTCATCGCTAAACCATAATTCACATTTCATATTCCCTAAGTCATTTATCCCAATTCACGTATTCGATCATGAGGACGTCTAGCTTAACAACATGTTGCGCCCCGATCTCACGTAATTCAGATTATCTATGGCGGGCATGAATCATCATGCATGCTCCTGCGGGTTAATCAACCACATCGGGACGTAACTCTTATTTTGCGTCTAGACTAATTCATTCTCGATGTGCAGATTGGACCTACTCAATCCTCAAGTTTATTTCATTCATCAATCGCAAGTCCAAACATCCTTGAATTTTCCTTCGCATCAATCAACAAGTCAAGACAATCAAAGTTGTCGCATCCTGATTTTTTTCGAGTTCGATCATTCCTTCGACATGAATTACCATGTCAGCGCTCACGCGGAACGATCACCCCAAACCTGACACGACGCATGTGCAAGGCTGGAGTTGCGATCGCGCAAGACAAGAATATCGACGCTGTGGTTATTCGCGTAACCATCAAGACACGATCATTTTTATCCAACATTCATCTCAATCAAAATCCTAAGTATAGCATCCAACCGAACAATAACACTTGCACGATCGTCATTTGTCGAGTCAGAGTACCCCCGAGTTATCGCATATCGATCTTTGATATGCCTCAATACCATCGATGATATGTGTAACCTGACGATCTTCTTTTGCAACCAATTTCGAGTCGTACGAATGATGCTATTGTCCGACTGGATAATCTCCTCGACATTCAAATTCAAGTTCGATCATTACCCCTTGAATCATTCACAACATCAATTTCCTTAAACCTAAATTTGTGTATCGTTCATCCCTCTATTTTAGATCATTGACCAACGTATTTTCTCAATTCGCATCATCCCTTGCTAACTCAAATCATTGAGCAACATTCAATCCAATCCTTAGAGTCATTGCGTAACTTCAAAATTTAACTTTTCGTGCACGCTACCTTCCCGTCGTGCTAACTTTTCGTATACGATCCGTATCAATTTTTTCGATCAAGTCATCCATTTATTTTTATCGCTTAGAATCGCCATTCAACCATTTCGTAACTCGCATTACCATTCGTAATTCGTCCGAACGATATCTTGTTTGCGACTCTCGAATCATGCCCAACTAAACGCTACTCGTTCTAAGGTTTGCGATACCATCGCTTGTTGACATACTCGTACTATCCGTAAATCCTCTAGTTTTGCTCGAACAAATTTCTATAACGTCCATACACCATTCAGGGTCAAGTCATTCTATAAATCTTCAAAGAGGTCATACGATCCACATTCGACATGTTCAATTGGGCGTTCGCCCGTTCCTCAGGGTCTAAGAACCATTTCTCACGTTCTCTTTAGCGTTGGTCAAGTAGCGTCTCTATCAACATACGTTCAAAGTCTTACTTATTCTCGTCCGAGCGATAGTCAATCTTGCTTGCAAACTCGTTTGCACTAAAAAGTCGAGGTGCGCGACACGCGACACAACTTAGCCAAAAGGTCGTGTGCATAGCTATCCCATGCGGACTATACTTCAATCTTGTGTACCCATTCGCTATTGTCAGCGTATGGTTCTTTCAAGCACGCACTACGTTTGCTAACTTTTTAGCATCGAGTTTTTTTCAACTCAAGTCCGTCATAGTTTGGCACAAAGGCCTTCGCCAATCGATCCCGTTCAACCGAGTACTCGTACGAGCTTTTGAAAATATTAGACTTATTGTATGGACATCCCGTGGGACAATTGAGAGATAGCGCACCAACGACATCAACTTACGGAAGCAAGACTTCAGAGTTTTACGGAAACAACGGAGTTAAAGAATTCAATCGATAGTCCAAGGACATCAAGCCGTGCTCTGATAATATTATGTCATGCGCCGCTCCCGTAGGAGCGATCGTCCTCGCTAAGGCGTGATGCCGCATGAGCCTAGGTTGCGCTCGTGCAAGGCGGGTTCCATAACGACCAATTTTAGCGGCTGCGACGAGGTCATCGCACAGAAGTCCTATGCAGAGACATTGAATAATAGCAGCAGAAATTGAAAACAAAATACAAGTTATTCAAAAAAGCTCTTTATTGATATTAAAACAAAGATTACAAGGGCACAAGGCCAAGATTACAAGTCTCTCGAGCTCACTTTTCTCACATTACAAGTTCACTCTGCTCTCTCTCATCTCTCGATATAATGCTTGAGCCAGCGGAAGCTTCAGAAGGCGACGTTCATACATTATGTCCTGTATAAATCTTGACTCCGTACGGCCGCACGCTTCGAATCGCCAAAGAACTCTGTGCCTCGACTCATCCAAGCGAGCTTTGCGCCACGAGCTTCTACTTGTGCCTGCACATGAAAACTATGTGGGTGTCAGTACTCAACTGTACTGGTGGAGTGAGCTCCTCGCCCACCCATACAAAACCAACACGTTTGATTTACTTTGTGTCTTACATAGTCCCTTTATGATTATTTTTCTACTCTTTCCTTATGATCAGTTTTAGGACAGACGCCTTGGCCTATTTTGTGTCTCGAGACCATTTTGTGCTTGCAACGCAACATCAAGTCAACAACGTTAACCTATCAAGTCGTACTTGCATTACGGCTTGAAATCAGGAACGCAACTACGCGATAAGACTCCATTCCCGTATGACCGTGCTATAATTCCTTATTGAGGCCATGTCTCGCAACTCAGTGAGACTCAAACATATCGCCGCCTAGCGGCCCTTGGCTACTAAATCATCAACTGACCCATCCAACTTGTGAACTAAGTGTCACTCGACCAACTTTGCCTTGCGGCATTTCCTAACTTAACTCAAGACGACTCAATTCCAACTTGTGCAGCTCAATGCCAATAACTTAAGACTCGACGCCACAACTCGTGCCGAAGCATGACGCCTATGTTGAAGCCAAATCTTAGGCCCAAACTTTGTGTTCTAACTTGTACACGCATTCAACTCGACTCAATTCAAAGGCATACACGCAGATAGCCGCTATTTTGCCGACATCTATATAAACTTGGCCACTAGCATAACAAGCTATCCTGTCACGTATAGCTTTATTAATCGGGGTCCTTTCAATACAAGTAGCTAGCTCTGTTGCAAGCCTCCGCTTAACTCGTGCTAAAATCTTATGCACGACTATACCCTGTTTCCTCCTAGGCCGAGTCGGTCCCGTGGCCTCGGGTTGCCGCTCGAGGAAATATTGCCCTTGTCAACAAGTTATCCATGACTATACAAGACTCGACTCAAACTGACGTCTCACACAATCATCCTTCTTTTCAGTGTTACCCACTCTTTCAAACCAAGTTCAAGACTTCTATCCTTGAGATCCCTCGACGACCCATGGGTGTAAGCCTTCTCCCTTGATGCAATATCCTTTTTACTCAACTTAGGAATGACTATTTGATATCTCCCTTTTTTCCATAACTCACTTTGAAACAACTGTGGCTCGTGCCTTAAATCGACTTATATTCCGTGCGACACTATCGTCCAACACATACTCCATATGACTAGCTATGAGACCGTAGGACTTCGTGGCTATACCCAGTCGTAGAACTCGTGGGATCGTGCTTGCTACTACTTGATAGCCTAACATAACTTTACCTAACTCAATCGTACAATGATTCGACGAGCAAAGGCTGCGTCAAGCATTGCGTCGTAGGAACATGCCGTGCACGCGTTGGACTTTGAACAATCAAGTTATTTGGGATGCCTAGACTTATGCCATAAGCCGTGCAATACAACTTAACCCGTCGGGCGAGCAGAGGCTATGCCACGCCTTGGACGATGAGACCGTGCATGCTTTATAAAACATTTATGCGGGCGATGCCGAAGACTTAGGCTATGTTCATAACTTCGCCATCTCAAACCAACTTTCCTTCCCCCAAGCCACGGGACGAAGGATCGAGTGTCATTTTTAAAGCACGCCGTGCACCAACTCTAAGCCGACCGTTGGACCTTTCCATATTCTAACTCAATTCAACCCGTCGGGATTATTCCCTTTAGCTATGTGGATTTGTCTCTTTCATTATCAAGCCTACTTGTGCAAGTTGAAAACATGTGATTTATTATGTGAAGGCTAAGATGAGGCAAGTTCACCGAAACTACCCCACCTGAGCGAGCGGTCGCCTCGACCGAGCGATGTCTCCGAGTAGCCGTTGCAAGGCTAAGTCCGAACGTCGTTGGCGTTTCGATTTCTTCGATTGACTGAGCGGGATGGGACACTACATGTAATACCTGTCTTTGATTTTTTTTATGGCAAACACTTATGTCTATGAGTTGAGTTTTGGGTTTGGGTGAGGGCTTTTCGGTTCTCTTACTGGCGATTAAAATGGCCTCCTCCGAGGTGAGAGTGTGGGTCTCTCCCGCCGTATTAATCGAGACACTCAGGGTGCTGCCGGTGGAGAGGATACCGGCGTCAAGAACTTGTTGAGCTCTGTCGACCGATGCTTGACCCAGGATGGTTAAGGAGTCTGCTCTAAAACTATTTTTCAGGATGACCTGTTCCAGGTTGGTTAAGGGGTCATGCTGATGTTGTCTATCGGACTGGATGTGGGGGAAGTGATTGGGGAGGTGGCAATCGTCGCGAGTTGGGGGTTCTCCTCCGTGAACGGGGTTGTAATTGTCTCTTCTAGGGCATTAACCGCTACGCCACTTCGGACGGGTTCAACTTAGATGTCGCCTTTGGATGGGGGTTCGCCATCTTGTACCTCTTCGTCTGATGTTGAGGCAAGGCTGTCATATTTGTTGGTTAGGGAGATGGCTAGGGGGTTGGATGGGCCGACTGTTTGGACTGGAGGGGTCTTATCCTGGGGTTCTTTTTGGTCGGGGCTATCTTCGAATCTGATGTCGGAGTTGGATTGAGGGGGTGGCAGCGATTGGTTGAGTTTGTTGGTCGCTTTATCAGGGGTCGACTTATGACCGCCTCTCCTTTTGAGCTCTGGGTGAGCATGATAGCAGTGCTTTAAGGAATGATCGCGAATACGGGAATGCTTGCAATAAATGATATTGTTGTCGTAAATGATTCGTTGCAAGAGGATCTTATTGTCAAGCGATATTTGGATGTGGTCTGGCAGGTCTTTCGAGATGTCTAGTTCCATGCAAATCTTGGCGTAGTTCCCCTCAGAGAGGTTGCGAGTTTCTGTCGCTACTGCCACGAACATTCCGAAGGAGTTGGTTATCCTTTTCAACGCTGCGGGGGCGAAACAAATGAGGGGCAAGTTCGGGAAGGTGACCCATACGGAGATGATCGTCGAGTCTTCATGAGGATTGAAGTCCGGGGTCCATTTAACGATTTTTTTGGACAGGACATCAATCTTACCTGTGCCTCCGGCCCACACATTAGTACGGTCGTTAGACGAGGAGAGGTGGAGGAAAAGGTGCCTTGGATCCATGGGGGCGACTTGGTACTCAGACTTGAGGCCCCATCTCGCAATCATTTCATGGACTCTGGACAGCTTCGGGCATCCGCTCAAGAACTTGAGAACTAAGGTGAAGGGGAACGAAGCGGCTAGGGACGAGGTCTCAGAAGAGGAGAAAGGCATACGATCCTTGGCGCTTCAATCCAGGCGCTTCAGGGGAACACGCGAATACGATCTCTGACATCTCAACGGCGGGTAAATCCAGGAGTTTCTTGAAAGAGCGGTCGGGGGAGAGCTTATCGACGTAGGACGGAGCAGGGGGATGGGGGCAGGGAGCATAGGGAAGGGTGGGAGGGGGGAAGTGGAGAGGATGCGGGGGCAGGAGGAGGGCAGATGGTTGAGGGGGTGGGGTAATGTGAGTGGATAAGGAGGTTGGATCGAGGGGGACGGGAAAGAGAGTGGGGGAGTGAGGGGGTGGAAGGCTGGGACCTGGAGGGCTACGGGGGGCGGAAGCAGGTGCACCATGGCAAGGAGGTCGTCTAGGAAGGAGTAGGGCACCGCCGGAGGATAAGGGGGCCGGGTGGAAGAATGAGAGGTCGCATGAGGATCTGAAGAGGCCGCATGGGGATCCAAATGAACCGAAGGGTCCGCGAAGGAGGATACCGCAAGAGAATCAGTAAGAGGATCCGAGGGGGCTGCAGGAGAGGCGATCGCATGGGAGGAGGTGGCCGCATGAGAGGAGGCCGCATGAGAGAAGGCCGCATGGGAGGAAGTGGCCGCATGGGAGGATGTGGCCGCATGAGAGGAGGCCGCATGGAAGGAGGAGGCCGCAAGGGAGGAGGTGGCCGCATGAGAGGAGGTCGCATGGGAAAAGGTGGCCGTATGAGAGGAGGCTGCATTGGAGGAGGTGGCCGCATGAGAGAAGACCGCATGGGAGGAGGTGTCCGTATGGAGGTGGTGGCCGTATGAGAGGACGCTGCATGGAAGGAGGTGGCCGCATAAGAGGAGGCCGCATGGGAGGAAGTGGCCACATGGAAGGAGGTGGCCGCAAGAGAGGAGGCCACATGGGAGAAGGCCGCATGGGAGGAGGTAGCGACATGGGAGGAGGTGGCCGTATGGGAGAAGGTGGCCGCATTAGAGGACGCTAGAGAGGTGGCCGGCCGCATAAGCTACGGCAGGACGGGAAGAAGCCGCAAAGATCATCACGGGGGAAGAGAGGGGGAGGGAAGTGGGCCGCATAGGCACAGGCGGGGAAAAGCTGGCCGCATAAGAAAGCTCTGAGCGGGGGAAGGCTGCGGGGGGGGGAAGCCCGCATAAGCCTCCCCAGAGAGGGGGGGAGGCCGCATAAGCCTCCTCAAAAAGGGTAGAGTCCGCATATGCGACCTTGGGACTGGGGCCTCCAGCGAGGAGCGAAGACCCAGGCACGTGGGCGCTGACAACAGCAAAGAAGATGGGACAATGCTGCTAGGTACAGACGCCCGGCTCGAGGAAGGAGCGGCAAAATTTGAAAATTGAAAAATGGGCGGGACGCGAGCACCTGAGCCGACCGAGCGCTGATCACTCGAAAGAGGCTCCGAGAAACCCGGCGAGTGAGGGGAGGAATCCGGAACCGGGTTACAGAAGGCAGGCGAGACTCTACGAAGCCCGGCGGCCAATGAAGAGGGACGCAGGAGGGGAAGGGGGATGGAGGAAAAGAAGGGGCTCCAGTGGACGGGGGGGGTAGCGGGTGGGGAAGAGAGGATGGGAGAGGCTTAGGCGACGGCGGAAGGGGAGGTAGGGGGAGGGGAGGGAGGAGGACGGAGGAAGGAGGCTGACAAGGGCCAAACAATCGGGCGGCCAAGTTGGAGGCATCATGGACGCAGAGGGCAAATACGGAGGGAGAGGAGGGGGCGAAGGACCAGCTCCCTCTACGGCTGCGGCGAAGGGCCGACCTAGGGGGGCTGATCCCTCTTAGGGGAAGGACTAGCGGGTGGGAGGAAGACATTTATATATAAGTCGGCCATGAATGCAGGGTTCCACTACTGAAACCCTAAATTAGAATCCCCCAAATGTTTTGAAAACCCTAACCCAAATTTTCGTCAATATAAGCAGCGATCACCAACGATGTCGATGTCAAAGTGTTCAAAGATGCTCCAGTACATCAAATATCTCATGCGCGTCACCATCCAAGACGATCGCCAGCTTATTGACAAGTTCGTGGCCTTTGACCGCCACATGAACCTCATCATCGGCGACTGCGAGGAGTTCCGCAACTTCTCCAAACCAAAATCCAAACCCACCCCCGCCGCCGCCGCTAACACCACCGCCGACGTCCGCCGCTCCCTCGGCCTCATCCTTCTCCGCGGCGAGGAGGTCGTCTCCATGACCGTCGAGGGACCCCCTCCACCCGATGACTCTCACGCGTGCGGCGCCCATCCAGGCTCCGCCCCCTCTGACCCTGACATCGACCGTGCCGCGGGCTGCGGCATCCCCAGCGCCCCCCTCGTCCAGGCCCAGCCTAGACTCTCTGCCCCGACTGTGACGTCGGCGGGCACGACCCCGGCATGATGCAGTCGCAGATCGCCCGCCCGCCCGTCTCCTTCCCGCCTCCAAGGATGCGCTTATCGGGCCAGATATCGCCCGGCTTTCCCGGCCAACTCCTGTCTCCGATGCACCCTCGCAGACCCTTGCCTATGATGATGAGGCCCGGGCAACCGCCCCCTCCACCGGAGCCGTACCAACAGTTCAGGCAGATGCCGCAGATGGGGCCTCCCCTGCACCAACAACAGCCGCAGCAGATGATGTGGCCCGGGATGCCACCCCCGTCCATGAGGCCCGAGAAGAAGCCCATGTTCATGCCCAGGCCGGGGATGCCACCGTCTCCGCCACCCAACCAGCAAAGACAAGGGCAAAACCAGCAGCAGCAATGAGGTGTACTCAGTAACATTTTGAGGGGTACCTGGGTGTTGTATGCCTCAAGGGTTATCTCAGAGTGTTCGGTTCGAAGGATCAAGTGGCCCTGCATTGGAAGTGAACTACGAGAATCCTATTATTTACCTTCTAGTTGTTGGAGTGTTCAATTATGAATTTTAATCATCTCAAGATTATTAATGTGTGAACTACGAGAATCCTATTATTTACCTTCTAGTTATTGGAGTGTTCAATTGTAAATTTTAATCATCTCAAGATTCTTAATGTATGAATTATGAGTCTGTCTGTGATAGTTTTTGGGCATTAAGCTTCAATCGATCTAAACAAATCTCCAGCATTTTAGTATATATATATATATATATATATATATATATATATATATATATATATATATATATATATATATATATATGAGTTTTTGATGGGTATACATACAATAGAGGGGGTTTCCTTTATAAAGATGGGTTCTACCACATGGGGGCTGCTCTTAGCCAGCCATGCATGGGGTTTGTATATATATATATATATATATATATATATATATATATATATATATATATATATATATATATATATGTTGCATGTGTCGTATTGGAATTGAGTAGATGAGATTAAAAGGTGGTAGGGTCTACATCTTTTAATCTCAACCACCAAATTCACATCCAACCCATATAACATAGGTTGGTTCCATACACCCGGGTGGTTTTAGAGCATTTCTGTGTGTGTATACACACACACACACACACACACACACACACACACACATATATATATATATATATATATATATATATATATATATATATATATATATATATATATATATAAGTGCGGGAGAAAAGAATATATATATATATATATATATATATATATATATATATATATATATATATATATAAGTGCGGGAGGGGGGGCTCGACCACGGGTCTCCCTGCCGGGAGCCCCCCTCGTGCCACTTGCGCTATATATATATATATATATATATATATATATATATATATATATATATATATATATATATATATATATATATATATATGTATATATATATATATATATATATAAAGCATTACCAAAATCCTTCCTCCCTCTCTTGGATGACTCCACATCCTTTCCCAAACGAAATTAGCAGCTCTTGTCCATCCATCTCCTTCCATACAACCTTTTCACCCATATACATCATCCAAAAACCCTCTTTTACACCATCTCTCCACCCAAATACCACTAAACCTCCAAAAAGCCACCATCTCCTCCATCACACCCATCCAAACTCCATTGCCATCACCTTCAACCCATCAAACAAAGAGAAGAAAGCCAAGCAAATAAGGAGGTGTATTTCTTGGACGAGAAGAAGCACCATCATCCAATCCTTCAAAGTCTTTCGGTAAAGGTTCCAACATTCCTTTTCAAGCCCCCACCGCCTAATTCTTTTAGAATTCTGAGAATATATTATTCTAGAACCCATACTTTTCATCCTTTTTGCTATATCATCATCTATATAGATTGCATATTGGGTGGTTGATAGATTGGCTTACGGTAGGACTAGTTTGAGACTTTTTTGGTGTAATTTTTCTTTGAGTTTGTTGTTATTTCTTAAAACTGAAATTATATGTATTTTATTACTATAAATAAATTAATTTAAAATTAATTTTTTGGTATTTTTATCTCAAATATGAACCCTAAAAATAGGGGTCATTAGACTAGGTTTTAGGCAAAATTGCTGACATAGTTGGCTCATATAAAAGTGGACTGATTTTCGTATATAGAAAGAATGATATTTTCTAAGTTTTAATCAGGTTTTAATATGTTTTATATGAGATTGATAGTTATAGGTCATAGTCATGGTTTGGTAGTATTCCGGACAAGTTTCGGACAAGACTAATAGCATAATCTAGACATAACCATGAAATATACCTAAAATTCCAAATCTGAAATTCGTAAGTTAAAATCAATATAAATAATGTTAAAATTATTTTTTTATATGATTTATATGCATGTCCGTAAGTTGGAGATTTAACCTTGAATTTCGGAGGTCAAAAACCATAAAACTATGTCTAGGTATTCTCTAGAAGCATGTAAACTTGTTTTGATAGGAAACTCATATTTCATATGAATAATTAGAATATTAGTAATAATTCTTTTATTATAAGTGAACTCTTGAAAGTCTTGGGTATTGAGGACTCCGCGGGGACTTGGATGATATGTAAGTATACCTTGCCAACTTGTACAGTATTATGCATGTTGTTCATGTCTATTTCGTTCTTATACTATCACATGATTTCTTGTACCTTCTTCATCATGTCTTCTTTACTTGTTTTCTTATATGCTATATATGTTTCTTTTCTTGTCTTCACATACTTGATCTACACTACAATGTACTTGCTTAGATTTTTGTATTCTTGTACGTTGACTTGACTTGATTTCATCACTTGGACTTGACCTTGACTTGATCTGATTACCTGTACTTGTCTTGACTTGACTTGAACCTCGACCAATACTAGGATTGGCTACTTGACCACTCTCGACTCAGGAGTCCCACACAGGGCTATGATAGAGACTACTACAGTTATGGAGCACCACACAGGACTACTTTCTATAGGACCGGGAGCACCACAGAGAACTATGATTTTCGATTTATTTGTAGCCACGCTTAGTACCATTTTCTCTGTGACATCACTTTCAGCATAGTACTCTTGGTTATGATCTATCTTTGTGTTAATGTGTTTCCTTAGTCCATTTTT
The DNA here is from genome assembly GCA_029216955.1 of Iris pallida. NCBI lineage: Eukaryota > Viridiplantae > Streptophyta > Magnoliopsida > Asparagales > Iridaceae > Iris > Iris pallida. The sequence continues at coordinate 50,218,741 of JANAVB010003400.1, read as the reverse complement.
TAGCCTTTTACATGCATGCTATTTATACTGTACAGTAGGCTTGTATATTTTGTATCTTGCTATGTCCCCTAAGGACCTGGTGATCTCTCCAAGTTATTGTCCTTCTAGATTACCGCTGAGATCTGACATAGATGTGTAGGGAGTTATTTCATCGGGTTCTTCAGGTATTGTTAGTGATGCCTCTTATCAGTTCTTCCTTAATTTATAGTATTGTAGTTAGTATTGTGGATGTAGATTTTATCTCATTTGGATAGCTTATACGTATTTGAGTTAAACTATAGTCAGGTTAAATACGTAGTTGGCATGTTATGTGTCTTGGCCCTATGTATTTTTAGGACTGGGATGTGACAATTTCTACAAAAGATCTACGAAAAACCACTCCTTGCCTCTTTTTCGTGCATGGGATGTGCATGTTTTTCCCTCAGAAAGAAAATTCAAATTCATGATTCATCGCTAGAGATGGCTTAGCACCAATATTACACAATGATTCCCCCACCGCTCGCAAGCTTTCTACAGGTGGTTTTTCTACCTATTTTTTCTTATAAGTGTTTCGGCTGCCGCCTCCACTTACCCGGACTCTCCGTTTAGATTAGAAAGAAATCCATATATTTCTGATAGAAGTTTCTTCATAATTCTTTTATAATAAGAATTGTCTTTCATTCAGCAGTAGCAAATGTCTTTTCTTTCCTTTGCTGTCAATAGCACCACAATCCCGTGTCCCAAAGTCAAAAGACAAATCCAAGTCGTAAGACTATAGAGTTATTATCGAACTGAGGTGAGTAGTTATGCAACTGATATGTCTCCCTGGTAAAGCTATCTTTAACCAGGTTGAGAAAGCATCTCTTCCATCCAATATGGAGGGAATCCGTTATGATGCCTAATGGATTACTCTTTAACTCAATGCATTAATGGAATAGCAAGATCCATTAACTAAAGCAAAAAACTCATTTTTGATTCGGAAGCACACTTGACCTCAAGAATGCAACTATGAGCCTTGATTAAGCCCCTCTATAGTGAATAGGGTGACGGAGCGGCTCGGTAAGCCTTTCGCTATCACTATCATCAAAGCTCCTGAACATATTAGAGAATCTGACTTTTCCTTCTCGGTTAATGCTTGAGCGAGTAAATCAACAAAGAAGTCTTGATCTTGTATTTTGGTAACCAGTAGCTGGTACTCAAGTTCAAGCCTTTCTCTACTCACACATCAATGATAGGCAATGGCACATGGAATCTATTGAGAAGAACTGAGATGCGACGCCTTGAACTGGGTTCCTAATCCATCGATCAAACTCTTATATAGTTTTGAAGGAGGGCATGAATGGAGCTTCTTCAATTGGTCTAGCCTATGATTGAGAATTAAAAATGATATGTGATTATAAAAATGGGTATGGTATAGGGTAACACCTGGTTAACGTTGCATAGGGACGTTGAGTTGAACCAGGTAACTCGATAAAAGAAGGCATGGCTTGTGCCCGATCTTTGCTCTAGAGGATGTTTTCAAGGAATTAGTTGGGAATTGAAAAAGCATAGTGAGCATGGAATGTTAACACATCAATTATTGGACTTGGAAGGTGGACAGTGGTATCGGGCAAGGTAGCCAGAGGTTCAATTATTATGCCTCATATAGAATGCGACATCTACAAGGTGGGTGAGGATATCCCTTCACATGAGTATGGTGAAGTCAAAAAAACCCTACACAATCATTAATAACCAGGGATGAAACTACAAGGTTGCCCGAATCAACTGCATCCAAGGAAGGAAGTTCACTTCTCGAGGCTACCTCTTCACTTTGCTCCTCTACGTGGTGCTTACTTATGCTAGGTAGAGGAATTGGGCATATTGACCTAGTTATCCCTGTTATTTCTCCCTCGTCTGTGGCCAAACAAAAGACCTGACAAGAAGTGAAGACTTAATATTTTAAAGTTTATGAGTCAAATATTCATCCTAAGATGCCTGGGTAAGCTACTATAGGTGAGGCTAAAGTCTGCCATTCTGAGTTCACTATAGGAATTTTGAAAAGGGTATCTCTTTGGTTAAGGGGCCTTGTAGACAGTCTTCGGCAAGGGCTAACCTTGGTAGTGACCTTGTACTACGTCCAGGTGGTGCACTTTTAGAAAATCAAAAAAGATGTCACGATTGCTGAAACTTCTCATGCCAAAGTTAAAAGCTTCCTCTTCCTTTCTCGCCGACGAATCCCTCTTACAAGATTGAAAGAAAATCCACAACACTATGAAAAACTATCAAAATAATAAACTGACCTTATGTGTTGTTAATCTCTTTCATTGATCCAATTCTAAAGTTGCATATGTCGGAAGGAGTGCCTGGTATATCTATTTGAACTAGGTATGTACTATATTCGCCAATCTTTCATTAATACTTTCCAGTATCTCTAGGATCCGATGTATCATACCAAGTAAATGAAATGCCAAGGAGGTTTATGATCATGTTGGGAAATTCCTTAAAGAACTAGTGAGTCAACCTCAACTTGAGTTAGAGGTATATGATGACCTTCAGAAAGTTTGAGACAAGTTAACAAAGCTTAAGTTTATGCATCCAAGTTGGTTCTAGGGCTAAAGAAGCTAGCACCCATGAGCCATATATGTCCCTAGCAATACCACATCTACTTTGTTTCTCTGTATAGTATATATAGTGGTTTAGAAATAATATGTAACGAACCACGGTTTGTAATAATTTTTCTTAACGTCTTTGCTTGCTATTTAATTATGATATAAGAACATATTAGGGGGTAATAAATAACTACTTATTGTTTATATGTCGTCAATTCTATTTACATATATATATATATATATATATATATATATATATATATATATATATATATATATATATATATATTTATATATATATATATATATATATATATATATATATATATATATATAAAAATATAAATATAAATATAAATATGAGGACTTAAACATTGATTTGAATGGTTCAAATCAACGGTTAAGATTAGATGACTTAAACAAGATCCAACGGTTGTTAACATGAAAATGCTTGAGGATGCAAAAAATAAGGGGATACGGATCCCTTCTCTCTCTCTCTCTCTCTCTCTCTCTCTATATATATATATATATATATATATATATATATATATATATATATATATATATATATATGGGGCCGAATCAAGAGCCTCGCGGGGTGAGCCCCGCCAAAGCCCCCTCCCTCCGTGCACCATCGGATCGGGGGCCCTCGCGCACTCCCGCTCGATCCAACGGTCGAGGGTCGGGCGGGGCTTCCGCGGGACTCCCGATCCGGACTATATATATATATATATATATATATATATATATATATATATATATATATATATATATATATATATATATATATAGAGAGAGAGAGAGAGAGAGAGTCCCCGGAGCCGTAGTGGTTAGGTCTCGAGAGACATCAGACGTGGAGATCCGGGGTTCAATCGCTTGCATCGATGTGTGTGTGTGTATGTGTGTGTGTGTGTGTGTGTGTGTGTGTGTGTGTGTGTGTGTGTGACCAAACACCATGGTTTGATACATAACTATAACGTATAAACATTTTTCATAAAAATAAATTTTTAATATAGTTTAATTTTAATGTGGTTGTTGAAGATTGGGGAAAAAAGAAAAAAGAAAATAAAAAAGGGATAGGGTCCGGTTATACTTACCCCATGACTTTCTAAACACACCCCATATAACTTAAGTTAAAATTAGATTAATGTTAAAAGACACATAAACCCACAAGACCTTCCTAGCACACCCCACCAGCCACCCCATAGATCCATATACCCACATGACCTTCCTATCGCACCCCACCATCTTCCTCATTCTTCCTTTTTTTTCATTTTCACCTTCTTCTCCAACCCAACCCAAAAACCCTAGAAAAACCCAACGTTGAAATTGTGAAGAAGCCATCATGAAGGAAGAAAGTCCATCTGAAAGACACAATATACGTTCTCTCTCTACCTTCTTTTTTGTTTTGAAGCACTGTATGAGAATCGTTCAACTCAAAAACGAAAAAAATTCTGCGATAAGCACTATCAACACATGTTGAACTTACCACTGTCTGTTCGACCTGTGTTGGTCGAACGTTTCATGTAGTGTTCGATTGTCAGTATTCGAACATAACTAGCTTGTTCGATCATAGTAAGTCAAACATATTTTGGACTGTCCGACCTGTTTCGGTCGAACAGTAGAGTTTGGACCGACTAGTTGTGGTCGAACAATGTGTTTTTAGATTTAATTTTTTTGTTCAACTTATTAAGGTGTAGGTCTTTTTCTTTACAGGAAAACACTCCAAATGGCACTGAAATGAACAATGAAATGAGCATTGTTAACTATCCCATGTATGAACAAGTTGATTTCTCAGAAGAATTTCGGACGGATGAGATATTTGATAATCGTGAATCGTTGGTGAGTTGGGCACATACAGTAGGAAGACGTCATAATATGGTCATTTTGGTTAAACGATCCGATAGCGGGGATTGTGGAAGGCGAGCTCGAAAACTTTTGGTTATGAGCGCGGTAGTAAATATCGGCCTCCTAAGACAAAAGTTGCTCAAGCAAATTCGACGAACATTGAGAAGAAGCCAAGACGCAAAAAGCTTATGGACACGAAGAAATATGACTGTCTGTTTCAATTGAAAGGAGTGCAATTCAATAAAATAGGACAATGTTTATTGACGGTTATATGCGGCTCACATAATCACCCAATGGGACGGAATTTGGTTGGACACTCATATGTCGGTCGATTAACACCCGCTAAAGATCAACTTGTGAAAGACTTGTCGAAGAACATACAAGGCCCAAAGATATATTGAGCACGTTGAAGGAATCTTTTAGTAAGAATGGGTTGACATTGAAGACAATTTACAATGCTCGACACAAGAATAGAGTTGTCGAGCATGGAGGCCTATCTCAAACGCAATACTTGTTGGAAAAGTGGGACTCAAAAAAGTACTACTATCTAGATAGGAGATTTAAGCAAACCGATAAGGTGAAGGATCTATTTTATGCTCACCCGACTATTGTGGATTTGTTGCGTGCTTTTCTCAATATTTTATTGATGGATTATACCTACAAGACAAACAGGTACAGGATGCCACTTTTGGAAGTGGTAGGGGTCACTGTCACTCCCGTTTCCCGTTATACGTATTTTTCAGGATACGTATACAGATTTCTAACAATTGTCATGTGGCCCGTATTTTGACTTATCTTGCTTAGCTTAGCCTTGGTTTAAATTTTGACTTAATTGCTTCAACTTGGTTCAACATAACTTGGCTTGGCTTGGTTTGGTTTATTTTGGGTTAAGATGGGAGAGGTTGCTATATAAGTCAACTTCTTCTCTCTCTCCCATTATTTGCATTTACTTCTTCATCTTCTTCATTTACTCCTCCAACCTACCTAGCCTAGGCAAGTACAACTTGCTTCATGATTGATCTCAAGTTTTATTGTTCCATTCCCTTTCTTACTTCATTCTAAGCCTCTTTAGAACTTGACATTTTTGGATTTGATGGATGGATTCTTGTAGATCTAAGTTTATAATTTTTTTAGTTTTTTTTTATCTCTAAAACTTAGTTATTTTCGAAATCTAATAGTTCCATGTTGTAGGGAATTCAATTCTATCCAATTTTGGCTTTTGAACCGCTTGATTTCGACTTCGTATGAAAAAGTTATGCTATTTTTGAGTTTATGGGTTCCCCACACCTTTTGGTGCTGTCGGGACGATGAATAGTGCCGCGCGCAGTGTCTTCGCTGTCGCGCTAGCGCGCGTCGCGCTTGCACGCAACGTGCTCCGTGGGAAATTTTGTCCGCGTGCAATGCGCAACTTGCGTGCCGCGCGCCTGCGCACTTCTCTGCCGCGTGCTCGCGCGCCGCACTTGCGCGCAACGTGCGCCGTGGGCGATTTTGTCCGCGCACAACGTGCAATGCGGCCGCGCGCCCACGCACTTCTCTGCCGCACGCCCGAGTGCCGCGCTTGCGCGCAACGTGCGCCGTGGGCGATTTTGCCCACGCGCAACGCGTAACTTGCGCGGCCACGCGACCGCGCACTTCTCTGCCGCGCACCCGCGCGCCGCGCTTACACGCAACGTGCACCGTGGGCGATTTTGCCCGCACGCAATGCGCAACTTGCGCGACCACGCGCCCGCGCAGATTTCTGCCGTGCAATGTGCGCCGTGCTTGCGCGCGACGTGCGCCGTAGGCGATTTTGCCCGTACAACTTGCGCGCAGGTCACTCCAAATGACTATTTTTGCCCGTTTGGACTATTTTGTAGCTAAAATCTTGAAAAACACAAAACATGAAAGTTGTAGATCTTTTCCTTAGCTTCAACAATATGTTATTAGTTACTTTATGCAAGTTTCTCTCAATCATGATAATGTAAGGATAGAACATGATAGTGGCCTGTTAAGGCGCACTCTTAACAAGTATCAAGTAACATGATAATTCTTGATAGTGACCCGCCGTGGTGCACTCTTGACAAGTAACTTGACATGATAATTCTTGATGATGGTCCGTTGTGACGCACTTGTGACTTGATAAAGTAAACCTACATGATAATCTCGATATGCCATGCTAAGTAACTCTTGTCTTGACATCGTGGATTTTTGTGCTTGTATAAGCTACATGCCTCGTCTTGCATCATGTCTAGGATATGAATTCCTGATTTTCACGGTCAGGGATTCATACTGAATCTGACTAGGATAATGACTAGATTGATCAAGTAGTCCATGAAGAGGTTTTCCAGCTACAGGCAGTCCCGTTATCTGGGCGCTTTAATTAGACTTGTAGCCTGCCGTCGAGTAGGGCACATTTTCAGCACATTGTCATGTGTTCCACCTCTAAGTCACCTAATCCAACTCTCTTAACTTGTGACCGGATAACCTGGATTAAGACTGCAGGGCTTGTGGCTGTTGGAACATCTCGATGTATCTTGTTAGTAACTAAGCTTGTGATAACCCTAGTTAGTTAAAATATCAAGCCGTACTCTTTGCTTGGCCGTGAATGATGGATGGAGTCCTATCTTGTCTAGTCTTGCCTAGATCTAGTACATGGCTATCTCAGGACATGTTTTTTTATGCTTTACTTTATCGATAATTGGTTAGAGACTAAGTTCTGTTCAGGTGAAAGGTTACAACCCCGGTCCTTGTTTGGTTTACGGGTTGTAACTTGGTTACCGGAATAATCCGTTAGTCATCTTATGTTTATCACCCTGCTTTCTCTAACTCATGTCTTTCGTTATCCTTTATATATCATGTGCTAATATGCTGGTTTTAATTCTTAAGTGAAGCCTCCCTTGTGGCACTTGCTCTTTCTGGGGTCTGACCCAGCCGGTTTTGTATGGCCAGATTTCGGAGTAGCTCCCGAGGATCTCCCTGCCTTCCAGCCAGATGGTGACCACTAGGCGAAACCCTGGCAACGAGTGGGTTCTTATTTTGCTCCCCCACTCCTTTGTAAAAATATTCTTTTGAGGCGTTTAGCCGCCGAGCAAGTGTTAGCTCGTTTGCAACTTTACTTACTGTCTGCCTACGGGCTGTAACATGATTGACAAATCCTAGGGTTGATCATGTATGACTAAAACTCTTGTTAGTCTTCACGTTCTGTATGACTAGCTTCATGATCATCTGAATATGTAATGTTTGGGACGCCTTACTTTGTATGTCTGATGATCTAACTTCTTGTAATATTTACTTACTTGCTTGAGATTGAGACACTAGGATTGTTCATGACCATAAGAGACTGATGGCTTGTAGTAAACCCCCATGCATCTAGACAGCCGTGATCGTATTGTGAGGTGGGATTCACTTCAATGTACGTAGCTGGCTGTGTCTGTCCCCCGCTCTCCAGTATTCTGGTTCTGGGGCGTGACACGGTTTAAGTGGTGGCCCATACAGGTGTTGTAAATCAAGATGTGCGAGGGTTTCACTGAATAGATGTCTCAATCAGCACTCGCCCTTGATCTCTACTCGTGTCTTCTAATCATTTCGAAATCTTGACCTGATCACATGTTTATATCCTCGATCTATCATGGTCCTTCTTTATTGTTCCTCATGTCGTTTCTTCAGCGGCATTATTTCTGGTCCTACCGATCAGCAAGGCGGAGCACCTCCAGTGGACCAACAGCAACCTAGAGACCAAGCCCAGCACTCTGGAGCGGCCTTCTGAGTCATACATTCGGGGATCCAGAGCCCCCAGTTCAACCCGTCCAGCCTGTAGAGCCTGATAATGGAACCCTGGTGGGTCTCATCAGAGAATTGCCTTGCATCTCAAAATCGTCGGGGCGATGCCCTGCACCAGACAGTACAAGATGCCATGGGCAGAGTTGGTTACCAAGGGAACAACGCGGCCAACAGCTTCAAGCGTCTGAACCCTCCTTTCTTTGACGGCACTGAAGATGCTATTACTGCTGATGCATGGCTTCAGGACACAAGGTTATCCTGGAAGCAGCTAGGATTCCTGAGAATGAGAAGGTGGTCGTTGTGCGTCTGCAGTTATTAGACTTAGCCCGCAGTTGGTGGGCGATGCTAGCAGTTGGATTACCGACGCCTGTCTCATGGGCGATATTCAGCAACAAGTTCCAGACCAAGTACTTCGACGCAGTAGCTCGGTATGATCTGCAGACGGGATTCACCAATCTTAAGTAGATGGGAAGGACGGTCGATGGATATGCGACCGAGTTTTCTAGACTCATTTGATTTGCTCCTACCTTGGTGGCAACCGAATTGGATCGGGCCCAGTGATTCCAGCAGGGGCTCCACCTAGAGATTATCATATCAGTGGAGCAGTTTGAGCACCAGACGTTTGATGCCGTCTTGCGAGCAGGGAAGAGGCATGAGTTTACTTCGCAGAAGATTATAGATAGAAGCGGAGGACGAAAGAGGTCATGGACAGATGTCCCAGTCTTCAGCACCAGCCCCGGCAGCTAGGGCCTTGACTATTGGAGCTCCTAGGAGGGCGACCACAGTTTCGTCGGTTTAGCACTCGACGTCGGCGTATCCTCAGCAACAGAAGCAAAAGTAGTCTTCCACAATGTGCTGCACTCATTGTGGGAAGCCAGGGCACGTAGTATCAGAGTGTCGTAGAGCACAGGGATTGTGCTTGGCTTGTGGGGTACCGGATCACAAGATAGGGTCCTGTACGAATAGAGCCAGTTCGTCGTCATCAAACCTAACCAGTCCATCGGTTAGGGGTCCAACACTAGTACAACAGTAGTACCAGTCTCCGAGGCCATTGCCGCCTCAGAATCAACAGTATGCCCAGGTTCAGATTCGGAACAGGCAGAGAGGTCACCAGCAGAGGGGACCAGCACCAAGAGGACAAGGTCAGGCTATAGCTCTGACCGTAGCAGATGAGTTAGCTTCAGGTGAGGTGGTGGCAGGTACCATTCTCGTCAACTCTTTTCCAGTATCAATATTATTTGATTCGGGTGTATCGCATTCATTTATGTCTGCACGATTCACAACACGGGTAGGACTGGAGCCCGAGTCATTATCAGTAAGGCTCAATATACTTACTGGTAACGGTCTTGTAGGGGTAGATAGAGTCTATTCCTTGTGTCGAATCGTAGTTAGCGGTAGAGAGTTTTCTGCTAGATTGATAGAATTTCCGATGGCCGACTATGATGTGGTCCTAGGAATGGATTGGTTGAAGGATCAATACGCAAGAATAGACTGCCATATTGGCAGGATTATTTTTGGTATTCCAGGCGAACCAGAGTTTTCATTTTCTAGAGGCGAAGTAGAACCTTCTCCACCAGTATTACGGATGGCAGTAGCAGAAGCAGTTCAATTTTCCAGAGTAGTAGAAGAGTTTTCTGATGTGTTTCCCGAAAAGCTTCCAGGTATGCCACCAGAGAGAGATATAGAGTTCACTATCGACTTGATTCCAGGGACGGCACCAGTGTCAGAGAGAGTCTACAGGATTGCACCTTCAGAACTAGAGATCTTGTACAAGATGATTGAAGAACTCAGAACCAAGAGATTCATTCGTGCTAGCGGATCGCCTTGGGTGCCCCGATACTTCTTGGAAAGAAGAATGATGGTACGTCAAGATTATGTGTTGATTATCGTACCTTGAACTCTGTAACAATCAAGAACAGATATCCTCTACCAAGGATATACGATTTATTTGACCAACTCAGAGGAGCGACAGTATTCTCGAAGATTGACTTGCGGTCAGGGTACCATCAGATCAGAGTCAGAGAGTGAGACGTCCCAAAGACAGCGTTCAGATCCAGATATGGACATTAGGAGTTCCTTGTTATGCCATTTGGAGCGACCAATGCGCCAGCCGTATTCATGGACCTCATAAATCGTATCTTCCTGCCCTATTTGGACCAGTTCGTGATAGTATTTATAGACGATATCTTGGTCTATAGCAAGAACGAGGCAGAGCATGAGCAACATCTTCGTGTAGTTCTTCAGATTCGTAGAGAGAACCAAATGTACGCGAAGTTCAGTAAGTGCGAGTTTTAGATGGATCGTATCTCATAATTGGGTCACATCATCACCAGAGGTGGAGTAGAAGTTGACCCCCAGAAGATAGTGGCTATAGAGACATAGCCAGTTCCCAGTACCGCCGCCGGAGTTCAGAGTTTCATAGGATTGGCTGGCTAATACCGGCGGTTTGTGTCAGACTTTGCTCGAATTTTAGCACCATTGACGCAGTTGACCCGCAAGGATGTGCAATTTGCTTGGACAGCAGAGTGTCAGAGTTCATTTGAGAAGTTGAAGCGGAGATTGATGACGGCTTCCATTCTCATGCTTCCAGATGGGACTGGAGAATTTTCAGTTTATTGTGATGCTTCTGGCAGAGGATTGGGATGCGTCTTGATGCAGCATGGTAAGGTAGTAGCTTATGCGTCACGTCAGCTTCGTGATCATGAGAGGAATTATCCAACCCATGACTTAGAATTAGCAGCGTTGGTTTTTGCACTCAAGTTGTGGAGGTATTATTTGTATGGGGATCGGGTAGAGATTTTTATCGACCACAAAAGTCTTAAGTATGTGTTTATCCAGAAGGATCTTAACATGCGTCAGAGAAGATGGCTAGAGCTACTTGTGGATTATGACATCAACCTGCAGTATCATTCTGGGAAGGCCAACGTTGTTGCAGATGCATTGATCAGAAGAGCCAGAGTCTATTTCCTAACAACGCAACCAGAGTTATTAGCATATCTTCAGAAGATGGGTACTGAGGTTGTTCTTTCCACAAATGTGGTATTGATGGCCAGTATGCAAGTTCAGTCCAGTATAGTTGAGAGGATTAAGTTAGCTCAGTCAGCAGATTCTAAGCTTCAGCGGCTTAGGGCAGAATGTGTAGCAGGACGGAGACCAGAATTATGTATTCATAAGGATGGTATACTTCTACATGGGAGGCGTCTTTGTGTACCCAGTGGTGATATCAGACAAGAGATCATGGTAGAGGCTCACAGTTCTCAGTATTCAATTCATCCCGGCGGTATGAAGATGTACCGAGACATCCGTCAGCATTTCGGTGGAATGGCATGAAGAGAAAGATAGCCCGGTTTATCTCTCGTTGTTTAGTTTTCCAACAAGTTAAAGTCGAACATCAGAGACCAACTGGACTTCTTCAACCTTTACTGATCCTAGAATAAAATGGGAGCACATTACCATGGATTTTGTAACTGGGTTACCTAAATCCCCAGCTGAAAGAGATGCTATATGGGTTATAGTTGACAGACTCACAAAGGTAGCTCGTTTTATCCCTTTCAGAATTGGCCAATCGACGGATCAGCTTGCAGAGATGTACCTCAGGCAGATAGTCAGATTGCACGGAGTACCAATCAGTATTATATCCGACAGAGATTCGAAATTTACCTTGCACTTTTGGCGGAGTCTTCAGGGGAGCTTGGGGACTCATCTCAAGTTCAGTTCAGCTTATTATCCGCAGACAGATGGTCAGTCAGAACGCGCGATCCAGACTCTTGAAGATATGTTATGGTCACGTACACTCGACTTCGGTGGTTCGTGGGAAGATCACCTGCATCTCGTGGAGTTCTCCTATAACAACAGTTTCCAGGCTAGTATCCAGATGGCACCCTTTGAAGCACTGTATGGCAGGAAGTGCAGATCATCTTTAGCTTGGGATGATGTCGGCGAGAGGCAGATTCTTGGTCCAGAGATGATTACGCAGACAATCGAGGTAGTCAGACAAGTCAGAGATCATCTTCGAGTTGCACAAGACCGTCAGCGCTATTGGACCGATTCTCATCGGCGTCCTCTTGAGTTTTATATCGACGACTATGTATTCCTTAGGATCTCGTCTACCCATGGAGTCATTCGATTCGACTATGTATTCTTGATGATGGTCCGTTGTGATGCACTCGTGACTTGATAAAGTAAACCTATATGATAATCTCGATATGCCTTGCTAAGTAACTCTTGTCTTGACACCGTAGGTATTTGTACTTGTATAAGCTACATGCCTCGTCTTGCATCATGTCTTGGATATGAATTCCTGATTTCCACGGTCAGGGATTCATACTGAATCTGACTAGGATAATGACTAGATTGATCAAGTAGTCCATGAAGAGGTTTTTCAGCTACAGACAGTCCCGTTATCTGGGTGCTTTAATTGGACTTGTAGCCTGCCGTCGAGTATGGCATATTTCCAGCACACTGTCATGTGTTGCACCTCTAAGTCACCTAATCTAACTCTCTCAACTTGTGATTGGATAACCTGGATTAAGACTGCAGGGCTTGTGGCTGTTGGAACATCTCGATGTATCTTATTAGTAACTAAGCTTGTGATAACCCTAGTTAGTTAAAGTATCAAGCCGTACTCTTTGCTTGGCCGTGAATGATGGATGGAGTCCTATCTTGTCTAGTCTTGCCTAGATCGAGTACATGGCTATCTCAGGACATGCTTGTTTATGCTTTACTTTATCGATAATTGGTTAGAGACTAAGTTCTGTTCAGGTGAAGGGTTACAACCCCGGTCCTTGTTTGGTTTACGGGTTGTAACTTGCTTACCGGAATAGTCCGTTAGTCATCTTATTGTTTATCACCCTGCTTTCTCTAACTCATGCCTTTCGTTATCCTTTATGTATCATGTGCTAATATGCTGGTTTTAGTTCTTAAGTGAAGCCTCCCTTGTGGCACTTGCTCTTTCTGGGGTCTGACCCAGCTGGTTTTGTATGGCCAGATTTCGGAGTAGCTCCCGAGGATCTTCCTGCCTTCCAGCCAGATGGTGATCACTAGACGCAACCCTGGCAACGAGTGGGTTCTTATTTTGCTCTCCCACTCCTTTGTAAAAATATTCTTTTTAGGCGTTTAGCCGCCGAGCAAGTGTTAGCTCGTTTGCAACTTTACTTATTGCCTGCCTACGGGCTGTAACATGATTGACAAATCCTAGGGTTGATCATGTATGACTAAAACTCTTGCTGGTCCTCACGTTTTGTATGACTAGCTTCATGATCATCTGAATATGTAATATTTGGGATGCCTTACTTTGTATGTCTGATGATCTAACATCTTGTAACATTTACTTACTTGCTTGAGATTGAGACACTAGGCTTGTTCATGACCATAAGAGACTGATAGCTTGTAGTAAACCCTCATGCATCTAGACAGCCGTGATCGTATTGTAAGGTGGGATTCACTTCAATGTACGTAGCTGGCTGTGTCTGTCCCCCACTCTTCAATATTCTAGTTCTGGGGTGTGACAGTCACATCCATAAATATTACATTTTCTGTGGCATGTGCTTATATAGAGGCCGAGCGGAAGGATAATTATATGTGGGCGCTTAGTACGCTTAAAGGATTAGTGGATCAATCATGTTTACCAAAGGTGATTGTGACTGATCGTGAGATAGCACTAATGAATGCTATAAGCGTTACGTTCCCCAGCTCCACACACTTTCTATGTCGGTGGCATATTAACAAGAATATCTTGGCCAACTGCAAGAAGTTATTTCGTACCAAGGAGAAGCGGGATTCTTTTAATAACTCATAGAATTTGTTGGTTCTTGCTGAAGATCAACCGAGATTCAATAAGTTACTTAGAAGATTGGAGCAACATTTCTACGATTATCCAAAGTAGTTAATTATGCCATTAAGAATTGGATAGAGCCGTATAAAGAAATATTTGTTTCGTGTTGGACTAACAATGTGATGCATTTTGAGGACACGACAAGTAGCAGGTACGTGTCTTTAAACAAGATTTTGCATATATAAATGTTAATTACGTTATAATGTACGATTTTGACTATATGAATTTAATACTCACAGGGCGGAGATTGCACACGCAAAATTGAAAAAAAATAATTGGGCACTAGTCAATCAAATTTTGAGATCTCATGGAGCAGGATACATGATTTGTTGATCGCTCAACACAACCAAATTAAGGCCTCATTTGAGATAAGCCTTAAGTACTGGTGGTCATTCCCCGATATGAACTACTTGGCGGCGTCGGCCTACAACATGGCCATCGTCCACATGCACGATGAAATTAACGTTATGTTTCTACCTATGAGGACAGAAGTTTCAACCAACCCTCGGCTTGTATGCATGGCATTTGTTGATACAAATCATTTCATCGTGGTAAATTTTATTTCCTAATGTAAGCTTTAGGTTGTATCATTTAATCGTGGTAAATTATATTGACATGTTATTATTTGTATGCAGATAAATTTGGCCAAAGACGTACCGCTACCATCCATTATCGACAGATGGTCTACTTTGCGTCTTTCATGTGCCGCTGGTTGGGACAAAATTTATAAATAACGGATTGAAAAGTATCGTAAAACTGTTCCCTCCAAAAGCTCATTTATTGATGTGTGATCCGATTAGTTTGGATGATTAGTCCTATTGTAATTTAAATGTGAGTTGTGAAAGACTCGTAAGACTTGTATGTTAATTATGAAATTGGACTCAGAAATTGTATTGGTATCATGAGAAGTTCATTGTATTATGAAATCGTACATGCAAAGTGGACTCAGAAATTGTATTGGTATTATGAGAAGTTCATTGTATTGGTATTATGAGAAGTTCATTGTATCTGGTGATTTTGTTTGACTATATGTGCTCAGGTTATGAATTGTGATTATGAATTGTGACTATGAACTTTGAACTCAGGTTCTAACATGATTATTGTTTCAAATTGTACTGTTCGACCAGCATTTGTCGAATAAAACTTTTCTGTTCGACCATTACAGGTCGAACATGTTTTGCACAGTTCGACCTGTAATGGTCGAACAGAAAAGTATCGTTCGACTATACGTGGTTGAACATTACAATTTGAAACATTATTCATGTCAGAACCTGTAATTTTCTTCACACGAACACATTCTATAATTTTTGCTTCAAATTGTACTGTTCGACAAGCACTGGTCGAACAATACTCTTCTTTTCGACCATTACAGGTCGAAGTGTGCAAAACATGTTCGACCTGTAATGGTCAAACAAAAAGGTTTTATTTGACAAATGCTGGTTGAACAGTACAATTTGAAACATTAATCATGTCAGAACCTGAGTTCAAAGTTCATAGTCACAATTCATAATCACAATTCATAACCTGAGCACATATAGTCAAACAAAATCACCAGATACAATAAACTTCTCATAATCACAATTCATAACCTGAGCACAGTTCAAAGTGACAAAAACACAATTCATAACCTAAACACAATTCATAACCTGAACACAATTCACTAGACAAAATGACAAAATGGGGTACTTTCAAAAGTTGAAATTCATGATCACTACAGCACAGTTCAAAGTTCAAAGTCACGAGGGACTACAGACATCTACGATCTGCGACGCCTTCGACTCCTACTAGTAGACGCCCGATTCGAAGATTCGGGCGATTCTTCGGGCGCGATCTTCAAAGCACGATATGCGCCGACTAAAGCTGGAACTAAGATCGATGTGTCTGGTCCCTCATCATTCTCTACCCATTGTCGGTAGACCGGCTCTAAATACCCCAAAGCATTCCCGATCATTTTCCATGGTTGTGGCCCTGTCTGGATAGATGTAGTACCGACGACGGTAGAGATATTCTCCGGATCCTGGATGATAGGATGTGAAAACGTCCTATACCAAGCCATATAATCGTCTGAACACTCCCATGCGGGTTTGCAGCTCTCCCACGGGCTTCGGTCGACAGTACATGGCTGCTCCAGAATCGAAAGTAGCCTCCAAAAACATCCCATGTCAGGTTGTACTTTTGGCCCATATTTTCTCGACGAACAATGCTTGGAATCAAAGGAAAATCATATATCTTCTAGAGTAAGCCAAATTGTCGAAGCACACGGTCGGGATGATACGGCTCTACATAGTCAAAGGCACGTATGCATCCATGGTAGAAAGTCACATTGTCCCGAGGATAAGAGTCCCTCATCCCATTATAGGGTGTCCAATTAACCTACATCATAAAATAAAGAAATTAGTAATATGTAGAACACATAAACAAATGGTGTAAATGAATATAATAACACTCACACTATGTACTTGAAGATTCTCCAAACCCTCCCTCAAGGCCAAGGCCCGGTCGGCAGTTCCGGCAGAATGGGAACTATTAGCCCACCTCATAGCAAGTGGATCGCCCAACTTATAATTGACATTATGGGTTGGCCTTGTGAAGGGAAAATACTCGTATATCCAGGCCTAAAAAAAACATATATTGAACATATAAGAACATAATATAAATATCGGGCATATAAGAACATAAAAACATGCATATAAGAAGGAGAGATAGCTACCTCCAGAAATGTCAGGTATCCACATATTTGTCGCACCCTACTGCGAGATGCTAATCCAAGCTGTCGATACAGGTATGCTATAGCAGCTGCTCCCCAAGCATACTCATGGACGCGGTTGACCATCTCCAGAAGACTGAGAATTTTTGTGTCAACACATGTGCCACTTTGTCTGCAAAAATTGTGCATCCAAGCACGAACCATAAATATGCACGGGCTGCACATCTTCTTTTTCTCTCATCCGTACTAGTGACATCTCCACTAAATTAAGAACGGAGCCACTCCAACCGGACCGAGCTACTTCTCTGGCCCTGAAGGGCATCGACTGCCTCCCTTTCTGTCACCCCTAATAACCTACTAATCATTTTCTTAGGGGCCTCCGGTCCCCTTCCCGCCTCTGGTACAACCACCGGTAATCCACTAACCGAAAGTCCTGTAAGACAAAATACGTCATCTAACGTAATTGTCATCTCACCGAATGGCACATGGAATGAGTTGGTCTCCGGTTGCCAACGCTCAACAAACGCACAAATAATATTTTTGTTTGGCGTCTTATACGAAATCTACCTCAAGTCTAGAATTTTGGAACGATGAATCAACATCTTAAAATCACTACCCCCTCTACCAAACTTCTATGCTTCCATCTTGGTCGTGTGGCACCAACACCTCAACAAGGGCCTCTCAATCCCATTCCAAATCTGGAACGCCACATGAGTCTTGAAACATGGGATAAGTCGGGGATCTTTAGGTCCACCAGGACAAGGGCCAGTCAATACATCATCGTCCTCGCCTTCTTCTTCCTCAGCACGTGCTTCCTCTTCATCCTCGGTACGTTGCTCGCTCATTTGAATCGGAGCAATTGTTACTACTTCTTGAGGACTGGTACGTACAGCCGCCTCTTCTTCCTCAACTTGCATGTTCAAAACATGCTTGGGTTCTTCCTCAGCACGTTGCTCGCTCATTTGACTCGGAGCAACTATTGGACAGGTACATGCAGCTGCCTCTTCTTCCTTAGCACGTTGCTCTCTCATTTGAATCGGAGCAACTGTTACTCCTTCTTGACGACTACTACGTGCAGCTGCCAACTCTTCTAACCGATGCCTCCTATGAGAAGCTGTAGATCGTCTCCTCATATATGTCCTTCCTGCTATATTGATTCAAAATAGCAATAATTAAACAATTTGGACATCAAAATGAACTGCTCGACCACAATTAGTCGAACATATGCTTATTGTTCGACCAATACAGGTCGAACATAACACTTTGAATCACGACCAAGACAGGTCGAACCTAACACTCTGGTGCTCGACAGATGTTGGTCAAACTTCTATAAACACGTTCGACTGTTGCGTGTCGAACGTACGCATAAATGCTCGACCGACCAGGCCCGAGCAGAACCGTGAATACCAAAAAAAAATTTTGAAACTTATTTCGTTCAAACAAGAATTGAAGGTATTCGAAGCCCTAGCAGTGATCCTAAGCGAAAATAATACTTAATTCGAAGTAATGAGGTTGTTCAATTTGATAAACTCACCAAATTGATCTTGGGATTGGTCTTGGGATTGATCTTGGGATTGACCCTCCATTGTACTAGTCGAACAATCCGAAAGCTCCTTGCCGATTACGCGACTGTCGTGGGTCGAATGGGGAAGAATGGGATCGGAGAGGACTTCGGATTCGGGGGCCGACCATTTGAAAATAGGAGACTGGAGAGAGGAGAGTCGTTTGGAAATAGGAGAGTGGAGAGGAGAGTTTAAAATGTTTTGGGGTGTGCTTAGGAATTATAGATAGATTTTGTGTTATAATAGAAAAGGTTATTTTGGTCATTTGGTGGAATATACTTAGTATTTATGATAATTTTATTCAATTAAAATGTGGTGTACTTAGCACTTGGGGGTGCTAAGTAAGTCATGGGGTGCATATAGCCGCACCCAAAGGGATAACTACACCACTTTTAGAAGAAAACCATATCACTTCTCTTCCATTCCAACAAAAAAAAAATCACTTTCTACTCCCACTTTCAACCACCAACTGGACACAAACTCACAAATACCAACTTTCCTATCCAACCAATCAAAATTTTATTTTCTATACTCACCCACTTTATTATTTACTCACTTTCCCACTACCAAGTTTACAAATACCCCCTAGATGAGCATGGGGGAGAAGAGAGTATTAAGGAACATAAATAGCAGAAAACGAGACCTGAAAATATTAGCATGTAGCTGTAGCTTAACAATGTCCTTTGATCTCTTTTTTTCAAGATCGCAGGTTCTCGCATTCTTCACTGGTGATTTCTGTTACTGGTTGAAGGTGCCTTGATCAGTTTTATCTTTAATTGCATGCATATATGATAGAAAATACTCAGATTCCCACGTAGCTGGTACTAACAAATAGCTCAGTTCATAAACTGTTCCTTCCTCTCTATATCAACTATAAGAAAGAGAATGCATATATACTCTATGGTTTTTTCTAAGGGCACCACACTTTTTATGGAGGTAGCCCAAAAAATGTTCAAAAAAAATTATAAGTTTGTCATCCATTTTTTACTTGGAACTAGCCCAATATTTTCCAGCAAGTGGGACTGCCAACTTAGTGGCAGTCCTAGAACTGCAAGCTAGTTGGCAGTCCTAACATTATGTTAGGACTGCCAACTTAGTGACAGTCCTAGGACTGCCAGCAAGTTGGCAGTCCTAACTTATGTTAGGACTGCCAACAAGTTGACAGTCCTCGGAGAGGGAGGCGGAGGATGCCGAGGGAGGCGGAGGAAGGAGGCGAAGGAGGAGGAAGGAAAGGAGGCGAAGGAAGGAGGCGGAGGAGGAGGAAGGAAAGGCGGCAGAGGAGGAAGGAGGCGGAGGAAGGAGGGGGGAATCACTCACCAGGCGGAGGCGAAGGAGGAGGCGGATGTGGTGCCGCCGCTGGAGGAAGGAGGAGGAGGAGGAGGAAAGATAAGAGGAAAAAACCCTAATTTTTAGGCTAGCCCCAAGTAAATTGTGGGCAGCCCCTAGCAAAATCTTCACCTGCTTGGCCTGCCCCCAAATAAGGGCTGCCTCCAAGTAAACAATGTGGTGCCCTTAGAAAAAACCATACTCTATTGGCTGTAAACTTGGTATTGGTAAGGGTAAACTATGCTATAGCCAAGCAACTTCAGATGATAAAAACAACACTACCAAGTCATGGGACAGAAAGAGGATGTTCACTCTTTTTGTGATATTCTAACTATATAGAGATTGTTGTCCAATTACCCTTTAGATTAAATCAACAAGAGAAGCCTCAAGGGCTCAATTCCAATACTCAGTTCCAACTTATTTTGGGTAGTTCATAAACAGAGGATTTATCAGACCAGGGAGATACAGTCCAGCTTGTTAACGTACTATTATTTCTACCATGGTAATATATTTTTTTGAGCAAACAGGTTTAATATCATTCATACAAAAGAAACAACAGAAGTACAAACATTACTCTCACGAGTAATCAGAGTGTCTATACATGCAGGAAGCATATCATGAACTTTCAAAAGATTCATAGAATCATGAATCAAGGAATGGGACGCCAATGTATGGGCACATACATTAGCACTCCTGTTAACATAAGAAAATCTGGTATCCTTATGAATACTGAGAAATCTCTTTGCATTGGCAATGGTATGACGAGCAAGCCAGACTGAGGAGGCCTCCTGAAGATTGATAGCATCGATGAGGACTTTGCAGTCTCCTTCCACTGTTATATTCATCATTTGTCTTCTCTCCATGAGTACAAGGGATAGGTGTACCCCAAGAGCTTCTGCTTCAATCGGATTGTCGCCAATTTGACATTTTGAAAAGGCTGAGATGAAAGAACCTTGTGAATCTCGTAGAATTGCAGATTCTGCAATTTTACCATCCAAGTAAGCGCCATCAATGTTAATTTTGAAACTTTCTGGATCAGGTGGTCTCCAAGTAGCAGAAATAGGTGAAATGGTTGAAGACAGATTGGTAGAAGCAGAGGTCGAACCGCACACTGATTCATATTTTTCTTGCAGAGCCTTTGCATCATGAGAAATTTTGGTGCTACTGATCGTTGAATTATTAAAGATGTAACTGTTTCTAGCCTTCCAGATTGACCACATCTGATATAAACATCTTGAGATTATATCCTTATCACCATCTTTAAGGATTTTAGATAGTAATGAGGATATAGTTGTATGAGGGTGGATCAGATTGGAGATTGCAGTAGTACTTTGCCAAGATGCCCCTGAAATTGAACAATGTAACATAAGGTGGTTAGTAGTTTCATCACATACCTTGCAGATTGGACATGTGGCTTCGATGTCATTGATACGACGATGGATATTGGATTTAGTGGGGAGGGAGTTAGTCAGCACTCGCCATGCAAATAAGAGAACACGAAGATATATATGAGTTTGTTTCCAAAGGATCTTCCAATCTTGAAATGCGGGATCAACAGGAGAGAGAGAGAGGCAGGATGAAGGCTATCATGAATAACCCTATAACTTGATTTTGTGGTAAATTCTTCATTGACTGTGTGAATCCAGACGAGCTTATCATGAGTACAATTCCTTGATAATGGTATATTTAGGATAGCCTGAGCTTCATGTGGAGGAAAAAGGATGTAAATGAGATGTTCTTTCCAGGTGTAAGAGTCACCATTAATCAAATCTGCCACTGTATGGATAGCTCGATTATCAACATCATAGCCAAATACTCTGTTATTTGGCAAATTAGGGACCCAAGGCTCTGTCTAAATATTAATTTTAGATCCATTCCCAACTGACCAGATCACATTGCCATGAAGGAAATCTCTGCTTTTCAAGATACTAGTCCATATACAAGATGAGTTGGAAGAAGGATTGACAGACCAAAAGTTAGAAGAACGAAGGTATTTGGATCGAAGAAGTGAAGCCCAGATGGAGTTGGGATCATTAAGGAATCTCTATGATAATTTAAGCAAGAGAGAAAGGTTTGTAATGTGGGGATCTCGAATACCCAAACCACCATGAAATTTCGGTTTTGTGAATAATGACCAAGGAGTAAAATGCATTTTTCGATTGTTGTTGTCTGATCCCCACCAGAAATTCCTTTGGTGTTTAGATAATGAATTAGTGACTGATTTTGGAATGGAATAGGAGGAGAAATGATATGTGGGAAGAGAAGACAAAGTTGACTTGATAAGGGTAGTTCGAACTGCATGAGAGAGACAACCACTCTTCCATCCATTTAGTTTTTGAAGGCTAGAGTTGATAAGATCAGAAAAAGTTCTAGTACGAGATTTTGGTTGAAGGATTTTGTGGCCAAGATAATTATCCCAAGGGTCCATAGACTTAACACCAAACAAGTGTAAGAAAAGATTACACATGTAAGGGTCGATATTCTTAGAAAGAAACAAAGAAGACTTTTCAAAATTAATACGTTGTCCCGACCAGTTTTCAAAACATTTGATGATGATTTTAGCTTGAGTAATATTATGGAGAGAACAAGACCCAAATAAGAATAAATCATCAGCAAAAGCAAGATGAGAAAAAGATGTGGAGCAATGTTTCATTTTAAAACTGTCATACAGGGAATTTCTCTCCATGATGAGAATAAAGGTTGATAGAACTTCCATACTCATGATGAATAAGTAAGGACTTAGGGGGCAGCCCTGTCGAATACCACAGGAGGGTTGAAAGCTCTTGGTAGGTTTGCCATTTACAAGAACAGAGAAGGAAACAGAGGTAATACATTCCATAATGAGTTCGCGAGATTTGCCAACAATCCCAAAACCCTCTAAGGCTTGGCTGATAATACCCCAATGCAATCGATCATAAGCCTTAGACATGTCTAGTTTTAGAGCAAAAGAACCATTATTAGGACCTGCTTTTGAAATGAAGTGAAGAATTTCATGTGCTAATATGACATTGTCACCAATATACCTTCCAGGAACAAAGGCATTTTGTAATGGATTTATAATGTGATGAAGGTGAAGACGAAGACGATTGGCTAGAATCTTAGTGATGACTTTGTAAAGGACATTACAAAGGGCTATAGGGCGAAATTCAGAAGAAGAAATAGGATTTTTAGTTTTTGGAATCAATGCTATGTATGTATGGTTAAGGAGATATGGCATGGTCCTCGAAGTGAAAAATTATTGGATGAGAAGGGTTACCTCATGACCGATAGTATCCCAGTTATGTTGAAAGAAAGCAGCAGGAAACCCATCTGGGCCAGGGGACTTATATGGACTCATATTCTTGATGACAGTATAAATCTCATCACTTGAAGGAACAGCAGAAATACCTTCATTATCAATGGCATCCAGGCATGCAAGTTCATGAATAATGTGATCAGGGACTTGTTGATGCAATGTAGTCTTGAAACGATCTCGAAAATGGGCTTCAAAAACATTAGAGATTTCCATCTGGGAAGTTAACATTGATCCATTATCAGCTCTTATAGAACGAATGGCATTCCTGTGCTTTCTAATCATGGCAGATAAATGAAAAAACTTAGTGTTCTTGTCTCCTTCTTTCAACCAGGAAATGGTAGACCTCTGTTTCCAATATAAGTCTTTTTGAAATAGCAGTTTATTGAGCCAAATCTGAATGGTTTTTTCTTCAGCATAGAGAGCATCAGTTGGAGGGAGTTTCTGAATAGTGAGTAGTCGTTCTTGACAATGTTTGATATCAAGATCAAGATTTCGAAGCCTGGATTTCCCCCACCTATGTAGTTTAGGCAATAAACTCCTTAACTTGGGCAGAAAAATTGATGACAATTAGAATTTCACATCTCCTGGATCACTGTATGATAATCTGGTTCATGAACCCAGGCAGCCTCAAATCTGATTGGTGATCGATGCTTGATTAAGGAGATGTTCAACTGTAGTAAGATCGGGTTGTGATCACTGTTGAGGCAAGGTAGATGTAAGACTCCTGCTTTAGGATATTGGGAAAGCCAATTAGCATCCGCCATAGCCCGATCTAATCTTTCAGCAACATTACAACTGGGAATTCTACGATTATTCCATGTGAAAGCAGGGCCTGAGTAGCCAATATCCATAGCACCAACATTATTAAACCATTTGATGAAAGGCTTGTGATGATGATAGTTGAAAGAAGAACCCCCACGTTTCTCTGAAGGATCAAGAATGGAATTACAATCACCAATGCTTAACCATGGTGTAGGAATAGATTGAACCATAATTTCCAACTGATTCCAGAAATGTGGTCTATTAGAGACCAAAGGAGGACCATATAAGAAGAGAATATGCCATGAAAGGGTACAATCAACGGAATGAAATGAAGTATGGATATGATTCATTGAAGATGAAATGATAGAAATGTTTATATCTGCCTTCCAACAGAGAAGCAAGCCACCAGACAAACCAACAGAGGACAGGGCATGACAATTAGGAAAACCAAATTTAGTAGCTAAAGACAAAGCTATATCTGACGAGCACCTAGTTTCTGATAAGAATATGATACTAGGATTAGATGCCCGGAGAAATAAGCTAATAGTACGAATTGTCGGGTCATTTCTCAAACCCCGACAATTCCATGAGAAGATCATTGAGTAGGAGGCTGTTATAGGCCAGCCGCGCCTTCAGTATCATTGTTTTCAACAAGCATTCTCTTATAAGGTCTGGTAGGAGATATCATATCATCATCATCTAAATGATCACGTACTCGTTTGGTAAAATTTTTGGATGTAGGCACAGTGAGCATTGGAACAGGATGACTTTCCAAATGATGAATAGAAAATTGAGGATCAACAATATGGTCGATTAATGGTGGAGTGAGAGATGACAGAAGCGAGGTGAAGGTATGAGTGATGGTTGGCATAGGAATAGAAATAGGACATTTTTTGGATTTTGTTTTGGAATTGTGGGAAAAGGAGTCGAAGAGGATGAAGTCTTGCAATCAGTAATGGATATGAAATCAGTGATTTTATGAGACTGTGAAATAGAGGTATGAGAAGATGCTAAAATTGGTAAAGAGGAAGTGTTAATGGATGATAGGTTTTGAGTTAGATTAGGGAGCTTGTGAAGATGAATGGTAGAAACAGGGAAAGTGGACTCAGATAAAGAATGAACAGGAGTACAGTTGATATCAGATGAAGGAAGGGATTTTGTGTTAACACTAGCAGGTGCTCCACTATCAGGAATATGATCAGTGTTATACGTATCAGACATAATATGTGCAGGAGGTAAAACTGTGAAAGATGTTAGGAGAGGATAGTCTGTGGATGATGTGGTGGGAGGATAGTCTGTGGATGATGTGGTGGGAGGATGATGGTTAGTTAGTACAGGAGGAATAGTAGGTAACTGAAGAGAAGTGGGGGATAGGATTTCCGGGATAGGAGGAATAAGTGGGCTGAATATTTGTGATACTGGGGGAGTGGTGGATGATGTCACAGGAGTAACCGTCATCGGAGAGCTGGTGGTGGAAGAAAATTCCGGTTGTGAGGTGGATGGAACATGAGCAGGGGCAGCTTTGGACTTGGATTTTGAAAATTTTGCAGCATAATTGACACAGATAGAAAGATCCAGTCTTTTATCGAGCAGTTCCAAGATTTGTTTTTTCTGATCTTGACTCCAGGAATCATCAATAGAAGATTTGAATTCTAAATGTGTAGGACAATGTGTAACTCCATGCCCAAGTCTTCCACCGAATTGACAAAACTTTGTGAGTCGTTCATACCTCAACTTCCATGGTAATATATTGTAGCTCAAATTCTTAACACTGAAAAGAAACAGAAGCATATCAAATAAATTTGTCCAATAAAGGCATCGATGAGGCACGGCTTCATCACACTAACAAAAATTAGAGATTTCCAAAGCCTCAAATTATGGACCTTGTTTCCCTAGACCATGATGGAGCTATGATTTTGTAGTCTTGGATTTTCTCATCCTCTTCTTTCTCATCCTCCAAAACATCCTCAGGGAATGCATCAAGATTCGCTTTGATGCAATTCTGCAATAGTATAAAGGGACTCACGCAGTCTGATCCCTGCTACATCAAAGAAAACTAAGAATACATGCACATTGAAATTTTCAAAGAAAAATATCTGTTAATTGAGGAAAGAAACAGAAACATCACATGATCAATTCTTACAGGAGAACAATGATCGGTGAAGAGGTGACCAAATATTACACTCAGGGGTTGGGGATCTACTAATTAAATGTAAATACAGGAGAAATATCATTATCCAGACATTACAATATAATATAATGGAAATTTAACTTGAGATTAAATACCACTTGTGATAAAATTTTATGGAAGCATAGAGAGGAAGAAACTCACATCTTCTTTCACATTCATAATGTCTTAAGAATATAATCCTAGTAAACCTTTACCTTATTACCCACGAGTGTCATTTGTTGCTCCTCAACTTTTGAGATAAATCCAGTGGCCTTAGACCTCAAGGTGAGGAAACCTTATTAAAGGAAGAGAGGACCTAGTGCTGATTAACAAATTTCACCTAGTCGCAGATTCTGTTTAGGCAACTACAATTTGCTATTGTGGCTTGGGTAACATATGAGAAATCTAATGCATCTTAGTATACCATGATTATCTGAGCCTAAGCCAACCAACCGCCCTATCCCTTTGATAAAGCGAGGTTGAAGTAAGCATAGTCACAGAATCCATGTATTATTGAAAATTTTGTGATTTTTCGCAAACGAGGAGAGTGACCAATGCAAATAATTCATTAAATCAAGATTAATTCAATCATTGCACGAATTATTCATGTTTTTATTCGCAAATAATTTGATTTCACATATTATTCATGGTTGTACACCGGCAGGGGATGTGGCCGTAAGAAGGCAAGGAGTTCAGGATATGGTTATTAAGAAGAGAGAGGAGAGGGCAGGCATCAAGATGAAGGTCCGCGAGAGGGGGAGGAGATGCCGGAGACAAGCACAAGAGAGGTCAAGGGGCTGCGGGAGATTGAGTCGATGCATGCAGACGGGAGTCGCAGAGGAGGATCCCGTAGAGGAGATTGGAGTCGGAGTTTGGGTAGGGGAAAGGATTGCGGAGGAGATTAGAGGAGAGGGCAGGTATCGAGATGAAGGTCCACAAGAGGGGAAGGAGATCCCGGAGGCGAGCACATGAGAGGTTAAGGGGCACGAGAGTTTGAGTCCATGCAAGCAGGGCCGGCCCTGGGGCCGTGCGAATAGTGCGGCCTCACAGGGCCTCCAGTTTTTGGGGGCCTCAAAAAAATTATTATGGTTAGTTTTGTATTTCAAGGTATTTCATTTCCTCCTCAATTCCTACTCTACAATCCCTCCAAGACCTCCAATTCTTAGATCCCTATTCCCTACTGACTCTAAGATTCATATTTATAATCATACAAAAAAATTAGGATTTCTTAAAGATATTGCTCTGACCGGTGTGTTAATTGCTATTTTATTTCTAAAGGTCCCTCAATTGTTAGATAAATCTATTTTCTACAATAATGATCAGATTTTATATATATATATATATATATAATTTAAGAATTTGGATGTGCATGCTTAGTATTTATTTAAGAAATAATGATGTCGAAGACCGGAGCTCTTGGTCTTGCATCAGGTGACTCAGGTCCATAGCCGGTCCTATGATTTACGGGACCTATGACAAAATCTAAAATTTGGACCATTTTTTTCACCTAAATAAATTTTTTTTTAGCATTTTTACAAGCAAAATCATCAATTAAGCTATCAAAATTATCAATCAAGCTATCATATTTTTTTCAGATTGGAGAGCTGACTTTTTTGTTGCTTCCAGACTGGGTCTTTTTTTTATATACCTAGTCCATTGTAAAATTACGAAACTTCCAAAATTGGAGGCCCATGACGGTCGCTCACCTTATCCGTGCCCTGGGCTAGCCTTGCTCAGGTCTTGGAGGCTCTAAATTGTGTGGTTATTCATTTTATTATATGTTTTCATCAACAGAAAAATTTGAGGCCAGATTTAGACAATTTAACGGTCAGTACGTCTTCTATCTAAAACATCTTTATTATACTATGTAATGTGCTTGAATATAGATAATTTGAGCTTTAGTTATTTTGTTTAGTAACTACCTATAGATTCAGTTATAATATATAATCAAGAGCATCTCCAAAGATTTTGATAAAGATATATAATAATATATTTAAAAAATATGAATAAATAAATATAGGGCCACATTTTGAAACTCGTACAGGGCCTTCAATTATTAAGGACCGGCCCTGCATGCAAGCAGAGGGGAGTCATATAGGAGGATCGAGGAGACTGGAGACAGTTTGGGCAGGGAAAATGACTGGGAGGAAGAGGAGTCCTTCACAGAATCTTGGAAATCCAAATTTGGTGGTAGGATAAATGCCAAGCTAGTGGTTATTTTTTATGATGATCATTAAGGTTGTGTTTGGTTTGGTGGAAAGTAATAGAAAGAAAAGGAAACTGAAAGTGATTTGATTTACATAGGAACAATTCTCATTTCTTTTCCTTTCTTTCCCTCACTTTCTTAACTACCTAACACAATCTAATAGTCTCATTAAGCATGGGTGAGAAATGGGAATAACAAAAATTCTTTGTTCACTTGGTTCTGCTTCACCACTAACTTCACCCAGGGTATCACAGGCTGCACCAAGACTATCAGAACTTGCATAGTACTAAAGTAGGTGCATTAAATTTATGGTTGGCTTTGACTAGGAATGAATTAGAAGAATTTGAAGTGTATTTAATGTTTGATTTACTTTGTGTGTAACATGGTCCCTTTATGATTGTTTTTCTACTCTTTCCTTATGATCAGTTTTAGGACAGACGCCTTGGCCTATTTTGTATCTCGAGACCATTTTGTGCTTACAACGCAACATCAAGTCAACAACGTTAACCTATCAAGTAGTACTTTCCTTACGGCTTGAAATCAGGGACGCAACTACGCGATAAGACTCCATTCCCGTATGACCGTGCTATAAGTCCTTATTGAGGCCGTGCCTCGCAACTCAGTGAGACTCAATCATATCGCCGCCTCGCGGCCCTTGGCTACTAAATCATCAACTGACCCATCCAACTTGTGAACTAAGTGTCACTAGACCAACTTTGCCTTGCGGCGTTTCCTAACTTAACTCAAGACGACTCAATTCCAACTTGTGCAGCTCAATGCCAACAACTTAAGACTCGACGCCACAACTCGTGCCGAAGCATGACGCCTATGTTGAAGCTAAATCTTAGGCCCAAACTTTGTGTTCTAACTTGTACACGCATTCAACTCGACTTAATTCAAAGGCATACACGCGGATAGCCGCTATTTTGTCGACATCTATATGAACTTGGCCACTAGCATAACAAGCTATCATGTCACGTATAGCTTTGTTAATCGGGGTCCTTTCAACACAAGTAGCTAGCTCCGTTGCAAGCCTCCGCTTAACCCGTGCTAAAATCTTATGCACGACTATACCCTGTTTCCTCCTAGGCCGAGTCGGTCCCGTGGCCCCGGATTGCCGCTCGAGGAAACATCGCCCTTGTCGATAAGTTATCCATGACCATGCAAGAATCGACTCAAACTGACGTCTCACACAATCATCCTTCTTTTCAGTGTTACCCTCTCTTTCAAACCAAGTTCAAGACTTCTATCATTGAGATCCCTCGACGACCCACGGGCGTGAACCTTCTCCCTTGATGCAATATCCTTTTTACTCAACTTAGGAATGACTATTTGATAGCCCTCTTTTTCCATAACTCACTTTGAAACAACTGTGGCTCGTGCCTTAAACCGACTTGTATTCCGTACGACACTATCGTCCAACACACACTCCATATGACTAGCTATGAGACCGTAGGACTTCGTGGCTATACCCAGTCGTAGAACTCGTGGGATCATGCTTGCTACTACTTGATAGCCTAACATAACATTGCCTAACTCAATCGCACAACGATTTGACGAGCAAAGGCTGCGTCAAGCCTTGCGTCGTGGGAACGTGCCGTGTACGCGTTGGACTTTGAACAATCAAGTTATTTGGGATGCCTAGACTTATGCCATAAGCCGTGCAATACAACTTAACCCGTCGGGCGAGCAGAGGCTATGCCACGCCTTGGACGATGAGATCGTGCATGCTTTATAAAGCATTTATACGGGCGACGCCTAAGACTTAGGCTATGTTCATAACTTCGCCAACTCAAACCAACTTTCCTTCCCCCAAGCCATGGAATGAAGGATCGAGTGTCATTTTCAAAGCACGTCGTGCACCAACTCTAAGCCGACCGTTGGACCTTTCCATATTCTAACTCAATTCAACCCGTCGGGATTATTCCCTTTAGCTATGTGGATTCGTCTCTTTCATTATCAAGCCTACTTGTGCAAGTTGAAAATATGCGATTTATTATGTGAAGGCTAAGATGAGGCAAGTTCACCGAAACTACCCCACCTGAGCGAGCGGTCGCCTCGACCGAGCGATGTCTCCGAGTAGCCGTTGCAAGGCTAAGTCCGAACGCCGTTGGCGTTTCGATTTCTCCGATTGACTGAGCGGGACGGGACACTACATGTAATACCTGTCTTTGATTTTTTTTTATGGCAAACACTTATGTCTATGAGTTGAGTTTTGGGTTTGGGTAAGGGCTTTTCGGTTCTCTTGCTGGCGATTAAAATGGCCTCCTCCGAGGTGAGAGTGTGGGTCTCTTCCGCCGTGTTAATCGAGACACTCAGGGTGCTGCCGGTGGAGAGGACACCGGCGTCAAGAACTTGTTGATCTCTGTCGACCGATGCTTGACCCAGGATGGTTAAGGAGTCTGCTCTAAAACTGTTTTTCGGGATGACCTGTTCCAGGTTGGTTAAGGGGTCATGCTGATGTTGTCTACCGGACTGGATGTGGGGGGAGTGATTGGGGAGGTGGCAATCGTCGCGAGTTGGGGGTTCTCCTCCGTGAACGGGGTTGTAATTGTCTCTTCTAGGGCATTAACCGCTACGCCACTTCGGACGGGTTCAACTTGGATGTCGCCTTTGGATGGGGGTTCGCCATCTTGTACCTCTTTCTCTGATGTTGAGGCAAGGCTGTCATATTTGTTGGTTAGGAAGATGGCTAGGGGGTTGGATGGACCGACTGTTTGGACTAGAGGGGTCTTATCCTGGGGTTCATTTTGGTCGGAGCTGTCTTCGAATCTGATGTCGGAGTTGGGTTGAGGGGGGTGGCAGCGATTGGTTGAGTTTGTTGGTCGCTTTATCAGGGGTCGACTTATGACCGCCTCTCCTCTTAAGCTCTGGGTGAGCATGATAGCAGTGCTTTAAGGAATGATCGCGAATACGGGAATGCTTGCAATAGATGATATTGTTGTCGTAAATGATTCGTTGCGAGAGGATCTTATTGTCAAGCGATATTTGGATGTGGTCTGGCAGGTCTTTCGAGATGTCCAGTTCCATGCAAATCTTGGCGTAGTTCCCCTCGGAGAGGTTGCGAGTTTCTGTCGCTACTGCCACAAACATTCTGAAGGAGTTGTCTATCCTTTTCAACGCTGCGGGGGCAAAACAAATGAGGGGCAAGTTCGAGAAGGTGACCTATACGGAGATGATCGTCGAGTCTTCATGAGGATTGAAGTCCGGGGTCCATTTAACGATTTTCATGGACAGGACATCAATCTTAACTGTACCTTTGGCCCACACATTAGTATGCTCGTTAGGCAAGGAGAGGTGGAAGAAAAGGTGCCTTGGATCCATGGGGGCGACTTGGTACTCAGACTTGAGGCCCCATCTCGCAATCATTTCCTGGACTATGGACAGCTTCGGGCATCCGCTCAAGAACTTGAGAACTAAGGTGAAGGGGAACGAAGCGGTTAGGGACGAGATCTCAGAAGAGGAGAAAGGCATACGATCCTTGGCGCTTCAAATCCAGGCGCTTCAGGGGAACACGCGAATACGATCTCTGGCATCTCAATGGCGGGTAAATCCAGGAGTTTCTTGAAAGAGCGGTTGGGGGAGAGCTTATCGACGTAGGACGGGGCAGGGGGATGGGGGCAGGGAGCATAGGGAAGGGTAGAAGGGGGGAAGTGGAGAGGATGCGAGGGCAGGAGGAGGGCAGATGGTTGAGGGGGTGGGGTAATGTGAGTGGGTAAGGAGGTTGGATCGGGGGGGGCGGAGAAGAGAGTGGGGGAGTGGGGGGGTGGAAGGCTGGGACCCGAAGGGCTATGGAGGGGGCGAAAGCAGGTACGCTATGGCAAGGAGGTCGTCTAGGAAGGAGTGGGGTGCCGCCGGAGGATAAGGGGGCCGGGTGGAAGAATGAGAGGTCGCATGAGGATCTGAAGAGGCCACATGGGGTCCAAACGAACCGAAGGGTCCACGAGGGAGGATACCGCAAGAGAAGCAGTAAGAGGATCCGAGGGGGCTGCAGGAGAGGCGATCGCATGGGAGGAGGTGGTCGCATGAGAGGAGGCCGCATGAGAGGAGGCCGTATGGGAGGAAGTGGCCGCATGGGAGGAGGTGGCCGCATGAGAGGAGGCTGCATGGGAGGAGGAGGCCGCAAGGGAGAAGATAGCCGTATGAGAGGAGGCCGCATGGGAGAAGGTGGCCGCATGAGAGGAGGCTGCATTGGAGGAGGTGGCCGCATGAGAGAAGACCGCATGGGAGGAGGTGGCCGTATGAGAGGACGCCGCATGGGAGGAGGTGGCCGCATAAGAGGAGGCCGCATAGGAGGAAGTGGCCGCATGGGAGGAGGTGGCCGCAAGAGAGGAGGCCACATGGGAGGAGGTGGCCGTATGAGACGAGGCCGCATGGGAGGAGGTGGCCGTATGGGAGGAGGTGGCCGCATTAGAGGACGCTAGAGAGGTGGCCGCATAAGCTATGGCAGGACGGGAAGAAGCCGCAAAGATCATCATGGAGGGAGAAAGGAGGGAGGGAAGTGGGCCGCATAGGCCGCAGGCGGGGAAGAGCTGGCCGCATAAGAATGCTCTGAGCGGGGGAAGGCTGTGGGGAGGAGAAAGCCCGCATAAGCCTCCCCAGAGAGGGGGGGAGGCCGCATAAGCCTCCTTAAAAAGGGTGGAGTCCGCATATGCGACCTTGGGACTGGGGCCTCCAGCGAGGAGAGAAGACCCAGGCACGTGGGCGCTGACAACAGCAGAGAAGATGGGACAACTACTGCTAGGTACAGACGCCCGGCTCGAGGGAGGAACGACAAAATTTGAAAATTAAAAAATGGGCGGGGCGCGAGCACCTGAGCCGACCGAGCGCTGATCACCCGAAAGAGGCTCCGAGAAGCCCGGCGAGTGAGGGAAGGAATCCGGAACCTGGTTACAGAAGGCAGACGAGACTCTACGAAGCCCGGCGACCAATGAAGAGGGACGCAGGAGGGGAAGGGGGATGGAGGGAAGGAAGGGGCTCTGTCACCCCCAGTTTTCAGAAACAGGGGTATTTTTATCATTTTACATTTTTGAATATTTTTAAAATTTATTTTATTATTTATGATATTATTTTGGGGTTGAAATTTATTTTATTATTTATGATATTGTTTTGGGGTTATTTGAGTCGGGTTCGAATTTCAACTCAATCCGACTTGAAACAGGAACCCGGAGGGTAGTTTGACTCTAGTGGAATCCACACACTAGTTAGGCATGGCCCACATGATATTAATTTTAGTCCACATGATATTAATTTTAGTTAGTAGTTAGACTAATTATTTATGGATAGGTTTAGTTTAATTAGAGACTTAAAACTAGACTAAATTGACCTCAACCTTTAACCCATTCCTAATTTAAATCAAATAGATTAGTGGAGGGCATTTTGGACATTCAAATAGGGGACACCTCACCCTTTTTGGGCAGCCACCTATGGGGGGGATAAGGAGTGAGTCACTCCTTTATTCATTTGTTTTCATCCACTTTCTCTCTCTTGTTCTTCCCCAAATTAATTTAGAGATGAACCTCCATTGATTTCATCTCCAAATCAACCCTTTCTTCTACCAAATCTTCTTCATTTCTCCTCTACTCCATGGTTAGAGGGTGCTAGCTAAGTTTGGGAGGATTCGGAGCTCGTTCGTATCCTTTTAGAATCTCTACGTGTCGGTGTCGTGTCGGAAGGATTTTTCTTTGAATCTCTCTCCCGGAAGGTATAATCTCTCCTCTAATCCATCCCTACATGCATATAAAAATATTTTGAACCCATAGGAATGACCTCCATGGTTGTATCTCCATTTGTATCTATTTCGTGTCCATTTGGAGGTCATAGGAGTGTCCTTTGTGTTGTGGTTGTGTCCATGTAGGAAAACCCCAAAATTTGGACACACTATGTGTTGTTGTTATGTATGAATGAATTATTACATGTTTAATCTCATATTTTTGTATTGGAGATGTGTTCTATCGTGTCTCATATATATATATTAGTGTAGAGAGTGAGTTCTTGATATATTATGTTATATACTTGTGTTTCTTTTGTCTCAAACTACCTAAATTCGTCATAATATTTATCCACGTTTTTAGTAGCAATAGCAACTTAGAAATGTCATAACTTTTAGCTTAAAACTCCGATTTATCTCCTTTTTTTTAAAAGAACTGTATCGAAGTTAGCTTTCCAAATATATATTTTAATAAGCCAAATTCGTTCTAAAATTTTCTGTAAAATTATTTGAGTGTCAGCTGTACGAAAGACGAACGCGTTTCGGTGTTTTTGCGATTTCGGGAGCTTCCGGACACGAAAATACGATCCGTTTAAAGTTTCGGAAAGCTAACACAAAGATATATAACATACTTTAATCCTAGAATTTAGTGAATGCCCAATTGGTACAGTATTGATTTTAAGTAGAAGAGTGACTACACGATATATGCATTTTGTGTAACTCTATGTAGTATGGATATTAAATGAATATAGAGTATGTAATGCATGATATGTTAGATGAATGAAATAATATATATATGATATATATTATTTTTACATTAATGTATATATATGGTTGAATGCAAGCATGTAGGAATGCAATTAATATAATGCATATAAGCAATGCATGAATGAAAGAATGATATACAATGTATGCATGAAAGTATATATGAATGCTAGATATGAATACAAGATATATATGTAATGATAGATATGAATGCATAATGTATAGATATTGTAATGCAATATATAATGATAACATGTATGGTAATATAGAGTATATGATGCAAGCATGAATGAATGGAGGAAATACATGTATATAGGTAATATAGAATGTAATATATGAATACAAGCATGCAAGATAATATATTGTATCCATATATGATGTATTCAACTTAAAGATAATCTAATATATGAAAGGAATGAATGATAATATATAACATGATATGTAAGGTAATGCTAGGTATGAAATATATGATGTGTGCATGTTTGTATGTCTCTATGTTAATGTATGAAATGATATGAATATACAATGTATACATATGTATAAAACATGTTGGTAATGCATAGATGCATGAATGAAATGAATGTTTGTGATATGTTAATATAAATACAAGTATCTAATATGCATGAATGTAAGTATAATATAATACAAGTATACATGTATGTATCATGTAAATATAATATACATGATATGTATGTATGCATGTATACAAGGTAAGTATGTATGTATTTCTATAAACTGAGTTAACCTATAACCTTTTACACACATGCATTTATACACCATTTGACATCATGTATACCATGTCACATACACCTACCTATCACTAAATTTTAGAACATTAACACATATCCTTTCACACACATGCCAAACACACACATACTCACTTATTCTTTTATCTCTCTTTATATATATATATATATATATATATATATATATATATATATATATATATATATATATATTTTATATATATATATATATATATATATATATATATATATATATATATATATATATATATATATGTATATGTATATGTATGTATGTGCCTATATATATAGCTTTCCTATATATATCTATGTATATGAATATGTGAATGTGAATAATATATATACATTATATGACTAAGTTTGTGTGCCTTGTTAGCTTATGGTTTAGTTTTGTGCTTGGTTTAGCAAGTGACTTAGGCTATGAGTTAGTAGCTATCTTGGATACTTGATTTGCATATACTTAGTTTGTTTAGACCTAGAATAACTTGTTTGACCTAATTTAGACTTGTTAGACCTAGTTTGACCATAGTTGACCTAGGTTTGACTTTCAGGGTTGACCGGAGTTGACCTAGAGTTGTTTTGACTTAGAAGAACCTAGGATAAAATAGATTGCTTGTAGAGATTTATTTATTACAAATTGAACACCTTGTAACCTGTGTTGCTTTAAATAGGACTCTGTGGCTTCAGTTGGACCCCCTATACTTATCAGCTGTTCAGGTTATCAGGCGAGTACATTCTCTGATCATTTCATATCCTGTTTAGAATTATTTCCTGCATTAAATTACTTTACTTGATACTGTCACGTTGGCCACACGGATTAGTACTATATGGATCCCTTCTTGAGATGTTATCCCTTCAGGGAGCATCGGGGTACTCTATGTTCTGTGCGTTTCACTTACATGGCGTATCACTATGCTTCTTTGGTTCTTTGATCACTTGTGACATATACCCATATGATCACAGAGTCTTCTTTGAATCCTTATCCCATTTATGGGACTACTATGTACCACCCTTTGGGGGCTTATCACCCTTTGGGGGCTTATCACCCTTTGGAGGCTTATCAACCTTCGGGGGCTTACCACCCTTCGGGGGCTGTTACATAGAATTATAACATAACCTGGTTGGATCCTTGTGTATTAATTGGGGGTTCGGAGGAGTATAAATAGCCATGTGAATAATTCCAAAGTAGAATAGCCATGTACGCCTCTTTAGTATAGCCATGTACAAATCAAGCCGTTCACATGTCGACTTTGTACTCTAAATCACTAGTCACTGGTAGCTCTCTACTTATAGTAGATATTTCTATTACAGTTCTCTCTCTGTTTATATACTGCATTTCCTTAGTATCTATATCTTACTTTACTGCATGATTATATTTTCTAACCTGCTATGAACTGTTGAGATGTACTGTGCTCGCTCCTGTCCTGACTGGACCTGTTGATAAATTTTACAGATAGCTTGGAGGTTGCCTGCTAGCCTAGAGGAGACACATTAGAGGTTGTTTAGTTAGCTATTTTCAGTTGTCTGGAGTTGTATTTACTTTATGGATTACTGTATTTGAGCTTTGAGACGTATTTCTGGGTTTGTGTATCTTAGACACTTAGACTTCTATCTGTTGTATCTCTTTTGGATTTCATATTTTATCTATCTTCCATTATGCTCTACCTTAGATGTGATTGAGTTTACATTCTGCTATGTTACCCCCATTCGGGGAGTATAAACTGTATAGCCTTATACTGTTAGATGTATGTGACCTAGGACAGCGTTCTACCGCCGACACTGCGGCGTAGGCTGGACGTACCCACGTCTCGTGCCCTAACTCTAGGGTGCGGGTCGTGACACGTTTTTAGTGGTGGCCCATGCAGGTCGAGTTTATGTAGTGGTATTCGAACTAGAGTACCACTACAGCCTACAGTAGGATTAGGATATATTTTGAAGATACTCAATCACAGTTAGGATCCCTTGAGAGATTCCTGGGACGACCCTTGAGAATCTTATTTAACTTCGATTTGAAAACTCTCTTTTTTCTTGATTTGATTTATCTTTATTTTCTGTTGTTGAATTTGATTTTGATGGATTATTGTTGAATTTGAGTTTATATTTATTGATTTTGATGGAAGATTGTTGAATTTTGAATCTTGACGTTAGCTGTAGCATCCGAGTTTGTATTTATATGGTTTGAAGGATTTTTGTTCATTTTTGAATCTTGATGTTCGTTGATAAATTTGATTTTTGGGTATTCATTGTGATTTAATTTAATTTTTGTCAAGATAAAATTATATGGGCTAGGTCATCTAAGTTATGGAATCTAGTCTTCTATAGTCACATTTGCCAGCATGGTGAGGACATATAGTCTGATTTTGGATATATTTTTCGGGTGTGGGAATTTAAGGTTTTCGCAGCCAAGCTAGCGGCATCGCAAAAATGTTAAATACTATGATTCTAGAGGTATGTGCCTAAGTTGAGGACTCTGTGATTATCGTAGCCTTGCTTACTAGTATGACGAGGATTTAGAGTACCATGATAGTGGATAAACGCATATGATTATCAGATTGTACCTTAAATATTTTCGAACATGTTTTCTCTACTTTTGTTTCAGTCTTTCAAAAAAAAAAATTATTATTTGTTTTGTTTTGCTTCTCATTATTTAACTTAGGAGTAGCTTTAGCTATTTTTATGAACCTTGTGCAACTTCTTACTATGAATTTCTTCTTAATACAATAAATCGACGATTTTGCTAGACTTTATCTTGGATTTGATATTATAGCTATGGTTTCAAAATGGTTCTTCCTTTAAATAGATAAGCAGAATAAATTTCATTGTTATTTCTTCTTGCTATTATTATTATATTAAATAATGATAATAATAATAAAACTGTCTTGATTTCACCAATCACCTACTTTGCAATCTTGGTAGGAATCTAAATGTTGGTCTTGATGTAGAAATTGATTTTTATATTGAGACATGAGAATATATAGTGGACACAGACCCTTGCCTTATACGTATGCATGCTACACTTTGATTTCCCACCTATCTAAATATATATTAATATGTTGTTGATGTTTAAATTGTCAAAATTCCGAAATTTCTGGTTTTCTGCTTTTCCAGTTTAAATTCGTAATTCAATATAAATTTCATGGTAGTAGTTTTGTTTATATCACTGCACATGTATGTTATACGTAGGGTTTCAATTCAAAAAAAATTTAGTTGAGTTTTGTGTTTGAATTTGTCAAATCTAAGACTGTGTGCATATTAACCCTTAATATTGGATTTTAAATGTTAGTTCAATCTGTTGTTTTAAATATAATATGTTGAGCTATATACATTGTGGTATGTAGGGATATAAATTTAGGTTTCATATTCTTACATGTTAGGTTGTGATAAACATTGGGTTGGTTTGATGTTCGAATTTCTCCAAAATCCTAAAACTGAATACATGTTAACATTTTTATATTGATTTCAAATGTTTAGTTCAATTTCAGATTTAATATGTAATATTGAACTGTATGTGTAGCTAAAGGAATGGATAGTATGTTAGGGTTTCATCTCCATCATGTTTAGGATGTGTTGAGAGCATTGAGTTAGTTGTGATGTTCAAACCCTAAATTCTGAAACTACATTATGTTAATATTGCACTAGTTTAAATGTTAGCTTATTTTCAGATTTTGTATGTAAATGCTGAACTAAAACCGGTTTTAATCTTTCAATACTAAGCTATAACCCTGTATAAGGACACGCACACCCTAACTTAGCATACACTGTCATGTAACTTAACCCTTCCCCTCTATGTTATGTTTATATATCTATATAGATATATATAGAGTTTATGCATACATGTTATAATGTATATAGATATATAACTAAATCTCTACCTCTTTATATATATATGTATATGGTTAGCCATGCATGTTATGAGTAAATAGGTTATGTGTTGTAGATTGTTTAACCAATATGCCATGAGTAGTGTAACTGGATAGCTATTGTTTCGAAACCTGAATCCTCCTATACTCTTCATGTATATTTCACATACACACATGCCTACTATCTAACCATATGAACATGTCCACATACACCCATACACACACGAACCACATAACCTTACATAATGCTAGCTTTTTCCTTCTCTAACACTCTATATATATATATATATATATATATATATATATATATATATATATATATATATATATATATATATATATATATTGTGATTGGATTTCAATGCAATTGACTTTCATTCTTTAACTTTTGATTGTGATTTTCTTTGAATAGTACCCCTTTATAGATAATTGGTAGTCATCTTTATTTATTTTTGATAAGTACCAGTTTCATATAGGATGGTAGACTGCCTTACAGTTTTGATGATTATTATTCTGTATCTTTTCTAGTTTAGCACCCTAGATTGCTTGTGTGTTTTGATATCCTATGACCGTTTTGGTTAGCATGACTAGTATACCTAGATGAGACTTCACTACCACCATA
This sequence comes from Iris pallida, assembly GCA_029216955.1. Classification (NCBI taxonomy): domain Eukaryota; kingdom Viridiplantae; phylum Streptophyta; class Magnoliopsida; order Asparagales; family Iridaceae; genus Iris; species Iris pallida. The sequence goes on along the minus strand of JANAVB010003400.1, from coordinate 50,178,982 downwards.
TGCTATGATCCTGTATGTCGTCCTTTTAAATCATATGATTTGTTTAAGTTCTGGAACTTTGATTGTGGGGGTTTGGCCTAGAAGGAGTATGAACATTTTAATTTCGAGGACGAAATTTTTTTAAGGTGGATAGATTTGTCACCACCAGTTTTCAGAAACAGGAGTATTTTTGTCATTTTATATTTTTGAATATTTTTAAAATTTATTTTATTATTTATGATATTATTTTGGGGTTGAAATTTATTTTATTATTTATGATATTGTTTTGGGGTTATTTGAGTCGGGTTCGAATTTCAACTCAATCCGACTTGAAACGGGAACCCGGAGGGTAGTTTGACTCTAGTGGGACCCACACACTAGTTAGGCATGGCCCACATGATATTAATTTTAGTCCACATGATATTAATTTTAGTTAGTAGTTAGACTAATTATTTATGGATAGGTTTAGTTTAATTAGAGACTTAAAACTAGACTAAATTGACCTCAACCTTTAACCCATTCCTAATTTAAATCAAATAATTGGTGGAGGGCATTTTGGACATTCAAATAGGGGACACCTCACCCTTTTTGGGCAGCCACCTATGGGGGGGATAAGGAGTGAGTCACTCCTACATTCATTTGTTTTCATCCACTTTCTCTCTCTTGTTCTTTCCCAAATTAATTTAGAGATGAACCTCCATTGATTTCATCTCCAAATCAACCCTTTCTTCCACCAAATCTTCTTCATTTCTCCTCTACTCCATGGTTAGAGGGTGCTAGCCAAGTTTGGGAGGATTCAGAGCTCGTTCGTGTCCTTTTACAATCTCTACGTGTCGGTGTCGTGTCGGAAGGATTTCCCTTTGAATCTCTTTCCCGGAAGGTATAATCTCTCCTCTAATCCATCCCTACATGCATATAAAAATATTTTGAACCCATAGGAATGACCCCCATGGTTGTATCTCCATTTGTACCCATTTCGTGTCCATTTGGAGGTCATAGGAGTGTCCTTTGTGTTGTGGTTGTGTCCATGTGGGAAAATCCCAAAATTTGGACACACTATGTGTTGTTGTTATGTATGAATGAATTATTACATGATTAATCTCATATTTTTGTACTGGAGATGTGTTCTATAGTGTCTCATATATATATATATTAGTGTAGAGAGTGAGTTCTTGATATATTATGTTATATACTTGTGTTTCTTTTGTCTCAAACTACCTAAATTCGTCATAATATTTATCCACGTTTTTAGTAGCAATAGCAACTTAGAAATGTCATAACTTTTAGCTTAAAACTCCGCTTTATCTCCCGTTTTTTTAAAAGAACCGTATCGAAGTTAGCTTTCCAAATATATATTTTAATAAGCCAAATTCGTTCTAAAACTTTCTGTAAAATTATTTGAGTGTCAGTTGTACGAAAGACGAACGCGTTTCGGTGTTTTTGCGATTCCGGGAGCTTCCGGACACGAAAATGCGATCCGTTTAAAGTTTCGAAAAGATAACACAAAGATCTATAACATACTTTAATCCTAGAATTTAGTGAATGCCCAATTGGTACAGTATTGGTTTTAAGTAGAAGAGTGACTACACGATATATGTATTTTGTGTAACCTATGAGCCTATGTAGTATGGATATCAAATGAATATAGAGTATGTAATACATGATATGTTAGATGAATAAAATAATATATATGATATATATTATTTTTACATTAATGTATATATATGGTTGAATGCAAGCATGTAGGAATGCAATTAATATAATGTATATAAGCAATGCATGAATGAAAGAATGATATACAATGTATGCATGAAAGTATATATGAATGCTAGATATGAATACAAGATATATATATAATGATAGATATGAATGCATAATGTATAGATATTGTAATACAATATATAATGATAACATGTATGGGAATGTAGAGTATATGATGCAAGCATGAATGAATGGAGGAAATACATGTATATAGGTAATATAGAATGTAATATATGAATGCAAGCATGCAAGATAATGTTTGTATCCATATATGATGTATTCAACTTAAAGATAATGTAATATATGAAAGGAATGAACGATAATATATAACATGATATGTAAGGTAATGCCAGGTATGAAATATATGATGTGTGCATGTTTGTATGTCTCTATGTTAATGTATGAAATGATATGAATATACAATGTATGTATATATATAAAACATGTAGGTAATGCATTGGCGCATGAATGAAATGAATGTTTGTAATATGTTAATATAAATACAAGTATCTAATATGCATGAATGTAAGTATAATATAATACAAGTATACTTGTATGTATCATGTAAATATAATATACATGATATGTATGTATGCATGTATACAAGGTAAGTATGTATGTTTTTCTATAAACTGAGTTAACCTATAACCTTTTACACACATGCATTCATACACCCTTTGACATCATGTATCCCATGTCACATACACCTACCTATCACTAAATTTTAGAACATTAACACATATCCTTTCACACACATTCCAAACACACACATACTCACTTACTCTTTTATCTCTCTTTCTATATATATATATATATATATATATATATATATATATATATATATATATATATATTATATATGTGCCTATATATATAGCTTTCCTATATATATCTATGTATATGAATATGTGAATGTGAATAATATATATACATTATATGACTAAGTTTGTGTGCCTTGTTAGCTTATGGTTTAGTTTTGTGCTTGGTTTAGCAAGTGACTTAGGCTATGAGTTAGTAGCTATCTTGGATACTTGATTTGCATATACTTAGTTTGTTTAGACCTAGAATAACTTGTTTGACCTAATTTAGACTTGTTAGACCTAGTTTGACCATAGTTGACCTAGGTTTGACTTTCAGGGTTGACCGGAGTTGACCTAGAGTTGTTTTGACTTAGAAGAACCTAGGATAAAATAGATTGCTTGTAGAGATTTATTTATTACAAATTGAACACCTTGTAACCTGTGTTGCTTTAAATAGGACTCTGTGGCTTCAGTTGGACCCCCTATACTTATCAGCTGTTCAGGTTATCAGGCGGGTACATTCTCTGATCATTTCATATCCTGCTTAGAATTATTTCCTGCATTAAATTACTTTACTTGATACTGTCACGTTGGTCACACGGATTAGTACTATATGGATCCCTTCTTGAGATGTTATCCCTTCAGGGAGCATCGGGGTACTCTATGTTTTGTGCGTTTCACTTACATGGCGTATCACTATGCTTCTTTGGTTCTTTGATCACTTGTGACATATATCCATATGATCACAGAGTCTTCTTTGAATCCTTATCCCATTTATGGGACTACTATGTACCACCCTTTGGGGGCTTATCACCCTTTGGGGGTTTATCACGCTTCGGGGGCTTACCACCCTTCGGGGGCTGTTACATAGAATCATAACATAACCTGGTTGGATCCTTGTGTATTAATTGGGGGTTCGGGGGAGTATAAATAGCCATGTGAACAATTCTAAAGTAGAATAGCCATGTACGCCTCTTTAGTATAGCCATGTACAAATCAAGCCGTTCACATGTCGACTTTGTACTCTAAATCACTAGTCACTGGTAGCTCTCTACTTATAGTAGATATTTCTATTACAGTTCTCTCTCTGTTTACATACTGCATTTCCTTCAGTATCTATATCTTATTTTACTGCATGATTATATTTTCTAACCTGCTATGAACTGTTGAGATGTACTGTCCTCGCTCCTGTCCTGACTGGACATGTTGATAAATTTTACAGATAGCTTGGAGGTTGCCTGCTAGCCTAGAGGAGACACATTAGAGGTTGTTTAGTTAGCTATTTTCAGTTGTCTGGAGTTGTATTTACTTTATGGATTACTGTATTTGAGCTTTGAGATGTATTTCTGGGTTTGTGTATCTTAGACACTTAGACTTTTATCTGTTGTATCTCTTTTGGATTTCATGTTTTATCTATCTACCATTATGCTCTACCTTAGATGTGATTGAGTTTACATTCTGCTATGTCACCCCCATTCGAGGAGTATAAACTGCATATCCTTATACTGTTAGATGTATGTGACCTAGGACAGCGTTCTACCGCCGACACTGCGGCGTAGGCTGGACGTACCCACGTCTCGTGCCCTAACTCTAGGGTGCGGGTCGTGACAGGCTCCAGTGGGCGGGGGGGTAGCGGGTGGGGAAGAGATGATGGAAGAGGCTGAGACGACGGCGGAAGAGGAGGTAGGGGGAGGGGAGGGAGGAGGACGGGGGAAGGAGGCTAACAAGGGCCAAACAATCGGACGGCCAAGTTGGAGGCATCATGGACGCAGAGGACGAATACGGAGGGGGAGGAGGGGGACGAAGGACCAGCTCCCTCTACGGCTGCGGCGGGGGGCCGACCTAGAGGGGGGCTGATCCCTCTTAGGGGAAGGACTAGCGGGTGGGAGAAAGACATTTATATATAAGTCGGCCATGAATGCAGGGTTCGACTACTGAAACCCTAAATTAGAATCGCCCAAATGTTTTGAAAACCCTAACCCTAATTTTTGTCAATATAAGCAGCGATCACCAACGATGTCGATGTCGAAGGGTTCAAAGATGCTCCAGTACATCAACTATCGCATGCGCGTCACCATCCAAGACGGTCGCCAGCTTGTCGGCAAGTTCATGGCCTTCGACCGCCACATGAACCTCATCATCGGCGATTGCAAGGAGTTCCGCAACTTCCCCAAACCAAAATCCAAACCCACCCCCGCCGCCGCCGCTAACACCACCGCCAACGTCCGCCGCTCCCTCGGCCTCGTCCTCCTCCGCGGCGAAGAGGTCGTCTCCATGACCGTCGAGGGCCCCCCTCCATCCGATGACTCTCACGCGTGCGGCGCCCATCCAGGCTCCGCCCCCTCTGACCCTGACATCGACCGTGCCGCGGGCCGCGGCATCCCCACCGCCCCCCTCGTCCAGGCCCAGCCTAGACTCTTTGCCCCGTCCGTGACGTCGGCGGGCCCAACCCCGGCATGATGCAGCCGCAGATCGCCCGCCCGCCCGTCTCCTTCCCGCCTCCAAGGATGCACTCGTCGGGCCAGATACCGCCCGGCTTTCCCGGCCAACTCCTGCCTCCGATGCGTCCTCGCAGACCCTTGCCTATGATGATGAGGCCCGGGCGACCGCCCCCTCCACTGGGGCCGTACCAGCAGTTCGGACAGAGGCCGCGGATAGGGCCTTCCCCGCACCAACAGCAGCCGCAGCAGATGATGTGGCCCGGGATGCCACCCCCGTCCATGAGGCCCGGGAAGCAGCCCATGTTCATGCCCAGGCCGGGGATGCCACCGCCTCCGCCACCCAACCAGCAAGGACAAGGGCAAAACCAGCAGCAGCAATGAGGTGTACTCAGTGACATTTTGAGGGGTACCTCGGTGTTGTATGCCTCAAGGGTTATCTCAAAGTGTTCGGTTCGAAGGATCAAGTGGCCCTGCATTGGAAGTGAACTACGAGAATCCTATTATTTACCTTCTAGTTGTTGGAGTGTTCAATTGTGAATTTTAATCATCTCAAGATTCTTAATGTGTGAACTACGAGAATCCTATTATTTACCTTCTAGTTATTGGAGTGTTCAATTGTAAATTTTAATCATCTCAAGATTCTTAATGTATGAATTATGAGTCTGTCTGTGATAGTTTTTGGGCATTAAGCTTCAATCGATCTAAACAAATCTCCAGCATTTTAGTATATATATATATATATATATATATATATATATATATATATATATATATATATATATATATATATATATATATATGAGTTTTTGATGGGTATACATACAATAGAGGGGGTTTCCTTTATATAGATGGGTTCTACCACATGGGGGCTGCTCTTAGGTAGCCAGCCATGCATGGGGGTTGTAAAAATTTTATATATATATATATATATATATATATATATATATATATATATATATATATATATATATATATATATATATATATATATATGTTGCATGTGTCGTATTGGAATTGAGTAGATGAGATTAAAAGGTGGTAGGGTCTACACCTTTTAATCTCAACCACCAAATTCACATCCAACCCATATAACATAGGTTGGTTCCATACACCCGGGTGGTTTTAGAGCATTTCTGTGTGTGTATACACACACACACACACACACACACACACACACACACATATATATATATATATATATATATATACATATATATATATATATATATATATATATATATAAGTGCGGGAGAAAAGAAATATATATATATATATATATATAAGTGCAGGAGGGGGGGCTCGACCACGGGTCTCCCTGCCGGGAACCCCCCTCGTGCCACTTGCGCTACATTTTTTTTTTTTTTTTTTTTTTTTGCGCTACATATATATATATATATATATATATATATATATATATATATATATATATATATATATATATATATATATATATATATATATATAAAGCATTACCAAAATCCTTCCTCCCTCTCTTGGATGACTCCACATCCTATCTCAAACGAAATTAGCAGCTCTTGTCCATCCATCTCCTTCCATACAACCTTTTCACCCATATACATCATCCAAAAACCCTCTTTTACACCATCTCTCCACCCAAATACCACTAAACCTCCAAAAATCCACCATCTCCTCCATCACACCCATCCAAACTCCATTGCCATCACCTTCAACCCATCAAACAAAGAGAAGAAAGCCAAGAAAATAAGGAGGTGTATTTCTTGGACGAGAAGAAGCACCATCATCCAATCCTTCAAAGTCTTTCGGTAAAGGTTCCAACTTTCCTTCTCAAGCCCCCACCGCCTAATTCTTTTAGAATTCTGAGAAAATATTATTCTAGAACCCATACTTTTCATCCTTTTTGCTATATTATCATCTATATAGATTGCATAATGGGTGGTTGATAGATTGGCTTACGGTAGGACTAGTTTGAGACTTTTTTGGTGTAATTTTTCTTTGAGTTTGTTGTTATTTCTTAAAACTGAAATTATATGTATTTTATTACTATAAATAAATTAATTTAAAATTAATTTTTTGGTATTTTCATCTCAAATATGAACCCTAAAAATATGGGTCATTAGACTAGGTTTTAGGCAAAATTGCTGACATAGTTGGCTCATATAAAAGTGGACGGATTTTCGTATATAGAAAGAATGATATTTTCTGAGTTTTAATCAGGTTTTAATATGTTTTATATGAGATTGATAGTTATATGTCATAGTCATGGTTTGGTAGTATTCCGGACAAGTTTCGGACAAGACTAATAGCATAATCTAGACATAACCATGAAATATACCTAAAATTCCAAATCTGAAATTCGTAAGTTAAAATCAATATAAATAATGTTAAAATTATTTTTTTATATGATTTATATGCATGTCCGTAAGTTGGAGATTTAACCTTGAATTTCGGAGGTCAAAAACCATAAAACTATGTCTAGGTATTCTCTAGAAGCATGTAAACTTGTTTTGATAGGAAACTCATATTTCATATGAATAATTAGAATATTAGTAATAATTCTTTTATTATAAGTGAACTCTTGAAAGTCTTGGGTATTGAGGACTCCGCGGGGACTTGGATGATATGTAAGTATACCTTACCAACTTGTACAGTATTATGCATGTTGTTCATGTCTATTTCATTCTTGTACTATCACATGATTTCTTGTACCTTCTTCATCATGTCTTCTTTACTTGTTTTCTTATATGCTATATATGTTTCTTGTCTTCACATACTTGATCTACGCTACAATATACTTGCTTAGATTTTTGTATTCTTGTACGTTGACTTGACTTGATTTCATCACTTGGACTTTACCTTGACTTGATCTGATTACCTGTACTTGTCTTGACTTGACTTGACCCTCGACCGATACTAGGATTGGCTACTTGACCACTCTCAACTCAGGAGTCCCACACAGGGCTATAATAGAGACTACTACAGTTATGGAGCACCACACAGGACTACTTTCTATAGGACCGGGAGCACCACAGAGAACTATGATCATTCGATTTATTTGTAGCCACGCTTAGTACCATTTTCTCTGTGACATCACTTTCAGCATAGTACTCTTGGTTATGATCTATCTTTGTGTTAATGTGTTTCCTTAGTCCATTTGTTAGCCTTTTACATGCATGCTATTTATACTGTACAGTAGGCTTGTATATTTTGTATCTTGTTATGTCCCCTAAGGACCTGGTGATCTCTCCAAGTTATTGTCCTTCTAGATTACCGCTGAGATCTGACATAGATGTGTTGGGAGTTATTTCATCGGGTTCTTCAGGTATTGTTAGTGATGCCTCTTATCAGTTCTTCCTTAATTTATAGTATTGTAGTTAGTATTGTGGATGTAGATTTTATCTCGTTTGGATAGCTTATACGTATTTGAGTTAAACTATAGTCTGGTTAAATACGTAGTTGGCATGTTATGTGTCTTGGCCCTATGTATTTTTAGGACTGGGATGTGACAATTTCTACAAAAGATCTACGAAAAACCACTCCTTGCCTCTTTTTCGTGCATGGGATGTGCATGTTTTTCCCTCAGAAAGAAAATTCAAATTCATGATTCATCGCTAGAGATGGCTTAGCACCAATATTACACAATGATTCCCCCACCGCTCGCAAGCTTTCTACAGGTGGTTTTTCTAGCTATTTTTTCTTATAAGTGTTCCGGCTGCCGCCTCCACTTACCCGGACTCTCCGTTTAGATTAGAAAGAAATCCATATATTTCTGATAGAAGCTTCTTCATAATTCTTTTATAATAAGAATTGTCTTTCATTCAGCAGTAGCAAATGTCTTTTCTTTCCTTTGCTGTCAATAGCACCACAATCCCGTGTCCCAAAGTCAAAAGACAAATCCAAGTCGTAAGACTATAGAGTTATTATCGAACTGAGGTTAGTAGTTATGCAACTGATATGTCTCCCTGGTAAAGCTATCTTTAACCAGGTTGAGAAAGCATCTCCTCCATCCAATATGGAGGGAATCCGTTATGATGCCTAATGGATTACTCTTTCACTCAATGCATTAATGGAATAGCAAGATCCATTAACTAAAGCAAAAAACTCATTTTTGATTCGGAAGCACACTTGACCTCAAGAATGCAACTATGAGCCTCGATTAAGCCCCTCTATAGTGAATAGGGTGACGGAGCGGCTCGGTAAGCCTCTCGCTATCACTATCATCAAAGCTCCTGAACAGATTAGAGAATCTGACTTTTCCTTCTCGGTCAATGCTTGAGCGAGTAAATCAACAAAGAAGTCTTAATCTTGTATTTTGGTAACCAGTAGCTGGTACTCAAGTTCAAGACTTTCTCTACTCACACATCAATGATAGGCAATGGCACATGGAATCTACTGAGAAGAACTGAGATGCGACGCCTTGAACTGGGTTCCTAATCCATCGATCAAACTCTTATATAGTTTTGAAGGAGGGCATGAATGGAGCTTCTTCAATTGGTCTAGCCTATGATTGAGAATTAAAAATGATATGTGATTATAAAAATGGGTATGGTATAGGGTAACACCTGGTTGACGTTGCATAGGGACGTTATAGCTTCTTTGGTGAAGGTGGCTCGTCGTGAGTTGAACCAGGTAACTCGATGAAAGAAGGCATGCTTGTGCCCGATCTTTGCTCTAGAGGATGTTTTCAAGGAATTAGTTGGGAATTGAAAAAGCATAGTGAGCATGGAATGTTAACACATCAATTATTGGACTTGGAAGGTGGACAGTGGTACCGGGTAAGGTAGCCAGAGGTTCAATTATTATGCCTCATATAGAATGCGACATCTACAAGGTGGGTGAGGATATCCCTTCACATGAGTATGGTGAAGTCAAAAAAACCCTACACAATCATTAATAACCAGGGATGAAACTACAAGGTTGCCCGAATCAACTGCATCCAAGGAAGGAAGTTCACTTCTCGAGGCTACCTCTTCACTTTGCTCCTCTACGTGGTGCTTACTTATGCTAGGTAGAGGAATTGGGCATATTGACCTAGTTATCCCTGTTATTTCTCCCTCATCTGTGGCCAAACAAAAGACCTAACAAAAAGTGAAGACTTAATGTTTTAAAGTTTATGAGTCAAATATTCATCCTAAGATGCCTGGGCAAGCTACTATAGGTGAGGCTAAAGTCTGCCATTCTGAGTTCACTATAGGAATTTCGAAAAGGGTATCTCTTTGGTTAAGGGGCCTTGTAGACAGGCTTCGGCAAGGGCTAACCTTGGTAGTGACCTTGAACTACGTCCAGGTGGTGCACTTTTAGAAAATCAAAAAAGATGTCACGAGTGCTGAAACTTCTCATGCCAAAGTCAAAAGCTTCTTCTTCCTTTCTCGCCGACGAATCCCTCTTACAAGATTGAAAGAAAATCCACAACACTATGAAAAACTATCAAAATAACAAACTGACCTTATGTGTTGTTAATCTCTTTCATTGATCCAATTCTAAAGTTGCATATGTCGGAAGGAGTGCCTGGTATATCTATTTGAACTAGGTATGTACTATATTCGCCAATCTTTCATTAATACTTTCCAGTATCTCTAGGATCCGATGTATCATACCCAGCTACAGGCAGTCCTGTTATCTGGGCACTTTAATTGGACTTGTAGCCTGCCGTCGAGTAGGGCATATTTTCAGCACACTGTCATGTGTTGCACCTCTAAGTCACCTAATCCAACTCTCTCAACTTGTGATCGGATAACCTGGATTAAGACTGCAGGGCTTGTGGCTGTTGGAACATCTCGATGCATCTTGTTAGTAACTAAGCTTGTGATAACCCTAGTTAGTTAAAGTATCAAGCCGTACTCTTTGCTTGGCCGTGAATGATGGATGGAGTCCTATCTTGTCTAGTTTTGCCTAGATCGAGTACATGGCTATCTCAGGACATGCTTGTTTATGCTTTACTTTATCGATAATTGGTTAGAGACTAAGTTCTGTTCAGGTAAAGGGTTACAACCCCGGTTCTTGTTTGGTTTACGGATTGTAACTTGGTTACCGGAATAGTCCGTTAGTCATCTTATCGTTTATCATCCTGCTTTCTCTAACTCATGTCTTTCGTTATCCTTTATGTATCATGTGCTAATATGCTGGTTTTAGTTCTTAAGTGAAGCCTCCCTTGTGGCACTTGCTCTTTCTGGGGTCTGACCCAGCTGGTTTTGTAGGGCCAAATTTCGGAGTAGCTTCCGAGGATCTCCCTTCCTTCCAGCCAGATGGTGATCACTTGGCGCAACCCTGGCAACGAGTGGGTTCTTATTTTTCTCCCCCACTCCTTTGTAAAAATATTCTTTTTAGGCGTTTAGCCGCCGAGAAAGTGTTAGCTCGTTTGCAACTTTACTTACTGTCTGCCTACGGGCTGTAACATGATTGACAAATCCTAGGGTTGATCATGTATGACTGAAACTCTTGCTAGTCTTCACGTTTTGTATGGCTAGCTTCATGATCATCTGAATATGTAATATTTGGGATGCCTTACTTTGTATGTCTGATGATCTAACATCTTGTAACATTTACTTACTTGCTTGAGATTGAGACACTAGGCTTGTTCATGACCATAAGAGACTGATGGCTTGTAGTAAACCCTCATGCATCTAGACAGCCGTGATCGTATTGCAAGGTGGGATTCAGTTCAATGTACGTAGCTAGCTGTGTCTGTCCCCCGCTCTCCAGTATTCTGGTTCTGGGGTGTAACAGTCACATCCACAAATATTACATTTTCTGTGGCATGTGCTTATATGGAGGCCGAGCGGGAGGATAATTATATATGGACGCTTAGTATGCTTAAAGGATTAGTGGATCAATCATGTTTACCAAAGGTGATTGTGACTGATCGTGAGATAGCACTTATGAATGCTATAAGCATTACGTTCCCCAGCTCCACACACTTTCTATGTCGGTGGCATATTAACAAGAATATCTTGGCCAACTGCAAGAAGTTATTTCGTACCAAGGAGAAGCGGGATTCTTTTAATAACTCATGACATTTGTTGGTTCTTGCTGAAGATCAACCGAGATTCAATAAGTTACTTAGAAGATTGGAGCAACATTTCTACGATTATCCAAAGTAGTTAATTATGCCATTAAGAATTGGATAGAGCCGTATAAAGAAATATTTGTTTCGTGTTGGACTAACAATGTGATGCATTTTGAGAACACGACAAGTAGCAGGTACGTGTCTTTAAACAAGATTTTACATATATAAATGTTAATTACGTTATAATGTACGATTTTGACTGTATGAATTTAATACTCACAGGGCGGAGATTGCACACGCAAAATTGAAAAAAAATAATTGGGCAATAGTCAATCAAATTTTGAGATCTCATGGAGCAGGATACATGATTTGTTGATCGCTCAACACAACCAAATTAAGGCCTCATTTGAGATAAGCCTTAAGTACTGGTGGTCATTCCCCGATATGAACTACTTGGCGGCGTCGGCCTACAACATGGCCATCGTCCACATGCACGATGAAATTAACGTTATGTTTCTACCTATGAGGACAGAAGTTTCAACCAACCCTCGGCTTGTATGCATGGCATTTGTTGATACAAATCATTTCATCGTGGTAAATTTTATTTCCTAATGTAAGCTTTAGGTTGTATCATTTAATCGTGGTAAATTATATTGACATGTTATTTTTTGTATGCAGGTAAATTTGGCCAAAGACGCACCGCTACCACCCATTATCGACAGATGGTCTACTTTGCGTCTTCCATGTGCCGCTGGTTGGGGCAAAATTTATAAATAACGGATTGAAAAGTATCGTAAAACTGTTCCCTCCAAAAGCTCATTTATTGATGTGTGATCCGATTAGTTTGGATGATTAGTCCTATTGTAATTTAAATGTGAGTTGTGAAAGACTCGTAAGACTTGTATGTTAATTATGAAATTGGACTCAGAAATTGTATTGGTATCATGAGAAGTTCATTGTATTATGAAATCGTACATGCAAAGTGGACTCAGAAATTGTATTGGTATTATGAGAAGTTCATTGTATTGGTATTATGAGAAGTTCATTGTATATGGTGATTTTGTTTGACTATATGTGCTCAGGTTATGAATTGTGATTATGAATTGTGACTATGAACTTTGAACTCAGGTTTTGACATGATTATTGTTTCAAATTGTACTGTTCGACCAGCATTTGTCGAATAAAACTTTTCTGTTCGACCATTACAGGTCGAACATGTTTTGCACACTTCGACCTGTAATGGTCGAACAGAAGAGTATCGTTCGACTATACGTGGTTGAACAGTACAATTTGAAACATTATTCATGTCAGAACCTGTAATTTTCTTCACGCGAACACATTCTATAATTTTTGCTTCAAATTGTACTGTTCGACAAGCACTGGTCGAACAATACTCTTCTTTTCGACCATTACAGGTCGAAGTGTGCAAAACATGTTCGACCTGTAATGGTCAAACAAAAAGGTTTTGTTTGACAAATGCTGGTTGAACAGTACAATTTGAAACATTAATCATGTCAGAACCTGAGTTCAAAGTTCAGTCACAATTCATAATCACAATTCATAACCTGAGCACGTATAGTCAAACAAAATCACCAGATACAATGAACTTCTCATAATAACAATTCATAACCTGAGCACAGTTCAAAGTGACAAAAACACAATTCATAACCTAAACACAATTCATAACCTGAATACAATTCACTAGACAAAATGACAAAATGGGGTACTTTCAAAAGTTGAAATTCATGATCACTACAGCACAGTTCAAAGTTCAAAGTCACGAGGGACTACAGACATCTAAGATCTGCGACACCTTCGACTCCTACTAGTAGACGCCCGATTCGAAGATTCGGGCGGTTCTTCGGGCGCGATCTTCAAAGCACGATATGCGTCGACTAAAGCTGGAACTAAGATCGATGTGTCTGGTCCCTCTTCATTCTCTACCCATTGTCGGTAGACCGGCTCTAAATACCCCAAAGCATTCCCGATCATTTCCCATGGTTGTAGCCCTGTCTGGATAGATGTAGTACCGACGACGGTAGAGATGTTCTCCGGATCCTGGATGATAGGATGTGAAAACGTCCTATACCAAGCCATATAATCGTCTGAACACTCCCATGCGGGTTTGCAGCTCTCCCACGGGCTTCGGTCGACAGTACATGGCTGCTCCAGAATCGAAAGTAGCCTCCCAAAACATCCCATGTCAGGTTGTACTTTTGGCCCGTATTTTCTCGACGAACAATGCTTGGAATCAAAGGAAAATCGTGTATCTTCTAGAGTAAGCCAAATTGTCGAAGCACACGGTCAGGATGATACTGCTCTACATAGTCAAAGGCACGTATGCATCCATGGTAGAAAGTCACATTGTCCCGAGGATAAGAGTCCCTCATCCCATTATAGGGTGTCCAATTAACCTACATCATAAAATAAAGAAATTAGTAATATGTAGAACACATAAACAAATGGCGTAAATGAATATAATAACACTCACACTATGTACTTGAAGATTGTCCAAACCCTCCCTCAAGGCCAAGGCCCGGTCGACAGTTCCGGCAGAATGGGAACTATTAGCCCACCTCATAGCAAGTGGATCGCCCAACTTATAATTGACATTATGGGTTGGCCTTGTGAAGGGAAAATACTCATATATCCAGTCCTGAAAAAAAAAACATATATCGAACATATAAGAACATAATATAAATATCGGGCATATAAGAACATAAAAACGTGCATATAAGAAGGAGAGATAGCTACCTCCAGAAATGTCAGGTATCCACATATTTGTCGCACCCTACTCCGAGATGCTAATCCAAGCTGTCGATACAAGTATGCTATAGCAGCTGCTCCCCAAGCATACTCATGGACGCGGTTGACCATCTCCAGAAGACTGAGAATTTTTGTGTCAACACATGTGCCACTTTGTCTGCAAAAATTGTGCATCCAAGCACGAACCATAAATATGCACGGGCTGCACATCTTCTTTTTCTCTCATCCGTACTAGTGACATCTCCACTAAATCGAGAACAGAGCCACTTCAACCGGACCGAGCTACTTCTCTGGCCCTGAAAGGCATCGACTGCCTCCCTTTCTGTCACCCCTAATAACCTACTAATCATTTTCTTAGGGGCCTCCGGTTTCTTAGGGGCCTCCGGTCCCCTTCCCGCCTCTGGTACAACCACCGGTAATCTACTAACCGAGAGTCCTGTAAGACAAAATATGTCATCTAACGTAATTGTCATCTCACTGAATGGCACATGGAATGAGTTGGTCTCCGGTTGCCAACGCTCAACAAACGCACAAATAAAATTTTTGTTTGGCGTCTTATACGAAATCTATCTCAAGTCTGGAATTTTGGAACGATGAATCAACATCTTAAAATCACTACCCCCTCTACCAAACTTCTATGCTTCAATCTTGGTCGTGTGGCACCAACACCTCAACAAGGGCCTCTCAATCCCATTCCAAATCTGGAACGCCACATGAGTCTTGAAACATGAGATAAGTCGGGGATCTTTAGGTCCACCAGGACAAGGGCCCGTCAATACATCATCGTCCTCGCCTTCTTCTTCCTCAGCACGTGCTTCCTCTTCATCCTCGGCACGTTGCTCGCTCATTTGAATCGGAGCAACTATTACTATTTCTTGAGGACTGGTACGTACAGCCGCCTCTTCTTCCTCAACTTGCATGTTCAAAACATGCTTGGGTTCTTCCTCAGCACGTTGCTCACTCATTTGACTCGGAGCAACTGTTGGACTGGTACATGCAGCTGCCTCTTCTTCCTTAGCACGTTGCTCTCTCATTTGAATCGGAGCAACTGTTACTCCTTCTTGACGACTGCTACGTGCAGCTGCCAACTCTTCTAACCGATGCCTCCTATGAGAAGCTGTAGATCGTCTCCTCATATATGTCCTTCCTGCTATATTGATTCAAAATAGCAACAATTAAACAATTTGGACATCAAAATGAACTGCTAGACCACAATTAGTCGAACATATGCTTATTGTTCGACCAATACAGGTCGAACATAACACTTTGAAGCACGACCAAGACAGGTCGAACCTAACACTCTGGTGCTCGACAGATGTTGGTCAAACTTCTACAAACACGTTCGACTGTTGCGTGTCGAACGTGCGCATAAATGCTCGACCGACCAGGCTCGAGCAGAACCGTAAATACCCAAAAAAAAAATTTGAAACTTATTTCGTTCAACAAGAATTGAAGGTATTCGAAGCCCTAGCAATGATCCTAAGCGAAAATAATACTTAATTCGAAGTAATGAGGTTGTTCAATTTGATAAACTCACCAAATTGATCTTGGGATTGGTCTTGGGATTGATCTTGGGATTGACCCTCCATTGTACTAGTCGAACAATCCGAAAGCTCCTCGCGATTACGCGACTGTCGTGGGTCGAATGGGGAAGAATGGGATCGGAGAAGACTTCGGATTCGGGGGCCGACCGTTTGAAAATAGGAGACTGGAGAGAGGAGAGTCGTTTGGAAATAGGAGAGTGGAGAGGAGAGTTTAAAATGTTTTGGGGTGTGCTTAGGAATTATAGATAGATTTTGTGTTATAATAGAAAAGGTTATTTTGGTCATTTGATGGAATATACTTAGTATTTATGATAATTTTATTCAATTAAAATGTGGTGTACTTAGCACTTGGGGTGTGCTAAGTAAGTCATAGGGTGCATATAGCCGCACCCAAAGGGATAACTACACCACTTTTAGAAGAACACCATATCACTTCTCTTCCATTCCAACCAAAAAAAAATCACTTTCTACTCCCACTTTCAACCACCAACTGGACACAAACTCACAAATACCAACTTTCCTATCCAACCAATCAAAATTTTATTTTCTAAACTCACCCACTTTATTATTTACTCACTTTCCCACTACCAAGTTTACAAATACCCCCTAGATGAGCATGGGGGAGAAGAGAGTATTAAGGAACATAAATAGCAGAAAACGAGACCTGAAAATATTAGCATGTAGCTGTAGCTTAACAATGTTCTTTGATCTCTTTTTCTCAAGATCGCAGGTTCTCGCATTCTTCACTGGTGATTTCTGTTACTGGTTGAAGGTGCCTTGATGAGTTTTATCTTTATATGCATGCATATATGATAGACAATACTCAGATTCCCACGTAGCTGGTACTAAGAGAATCATTAGTAAGGCCCATCCCATTTTCTAGATTCTAGATTTAGAATGTAGGAACTCATTTTGTAGAATAATAAGTCTCATCTCTAGTCCCAATTTCTACAATTTCGGTCCCAACCCATCCATGGGTGCTAAGGGTTGGGCCTCCCAATTTCTAGATTCTAGATTGTAGAAACTCGTTTTGTAGAATAGTAAGTTCCAATTTGGAGCCCAACTTTCTAGATTCTAAACTTTATATTATTTTTTTCCTACATTAAATTTTGACCACACAATTTTTGGGACCAGAGCTCACTTTATCATTTCTTACTATTCTCATACAAACCCAACCCATTCTACATTTACCTTTTTTTTGAAATTTTGGGCTCCAAATTGCATTGGAGAGTCCCAACTACTAATGATGCTCTAACAAATAGCTCAGTTCATAAACTGTTCCTTCCTCTCTATATCAACTATAAGAAAGAGAATGCATATATACTCTATGGTTTTTTCTAAGGGAACCACACTTTTTATGGGGGTAGCCCAAAAAATGTTCAAAAAAAATTACAAGTTTGTCATCCATTTTTTACTTGGAACTAGCCCAATTTTTTTCAGCAAGTGGGACTGCCAACTTAGTGGCAGTCCTAGAACTGCAAGCTAGTTGGCAGTCCTAACATTATGTTAGGACTGCCAACTTAGTGACAGTCCTAGGACTGCCAGCAAGTTGGCAGTCCTAACATATGTTAGGACTGCCAACAAGTTGACAGTCCTCGGAGAGGGAGACGGAGGATGCCGAGGGAGGCGGAGGAAGGAGGCGGAGGAGGAGGAAGGAAAGGAGGCGAAGGAAGGAGGAAGGAGGCGAAGGAGGAGGAAGGAAAGGCGGCAGAGGAGAAAGGAGGCGGAGGAAGGAGGGGGGAATCACTCACCAGGCGGAGGCGAAGGAGGAGGCGGTAGTGGTGCCGCCGCTGGAGGAAGGAGGAGGAGGAGGAAAGATAAGAGGAAAAAACCCTAATTTTTGGGCTAACCCCAAGTAAATTGTGGGCAGCCCCTAGCAAAATCTTCACCTGCTTGGCCTGCCCCCAAATAAGGGCTCCAAGTAAACAATGTGGTGCCCTTAGAAAAAACCATACTCTATTGGCTGTAAACTTGGTGTTGGTAAGGGTAAACTATGCTATAGCCAAGCAACTTCAGATGATAAAAACAACACTACCAAGTCATGGGACAGAAAGAGGATGTTCACTCTTTTTGTGATATTCTAACTATATAGAGATTGTTGTCCAATTACCCTTTAGATTAAATCAACAAGAGAAGCCTCAAGGGCTCAATTCCAATACTCAGTTCCAACTTATTTTGGGTAGTTCATAAACAGAGGATTTATCAGACCAGGGAGATACAGTCCAGCTTGTTAACGTACTATTATTTCTACCATGGTAATATATTGTAGCTCAAATTCTTAACACTGAAAAGAAACAGAAGCATATCAAATAAATTTGTCCAATAAAGGCATCGATGAGGCACGGCTTCATCACACTAACAAAAATTGGAGATTTCCAAAGCCTCAAATTCTGGACCTTGTTTCCCTAGACCATGATGGAGCTATGATTTTGTAGTCTTGGATTTTCTCATCCTCTTCTTTCTCATCCTCCAAAACATCCTCAGGGAATGCATCAGGATTCGCTTTGATGCAATTCTGCAACAGTATAAAGGGACTCACGCAGTCTGATCCCTGCTACATCAAAGCAAACTAAGAATACATGCACATTGAAATTTTCAAAGAAAAATATCCGTTAATTGAGGAAAGAAACAGAAACATCACATGATCAATTCTTACAGGAGAACAATGATCGGTGAAGAGGTGACCAAATATTACACTCAGGGGTTGGGGATCTACTAATTAAATGTAAATACAGGAGAAATATCATTATCCAGACATTACAATATAATATAATGGAAATTTAACTTGAGATTAAATACCACTTGTGATAAAATTTTATGGAAGCATAGGGAGGAAGAAACTCACATCTTCTTTCACATTCATAATGTCTCAAGAATAGAATCCTAATAAACCTTTACCTTATTACCCACGAGTGTCATTTGTTGCTCCTCAACTTTTGAGAGAAATCCAGTGGCCTTAGACCTCAAGGTGAGGAAACCTTATTAAAGGAAGAGAGGACCTAGTGCTGATTAACAAATTTCACCTAGTCGCAGATTCTGTTTAGGCAACTACAATTTGCTATTGTGGCTTGGGTAACATATGAGAAACCTAATGCATCGTAGTATACCATGATTATCTGAGCCTAAGCCAACCAACCGCCCTATCCCTTTGATAAAGCGAGGTTGAAGTAAGCATAGTCACAGAATCCATGTATTATTGAAAATTTTGTGATTTTTCGCGAACGAGGAGAGTGACCAATGCAAATAATTCATTAAATCAAGATTAATTCAATCATTGCACGAATTATTCATGTTTTTATTCGCAAATAATTTGATTTCACATATTATTCATGGTTGTACACCGGCAGGGGATGTGGCCGTAAGAAGGCAAGGAGTTCAGGATATGGTTATTAAGAAGAGAGAGGAGAGGGCAGGCATCAAGATGAAGGTCCGCGAGAGGGGGAGGAGATGCCGGAGACAAGCACAAGAGAGGTCAAGGGGCTGCGGGAGATTGAGTCGATGCATGCAGACGGGAGTCGCAGAGGAGGATCCCGTAGAGGAGATTGGAGTCGGAGTTTGGGTAGGGGAAAGGATTGCGGAGGAGATTAGAGGAGAGGGCAGGTATCGAGATGAAGGTCCGCAAGAGGGGGAGGAGATCCCGGAGGCGAGCACATGAGAGGTTAAAGGGCACGGGAGTTTGAGTCCATGCAAGCAAGGCCGGCCCTGGGGCCGTGCGAATAGTGCTGCCTCACAGGGCCTCCAGTTTTTGGGGGCCTCAAAAAAAATTATTATTGTTAGTTTTGTAATTTTGTATTTCAAGTTATTTCATTTCTTCCTCAATTCCTACTCTACAATTCCTCCAAGACCTCCAATTCTTAGATCTCTATTCCCTACCGACTCTAAGATTCATATTTATAATCATACAAAAAAATTAGGATTTCTTAAAGATATTGCTCTGACCGGTGTGTTAATTGCTATTTTGTTTCTAAAGGTCCCTCAATTGTTAGATAAATTTATTTTCTACAATAATGATCAGATTTTATATATATATATAATTTAAGAATTTGGATGTGCATGCTTAGTATTTATTTAAGAAATAATGATGTCGAAGACCGGAGCTCTTGGTCTTGCATCAGGTGACTCAGGTCCATAGCCGGTCCTATGATTTACGGGACCTATGACAAAATCTAAAATTTGGACCATTTTTTCTCACATAAATAAATTTTTTTTAGCATTTTTACAAGCAAAATCATCAATTAAGCTAACAAAATCATCAATCAAGCTATCATATATTTTTTTCAGATTGGAGAGCTGACTTTTTTGTTGCTTCCAGATTGGGTCTTTTTTTTTTATATACCTAGTCTATTGTAAAATTACGAAACTTCCAAAATTGGGGGCCCATGACGGTCGCTCACCTTGTCCGTGCCCTGGGCTAGCCTTGCTCAGGTCTTGGAGGCTCTAAATTGTGTGGTTATTCATTTTATTATATGTTTTCATCAACAGAAAAATTTGAGGCCAGATTTAGACAATTTAACAGTCAGTACGTCTTCTATCTAAAACATCTTTATTGTACTATGTAATGTGCTTGAATATAGATAATTTGAGCTTTAGTTATTTTGTTTAGTAACTACCTATAGATTCAGTTATAATATATAATCAAGAGCATCTCCAAAGATTTTGATAAAGATATATAATAATATATTTTAAAAATATGAATAAATAAATATAGGGCCACATTTTGAAACTCGCACAGGGCCTTCAATTATTAAGGACCGGCCCTGCATGCAAGAAGAGGGGAGTCATATAGGAGGATCGAGGAGACTGGAGACAGTTTGGGCAGGGGAAAGGACTGGGAGGAAGAGGAGTCCTTCACAGAATCTTGGAAATCCAAATTTGGTGGTAGGATAAATGCCAAGCTAGTGGTTATTTTTTTATAATGATCATTAAGGTTGTGTTTGGTTTGGTGGAAAGTAATAGAAAGAAAAGGAAACTGAAAGTGATTTGATTTACATAGGAACAATTCTCATTTCTTTTCCTTTCTTTCCCTCACTTTCTTAACTACCTAACACAATCTAATAGTCTCATTAAGCATGGGTGAGAAATGGGAATAACAAAAATTCTTTGTTCACTTGGTTCTGCTTCACCACTAACTTCACCCAGGGTATCACAGGCTGCACCAAGACTATCAGAACTTGGATAGAACTAAAGTAGGTGCATTAAATTTATGGTTGGCTTTGACTAGGAATGAATTAGAAGAATTTGAAGTGTATTTAACGGGGTTATTTATCTTGTAGTTAGGTGGCCAAGTATGTTTTGAAATGACGAGCTACTCCTTTCCACTTTCAAAATACAAAAAGGCTATGGCTAGAAAGTAAAATGGCTATGGTAAAAAATTATTAAGTAAAAAAAATAATTAAATGCATAAATTACTCTTTGGATGTGAATAATTCCAAAAAAAAAAAATTCAAAAAATAAGGCTATACTATGATTTATCAGTATTATATATTTTTATTTTTATTTGTCCGAATTGTTGCCAAATATTCCAAACTTTAGCCCCTCGCCGAATTAATCCCAAAAACTTGCGACTTTGGGCATAAGGGCATTACTTACGAATAAAGGAATTCATAAATCACGTATCATAACAAGTAGGTTAACCCTCAAAATAATGGCAACAAACCTCTTGATAAAGCGGTTTAAGTGGACTATCCTAGTCGGCTTGCTTGTTATTGCATCAGTAACAGGTCTCCATTGCCAGTCACTAATTACTAGTCCAAGAGGATATTCGAGGATATCCGTTCACGTTTATGATTCCTAACTTACTGGATTTGAATTCATAATTTCGGAATTATGATTACTTCTAGGATTGCACTTATGGAAAATAGTTAGAATTATTATTTCTTCCTACTATATTGTTTTCTTTTATAGAAATTGTGAGGATAAGTTAGGATTTCTAACTTATTCCTCATGGGATTAATTGTTCCTAGTCCTAATAAGAATTAAAAAATATTAGAGGTTGCCTACGGGTATAAAAGGAGAGCCTAAGCCTCTATTGTAATAAATTTTCTATGACCTTCACAAATTTATTTTGCATTCTCTTGCTCTCAACTCAAGAAGCAAGAGTTTGATAGTTTAATGAAAATTTCGTTCTAGTGATTTCCATCACCATTGGTTTAAATATTTCGTCCTTCCACAACAAAATTTCACATTCGATTACCGGTTCTTCATATTGTGAAAATCCTAAACCCAAATTTGATCAATACGTGTCACAGTTACGTGAGCCAGGTAGTTTTACTACATAGATATTAGGATCTTGTATCATGTGAAGGGCTTTGTTATACTAAGCGTGAGGCAAGGCAAGGTGACGAGGTAGTCGCCTCGCTTAAGTGGCGCTTAGCTAACCAGCACCCATTTTTACCTACCTTTGCTCCTATATGTAAAATACTCTATATACACATAAATTTCAATATTTTCTATACAATCATACTAGTATATGTATGAATAACAATACCAATTATCAAGCAAGCAAAGTAACAAATAAATACTAGAATCAAAATGCAAACTACAAGCCACGCAATGCATACATACTACATAGTCATCAAAATACCATCAAGCGTAAAAGCTAAGGCTTCGTTTGGATACCTGTTTTAGCTCAACTTTCTGAGTTAAAACACAACTTTAGTTGTAAAATGTGTTTGGATGGTCACACCCATTTTTTTGTTCAGAATTTTTTTTCTTCTTAAAACTGTTAAAACTCAGTTTTTGGGAAGCACAAAAAACATGCTTTCCAAAAGTTTTTCTTTTCACTTTTCTGTCCTCCCTTTTACCAACATCTACTCAGTGCTCACACCCTTCTTCTTCTCTCTCCTCATTTCCTTCTTCTTGCTCACACCTTTCTTCTTCGCTGATGAGGTCCACTGCCAATTTGGGTAGAAATTGGCGGAGACCTAGCTGTGGTCGACATTGCCATTGACAGAAAATGAAGAAAGCTTCTCAAGTTTAGGGTTTTAATTGGGGAAGAACAGCTACTCTTCATTGATTTCTGGAATTGGAAACTAGAATTGGTTACAATATCTAAAGAAGGAAGAAGACTGGAAAGTAAAACTATACTGGAAAATAAAGAAAGCTAAGTAACTGATACCATTTTTTCCTCTTTTCCATTGTTCTTCCCATTGCCTCTATTTATAATGGTACTTGCTTATGCTCTTGATAACTTCGCAATCAAGTTTGTTGAGCATTCTGAGTTGGAGACCGAGTTGGCAATGATGTGACAATGATGATGTGGAGGTCTCTTATTGGAGATGGGTTGCAGACGAAGCTGGAGATCAGCTATTGGCTGCTAAACATATATCGAGCTAATGAACTGTTGCTTGCCACGTTACTCTGCTATATGGCTTCTATGCGCTCTGATACTAACTATGCAAGATTCTAAGCTTCTGCCGGCCTCTATAAGCTCTTATACTGAGCAAATGAGCATTTATGCTAGCAAATACTGTTATACGAAGCCTCCCACATACTGAGCCAGTGAGCCTGCACTCCTATGTACATAGTAATATATTCCTGATACTTCATTTGCAGGAAGAAGGATAGGGTTCGTATCAATACCCACCATTTAAATTGACCTTATCTCAAGGTTTAAGGTAACAACAAGATATGCGAAGAATCCTAGTTGTAGTTTGGAAATGCAAGAACCAGGAGGATAGGTACTGTTGTAGACTGAAATATCCCTGGATCCCATACCCTCTCTCCACTTCCCAAACAGCACGAAGAATCCATAACAGCATCATCACCATTAGTATCTGTCACGTTCCGGTTCTGCAGAACCGATCATTCTCGCTTGGACGTGATGCCGCACGAGCCTAGGTTGCGCACGCGCAAGGCAATACCATAACGGCCGATTACAAGCTAAACGACGGGGTCATCGCACAGAAGTTCCGAGCAGAAGCATTGAATAAACAAAGGAAAACACAAGTATTCAAACAAAAGCAACGTCTTTTATTGATAATGAAAATAATATTACAAAGGCACGAAGCCAAGATTACAAGCACTCATGTTCACTTTCTCTAGTTACAAGTCACACTGCTCTCTCACATCTCTTAATACAACACAACAAGCCAGCGGATGCTTCAAAAGGCGATGTCTATACATTATGTCCCGTATAGGTGAAGACTTCAACGTGGCCGCATGTTTCGAAATGACAAGGAACTCCATGCCTCGACGCATCCAAGCGAGCTCCGCCCCGAGCGTGTTGACACCTGAACCTGCACATGAAGACTAGTGGGGTGTCAGTACACAAGCGTACCGGGAGTGAGCCCCCCGCCAACCCATACAAAACCAACACGTTATTTTAGTAAGTGCAACTTATTCTTTTGTGTTCTTTCTAATCTGGCCTTAGGATCAATTCGATTATATAGACTCCTGGCCTACTCGTGTTGCAACCAACGTGATCATGCTCTAAATCCTTGTGACCGTGCTACAAAATCCATTTGTGCAACATCGTGGCTGCCTGGTAGCAACATGAACCATACTCTTTTTCTTGTCTTTTCAAACGACTCAAGCATGAACTCATGAGCTTGTGTCAATGAATCAAACACCCGACTTCACATCTCGTGCCGAAGCACGTGTCTCTGCTATAGCCAAATCTTATGCTTCGGAATTGTGTTGCATAATGTGCACACCTTTCTTGACTCATTTGTGCCGTGCTTACACTTCTTGTAACTCAAATGACACCGTGCATGCGGATTGCCGCCCAGCACACTAACTCATCTATATGAAAGATCACGGCCCCCAAGCCTATCTGGATTTTATAGCCTGGCGTAGACAAGGTTGTCCGACGCAGGTAGTGAGCCCTGTTGAAAGCCTTGAATCACCTAAGAGGTACAATCCAGCTCAGCTATCTTGCTTTCCTCCTAGGCCGGATCGGTCTTGTGGCCCCAGGTTTCCGTCCAAGGATGCGAAACCTTGTCGACAAGTTGTCCAATAATCATGCAATGGTGCCTACCTAACTCACCATATGACTCAAACCAATGTTCTTCCTTGCTCATAAACCATACTTTCCATACTTCATCGGAGACTCTCAAACGAGGGACCGTCTCGGCGACAAACGATCGCGTGAACTTTTCATGTTACCATACCTTTTGACACAAACTCAGAAACGACTATTTTGATAGCCCTCTTGCTCAACTTAAACAATTCATGTTCCTTTGAAGAGCCACATAAACTGTGTCATACTCTACGATGGGCCTTGAAACTGTGGGGACGTGCACGTGCTCAACTTGAACAATCGTGTTCTTTGAGTGTCTTAACCCGTGCCATAAACCGTATGGTCCGCATTGAAACCGTGGGACACGCATGCTATGATAAGCAATGCAACCGTGGGAACATCTAGATTATGACTGCAAGTCGATAGTCTATGTGCCAGTATAAATGTGACCTACTTTGCCCAAGTCGTCTATTCTTTACCCACACTGTGGGATCGAAAGAACCAGTGACAACTTTAAAAGCCATCATGGAGTGATATCTACGTAGCAAGTTAACCATTCCATATTCTGTACACATTTGACTCAAGCATGATGATTTTCTTTAGCTATGTGGGTTCATCTCTTTTATTAGCATACCTACTCAGTGTCATTAAAAAATTCTATTTATTAGTGTGAAGGCCAAGCTGAGACAAGTTTATCGAAGCCACCTACCTGAACGAGGAGTTGCCTCGACCGAGTGGAACTTCGAGCAAGCCGTTGCATAGCTATGTTCAAACGTCATTGCGTTTCGCTTTCTCTGGTTGAACTGGGCGGGACTGGGTACTACATAATACACTACTCAGAAGAAGAAAAAAATCGTCCTCGAAACTTACTGAGTATACACTCATCGACTCATCAATCGCAATCAACTCGAACTCACCTGGCATACTATAAATCTCTTGAACACATTTCCTATACGTTCCATCCATCAGAGCCGCGCTCTGCGCCTTAGTCAATTTTATCGAACAACTAAGTCATTATAGACAACCGAACTATTTCGCAACACAATTCCTCAGTCATATCTTTATCCATAATGTGCTTCGTGCTGCTATTCTTGAACACGGGGTAACTTAAAACTCGCCGCACACACGGACAACTTAGTTCTAGGGCAAACGCACACGAGAGTCGTTCCTTATTCATTCTGAAACCAAGCATAACCAAATCAATCATTCTGTATCTTCTAGTCGAAACCCAGTGTTACCCCTTAATCAAATCCAGCTGAAATATTTTCAAGTCCTTACGTCAATTTCCCAATCGATCTTCCAAACCTGACTGCATCAACGCCTCACTCAAAATCACCCGTATCGATACTCAATTTTCGCTAACCAATTTTGACTATCTTCTGAAGTTATCGTTCAAATCGTCTACGTTCTATCTTCCGAAGTTTTCCAAACCCTTTGAACAATCAATCAAAATCCGAACCTTCCAATTATGCACATCTCGAATACGATTTTTCAATCCCGGTAATATCGTTTCAATTCAACCAAGTATAACCTTCTTTCATTCAATCCTCGAAACACGTTCGATTTCATCGACACACGAATTCATTTTCGATCATTAACTTTCCTCTATGCTCGAAAATCTGAAATAAATTCGGTTTGTTCTATCAACATATGATAACTCATCCGATCAATCCTTTAATATTATATTAAATTTAGAACACCACTTGAGTTGGATCGTGCACATATTTAAGGTGTCCCCCGAAATATATGCATTTCAACCAAGCCTCGTGATGGAGAATCCGCACAAAACTAGCAGGAACAATTTCCATCCTCAAGAACTCACTTGACTTCTTCGATTCGCAAACCATCTATCAATCCAAAATCAATATCCAATCGTCGCCCAATCAAATTCTACAAATCATCAAAACTCCTAAGATCATTCGTCAAACTTTCAAGCCTCAATTCTATATACTGGTTACCCCCGCTCTATAATCTACCCAAGCGACTCTCGCTAAGGTCGATCGCACCAAGTCTCTCTCAATACAAGGACGTCTGCCTAACCGCTAGGCTATCTTCACTAGGCTAAAGTCAAAGTCAGTGTTGGGATCACCATTCCCAAACAACAATATCAAAACACTCACCTCCCAATTATAAGGTCAAACCGTAATCGACAGTACAGGGTCATCCTACCCAAGCTTGCATCACTCTGATTTCTAAACTCCGAGCATATATTTCTCATATTCGCATTTGCAACGTTCAGTTCAAGGGGTCTGAGTCGTTCAGCAAAGCCATTCCTAGGGTAAATCGTTTCACGATCATCCTCGATCACGACATGGTTCAATGACGCAACTCATAACTCTCAAACTCGTAATCCACAATTTGTTCAATAGACCTATCAATCCAAATTTGTATATCTCGATTACAAAATCATATGTTATAATCCACCGATCACAAATCGCAATGTCGATTCTAATTCTGAGTCATAAAATTACATTCGTCCATTTTGACTTTCCACATATCCAAATCCTACTACTACTCAATTTCGTGCATCTATCTCATCGTACAATCGCAAGTAGACCAGTCAATTGGGCCGGATCGGCCAAGCCCGACACGAACCCGGCCCGAAAAATTAGCCCATATGTCGGCCCGGCCCAATTAATCATGGGTCGGGGCCGAGCCGACCCCGTATATTGGGTCGTGTCGGGTAACGTATATCAGCCCATAAGATAGGCCCAGCCCGGCCCAAAGCCCGACCACTGCTTATCATTAGTGTGGCAATTTGTGCTATGCTTGGCTTTAGCCCAAGCAATTTGTGTTGTGCTAGGCTTGGTTTTCCTTTTTGTTGTGCTTGGCTTTGCTTTGTAGTCTTTCTTCACACATGCTGGCTGGCAGTGTGAGAGTTCGATCTGCGACCATTTGACGTTCATGTCCTGTGTCACCTGTGCTTTAATTAGCACACTTTGTTGTTATGTATCCTGCTTTGTACTGTTACCTCTATATAAGTATCAGTGTTTGCATTTCTTGTGTGCTTCGAGCATAGTTAGCAGCAGCAAGCAATAGCTGAAAATCGGATCATACATATCCTATGGGTTCAAGTAATTCACCTAAAGCTTTGCTGGATCGAATTATATATATTATCCACAATTTAACTTCAGAAGACTTGAAAAAACAATATTTGAAACTGGTTTTGAGGAGAAGAACGAAAATGAATACCCAAATTTATCACGTGTCAATCAAGACCCAGCACGGTACGGCCCGGCCAGACTCGAAGTCCACTGTGCCGTAGGTCATGTGTCGGACTGGGCTTTTTCACCCTTAGCCCGGCCCGGCCCGCTAAGTTCATGGGCCCAAGAGGCCCGACCCACCCAAATTCTGTACCGGCCCGGCCTGAGTCATTCATTTTCGTATCTTCATATCATTTCCATGCACGCTAACTTCCAATCGTGCTAACTTCTCGTATATGATTTATATTGACCCATCGACTAAGTCATTCATTCGTTACACCTTAACTTTTCTTCGATTTCAATCTATCTACTCCACCCTTTCGTATTTTGCAATCAGCGCAATCCTAGTACGATGCGCTTTACTTCTCGTTCGTTCGAATTAAACTCATACTAGCTATCAAGTCACGACTAACTTTGAAACACTCTTTCTAATGCTTTGCACAATTTCACTGCTTGCTGATAGACTCATTGGCACCCCGATCCTCAATTGATCAACATCCCCGAAGCTATCCCATACACCACTCAGGAAAGAAGTCACTCGATAAATCCTCAAAACGATTATTCGAATCACAACCGATCACCTTGAATCTTCGTTTGAACAATTCCTCAAAATCCAAGCAAGTCCCATCTATATCGCATCGACGATATCGTTCTTTCGCTAATACCTCAATCGATAGTTATCCCACATACTCAAATCGAGTCCAACTCATTCTCCTCTGAAACAAATTGAATCGGCGCACACAACTCTGCTAACATCGACGCAAATCTTCGTGTATATTGTCCAGCTCAATTCAGTCAATCGTGCCTTACGTGAAACCATCTTTTTTCGACCAAATTTTCCCTCGTGAGATTTTACAAAATATATAAACTAATTGTATGGAACATCCCGCAAAACATTGAGAGAGCGCCAATAACATCAATTACAGAAGCAACAACATCAGAGTTCAAAAGAATTCAATCGAAAATTCAAGGACGTAAAGCCGTGCTCTAATACCACTATGTCACGCCCCGGTTCCGCAGAACCGATCGTCCTCGCTAGGGCATTATGCTGTGCGAGCCTAGGTTGCACCCGCACAAGGCAATTCTATAACGGTCGATTACAGGCTAAGCGACGGGGTCGTCGCACAAAAGTCCCGAACAGAGAAGTTGAATAACAAGGTCATATACAAAAATAAAACTCTTTAATAATATTGAATATAAGACTACAGGCGCGAAGCCAAGATTACAATCACTCGGGCTCACAATCTCTCTGAATACAATCACTCAGCTCTCTCTCATCTCTCAATACAAAAGTTCAAGGTTTGCCACTTGCGGATGCTTCAGAAGGCAATGTCCATACATTATGTCTCGGATAGGTGAAGACTCCAATGCGGCTGCACGTCTCGAAATGCCAAGGAACTTCATGCATCAACGCGTCCAAGCGAGCTCCGTCCCGAGCGTGTTGATACCTGAACCTGCACATGAAGACTGGTGGGATATCAGTAAAGCAATTCCATAACGACCGATTACAGGCTAAACGACGGGACAGAGAAGTTAATAACACAATGATATACAAAAACAAAACTCTTTATTAATATTGAATATAAGATTACAGGACACGTAGCCAAGATTACAATCACTCAAGCTCACAATCTCTCTGAATACTATCACTCAGCTCTCTCAATACAAAAGTTCAAGAGTTGCCACTTGCGGATGCTTCAGAAAGCGATGTCCATACATTATGTCCCGTATAGGTGAAGACTACAATGCAGCCGCACGTCTCGAAACGCCAAGGAACTCTGTGTCTCAGCGTGTCCAAGCGAGCTCCCCCCGAGCGTGCTGATACCTGAACCTGCACATAAAGACTGGTGGGGTAATAGTACACAACCGTACTGGTGAGTGAGCCCCTCGTCCACCCATACAAAAACCAACACGTTATTTTAATATGTACGACATATTCTTTTGTGGTCTATCTAATCTTGCCTTAGGATCAGTTCATGACATATACTATAAAACTTGCTCTCGTGTTGCAACATCAAGACCGTGCCGTAAAACCCATACTCGTGCAACAACATCATGGTCGTGCCTCGCAGCAACGTGAATCATACACTTTTACTTGCCCTTTCAAACGACTCAAACTTGAACTCAGGAACTTGTGTCAACAACTCAAACACTCGACGTCACATCTTGTGCTAAAGCACATGTCTCTGCTATAGCCAAATATTAGGTTCCATAATTGTGTTGCATAACATGCACACCTTTCTTGACTCATTTGTATCGTACTTATATTTCTTGACTCAATCTAAGGCATACGTGCGGATTACTGCGATCCTGCCGACTCAATCTATATGAAAGATTACGGCCCCCAGGCCTACCTGGACTTTATAGTCTGGCGCAGACAACGTCGTCCGACGTGGGTAGCGAGCTTCGTCGAAAGCCTTGAATCACCTGAGCGGTACAATCCAGTTCAGCTATCTTGTTTTCCTCCTAGGCCGGATCGGTCTTATGGCCCCAGGATGTCGTCCGATGATGCGAAACCTTATCAACAAGTTGTCCAATGATCATACAATGGTGCCTACCTAACTCACCATATGACTCAAACCAGTGTTCTTCCTTGCTCATAAACCATACTTTTCATACTTCATCGGAGACTCCCAAACGAGGGACCGCCTCGACGACAAACGATCGCGTGAACTTTTCATGTTACCATACCTTCTGACACAAACTCAGGAATAACTATTTTGATTGTCCTCCTACTCAACTTGAACAATTCGTATTCCTTTGAAGAGCCACATAAACTGTGTCGTACTCTACGATGGGCCTTGAAATCGTGAGGACGTGCACGTGCTCAACTTGAACAATCGTATTCTTTGAGTGTCTTAACCCATGCCATAAAACGTATGGCCCGCATTGAAACTGTAGGACGCGCATGCTATAATAAGCAATGCGACCGTAGGAACATCTAGATTATAACTGCAAGTCGATAGTCTATGTGCCAGTATAAATGTGACCTACTTTGCATAAGTCGTCTCTTCTTTACCCACGCCGTGGGATCGAAGGACCAAGTGCCAACTTTGAAAGGCATCATGGAGTGATATCTACACAGCAAGTTAGCCATTCCATATTCTATACACATTTGACTCAAAGCGGGATTATTTCCTTCAACTATGTTGGTTCCTCTCTTTTATTAGCATACCTACTAAGTGCAATTGACAACTTCCATTTAAGAGTGTGAAGGTCAAGCTGAGGCAAATTCATCGAAGTCATCCACCTGAACGAGGAGTTGCCTCAACCAAAAGGAACTTCGAGCAAGCCGTTGCATGGCTATGTCCAAACGCCGTTGCGTTTCGATTCCTCCGGTTGAACTGAGCGGGACGGGACACTACAGTATCTTCCTCAACAATGTCCAGCCTCGTATCTGTGCTCTACATGTCAGCTAAAGTTGCTATAGTAAATGGCCCTAACTTGCTATCAACATGGTATATCATTAAAGAATCCTGAAAATAGTTGCTTTGATGCCAGTAAAGAAGTTCCTCAAAAGAATAAGGACCATATTCCGTGCCTCCCTCATCCCCAAACATCCAGCACATCTCACCAATTGACAGTGACAACTTCAATGGTGTACTAAATTGTGAAGAATCACCGGCAAGTATGATGCTCATCCTTTCCTGTTGGAACTTTCCTGATTCCATACCATATGTAGTTCTTCTCCAAAGTCCATATTGCAGTAAACAAATACTGCCATGGCTTTTCCTGGATCCCATTCAACTAGACACTTAGCCCAAGCTTTTTCCCTTGCAACTGCAAGTGCCTCATCCAATTACTCTTAAGTACTCCTACGGAAGAGTCATACTGAATTTGATTAATATCTCTTTGCTTCATAGTTAGAAGGATATATCTGAGAAGTGTACATATCCAGAATATAAACTCTACGGTCATCAGAAAAGTCAATTCCATGCCCATTCCTTTGGTGAACAACAAGATCAATGATCATTACACTTGAGATGTTCAAACGAACAAAGGCATAATGAATGCGAAGGAAAAAGACATCATAGGGCACAGAATCCTCCTCGTTGAACAGTGGTGGAAACCCCAACCAACATTATTGGCCCATCCTCACTCTTTTGCAAGCTTTGCTGCTAAGATGGAACCCCCAACCTGATTGAGGAATATATAGAGCAGCTTCTTCTGAACAAGGCAGTTGGTAATCGATGAAACAAGGGGGACCTCAGAATTTATTTTAGCAAATGACTTGGATATGGTTCCTCCAGGTGCTGCTTGCACTATACCTGGATCCCACACCAAAGTTAGAAGAAGATTCACCATTCCAGGACTTTGCACCATAGCAGTACAATAGTAGACATGTTCTAGAACCATTTCAACAGCAACACTTTTTTCACCAATATGTAGTACATGTTGGATCCCGCGAGGTGTTTGCTTGATTCGTTAAAAGATCCAATAAGTATAACCTTGGTGCTGTCATCCAGTAGGCCCATGTAGGTGAGATGCCCATAATGGTGAAATTCTCTTTTTGAGTGACCATTTTGAGGTGGGGTACCAAACTTCAGACCCTATAATGAACCAAGGCCATCATCATTCTCATTCCACCCTCCAAAACTGCTTTGACTTGAGAATGCACCATCAGTATAGATCTCTGAAATTCCATTTCTACTTTGGTTTGATGGACAGTCCATAGCTTGAGTATCGAATAAAGGCACTAGAGTTTGTTCACCCTCTGCAACCTGGGAGAAACCATCACTCGTTTGACTGATATTACTAAACCCAAGTTGCGGGTTCTGTCGGCCCTCCAGTAGTTCACCTGGATGCCAGTAAAAAGTTGTTTCCTCGGCAACTGTATCTTCAGGCTGCGGTCTTGATTCGACTTTGACTTCTACTGCAATTTGGCTCATTTTCTTTGGACTGTCAGAGTCTGAATCACTCTCCCCGTATACTTTCTCAGTAAAATCCTGCAGGATAACACGAGCAGGCCCGAAGGAAATTTCAACTTGCTTTGGGAATGTATTCTCCCAATTGTTGGCTGGCAGCTCCTCGTCCATATTCGACACAAAGTCACTGGCCGTTTCGACAGAAATCACAGGGTTCTCATCTGTAGAACTGGCCTTGCAGTCACCACCTTCAAGGGAATCACATCCATTGACAAATTTGATTGCATTCCCTCAACATGATCAGCTACACCTCTGTCAGTTGATACACCGATGATATCCTCACAAACATAAGTAAACCCCAGTGCTTCCTTGGTCGTTTCGTCAAATACATATAGGCCATCTTGATACTGTTGCTGCAGATACATTGACAGAGAGATCTGCAACTGTTGGTGGCACCACGACATTTTTGTCGTGTACTGTGGTGGCGAAGAAGAGTACAACGACGGTTGCAGACTCCACGTCGAGCTCGCGTACGGTTGCGGTAGCGTCTGGTACTGCATCTGCGGATACTGATAATACTGCGTTGGGAACTGTGATATCGACATCTTTGGATAGCCGTAGTAGTCCTGTGCGAGTGGTGGTGGATTTGGGGGTGGATAACTAGGATAGTTATTATGTCCCAATTAAGAGGAAAATCTTGGAACTGTGCTTGCAAACTAGGGCTAGCCATATAATTCAAAATATTTGGGACTGATACAGATGCTACACTCGAAAATTCCATAGGAATTAAAGAAATCTCAGGTTCCCTCTTAGATCTGGCCATTTCTTCCAAGACTCGATCAATTTCTTCAGTCATGCGATCAAATTTATCAATCATGCAATCTAATTTATCCTTGCGTTGAAGAAATTTACCCTCAATTGATCGGTATCTTTGCTCGTGAGGAGATGTCGCCCTATCACCTGGTAATATATGCCTCAATCCGTAGCAGTTCGAACTGTGGTCTTCATTCACCTTGAGCACCAGATCTATTGACTCTGATACCAATTGATGAGGTCATTTGCCAATTTGGGTAGAAATTGGCGGAGACCTAGCTATACTCGACATTGCCATTGATAGAAAATGACGAAAGCTTCTCAATCAGAAGAATTTGGGGTTTTAACTGGGGAAGAACAGCTACTCTTCATTGATTTCTGGAATTGGAAACTAGAATTGGTTACAATATCTAAAGAAGGAAGAAGACTGGACAGTAAAACTACACCAGAAAACAAACAAAGCTAAGTAAATGTTACCATTTTCTCCTCTTTTCCATTGTTCTTCCCATTGCCTCTATTTATAATGATACTTGCTTACGCTCTTAATAACTTGGCAGTCAAGTTTGTTGATCATGCTGAGTTGGAGACTAAGTTGGCAATGATGTGGCAGTGATGATGTGGATGTCTCTTATTGGAGATGAGTTGCAAACGAAGTTGGAGATCAACTATTGGCTGCAATATGCTACAATCCGAGTAAACATACACTGAGTTCTAATGAACTTGTTGCTTGCCATGTTACTCTGCTATATGGCTTCTATGAGCTCTAATAATATTTATGCAAGCTTCTAAGCTTCTGCTGGCCTCCATAAGCTCTTATACTGAGCAAATGAGCTCTTGTGCTAGCAAATAATGTTATACTAAGCCTCCCACGTACTGAGCCAGTGAGCCTCCACTCCTATATACATAGTAAAGTATTCCTGGTACTTCATTTGCAGGAAGAAGGATTTGGGTTCGTATCAATACCCATCCCTTTAAATTGACCTTGTCTCAAGGCCAAGGTAGAAACAAGATATGCGAAGGATCCTAGCTGCAGTTTGGAAATGCAAGAACCAGGAGGATAGGTACCGTTGTAGACTGAAATATACCTGGATCCCATACCCTCGCTCAAATTCCCAAACAGCATGGAGAATCCATGACAGCATCATCACCATTAGTATCTTCCTCAGCAATGTCCAGCCTCGTATATGTGCTCCACATGTCGGCTAGCGTTGCTATAGTAAATGGCCCTAACTTGCTATCAACATGGTATATCCTTAAAGAATCCTGAAGATAGCTGCTTTGATGCCAGTAAAGAAGTTCCTCAAAAGAATGGAGATAGCAACTTTGATGTCAGTAAAAAGTTTGGAAATACAAACACCAACACGCTTCCTCTACACCGAGCCACCGCCATCGTGGTTTCAGTCCTCAGAGTATGAGCTGTCGGGACTCGGGCACTGGTTGAGGTCCAGATTCTTAGGCCTCCGTACCGTCATCTGCTGCTCCTGAGCCGATGCGGAAGAGAGCAGCCCCATCTACATCACGTCGAACCTGACGTCAACCTCGATCGCCTTTTTCCTATAGAAGCCATCGTGAGCTGGCTGATCCAGAATGGCAAGGGGCTGACTTGAGCTGCATTGGAGAAGAGAGAGGATGGGCAGAAATAGGAGAGACGGGAACGATGGGTGAGGTGAACAAAGAGGGAGAAAATGGTCGGCATAGCTGCCATGGTTGTAGAGCTTTTTTTGTTCCTCTTTTTTTTAGAGCTTTTTTTGTTCCTCTTTTGTGTAGCTTTCACATGGAATCAAGAAAAACCCATAACAGAATTATAAAATCTTTTTATTTTTAATTTTTTTTAACATAACTACAAACATTTTACAAATTTTTATTACAAAATTATTTTCGAATTTTTTTTTACCAAACAGAATTTCTAACTTTTGTTTCTTAAAACCATTTTTAAAATGAAAGTAACCAAACGCAGAGTCAAAATTTTTACTTCCAAAATAACTTTATAACTTATTTAAAAACTGTTGTCAGAACAAGATTTCAGAAACAATAATGCTAAGTCTACTACCAAATGCTTACAACCCTTTTACAACCACTCACCCATGTGCTGACATGATGGGTGAAGGTTGTAAGAGGGTTGTAAGCATTTGGTTGTAACTATAGCATTACTCTTTCAGAAAACCTATCCAAACGGACCCTAAGTCTCTAAATGTTCTTTTTCCAACACATAAGACTAGGCGAGGCGCTACTAAGCGAAACCTAGCACGCTTAAGCTCTGATCGCTCTTATGGGGCAAAATTTCATTAAGCGGCGCCATAATTCTAATACTCGCTTAAGCGTACTTTTCATAACATAGGTGAAGGGTATGGTTCGAAGTTATCAGGTTAATGAGTTACTTTCCTCCTCCCCCATTATTTCTTAATGTAAGCTCCACTTTCTTGAGATGGTTAAAGCCACTTAACCTATCTCGAGCTAAGTTGATGTATGTTTTGTCGGTTCAACAAATTCCTCTCCAATTCTCTTAAACTAATGTTTTGTTTGTGACTTCTACTTATTAGGACGTTTTGCATGAACTTTGGTTTTCCAACTTGCTTAGTTTATGTCATGGTTGTATTCATATAATTTTCTCGTTTGACTTGGTATTTCTATGTTATACTCACTATTTCTATACTTCATTTTAGTCCCACATTCGTATTCATATTGGAAGAATATTTCTTGTGTTTATGATCTATATGAACGTATTTTCTCCCTAAAGAATGACAATTTTTCATCCATGTCCGAGTACTCTGCATCCTTGAAGAGAATATGGGATGAACTCAATAAGTATCATTCACTTATTGTTGATTTCTCTATTCAAGCCAGAGAAAAGAGTTTATAGTCACAACGTTCTCATTTGGGATTGGATTGTTCCCTTGGTAGCACCCAGTGCCCAGATCCTTGTTGATTGTTGATGATATATTTTCCTCGGCAAATACTTTCTCCGAGTTATGTCTCCTCTACATAATCATCTAGCGTTTTTGTTGTCTCCTAATTGTGTTGTTGTTGTTGATCTCCTGATTTGAAGGACAAATGCCTAGCTAGTGGTTATTTTTTATGATGATCATTAAGGTTGCATTTGGTTTGGTAGAAAGTAATAGAAAGAAAATGAAGAAATGAGATCCCATTTACATGGGATCAATTCTCATTTCTTTTTGTTTCTTTCCCTCACTTTCTTAACTCTCGTTAAGAATAGGTGAGAATTGGGAATAACAAAAATTCTTTGTTCACTTGGTTCTGCTTCACCACTAACTTCACCCAGGGTATCACAGGCTGCACGAAGACGATCAGGACTTGGGTAGAACTAAAGTGGGTGCATTATATTCGAGGTTGGTTTTAACTAGGAATGAATTAGAAGAATTTGATGTGTACTTAACCGTCAAAATAATGGCAAACTCTCTTGGTAAAACGGTTAACTGGACTATCAACTTGATAAACTATTCAGCTTGCTTGCAATTGCATCAGTAGCATGTCTCCATGGTCAGTCACTACTAGTCCATGAGGATCTCCGTTTAGGTTTAGGATTCCTAACATACACGATTTGAATTCCTAATTTTGGGATTATGATTACTTCTAGGATTACACTTTGTTTTATGGAAAATAGTTAGGGTTATTATTTCTTCCTACTCTATTGTTTTCTTTTATAGATTGTGAGGATAAGTTTGGATTTGTAACTTATTCCTTATGGGATTAATTGTTCCTAGTGCTAATAGGAACTAAAAAATATTGGAGGTTGCCTACATGTATAAAAGGAGAGCCTAAGCCTCTATTGTAATAAATCTCTATGACTACTTTCACAAATTTATTTTGCGTTCTCTTGCTCTCTAACTAAAGAGACAAGAGTTTGATAGGTTAACAATGATATCGTTCTAGTGATTTCCATCACCATTAGTTTAAATATTTCGTCCTTCCACAAAAAATTTCACATTTGATTATGAATTTTTCCAATTGTGGAAATCATAAACCCTAATTTGATCGATACGTATCAGTTACGTAAGTAATGTAGTTTTACTACATAGATGAGGTATTGTTTGAAGGGTATGGTTCGGCGATTAAGAGGCTAATGAGTTACTTTCCTCAACCCCCACTATTTCTTTGATGTAAGTTCCACTTTATTGACATGGTTAAAGCTACTTAACCTATCTCGAGCTAAGTTGATGACCATTTTGTCGGTTCAACCTGACCCTCTCCAATTCTCAATTCTCTTAAACTAATGTTTTGCTTGTGGTTTCTTCTACCTTTTTAGGGTTTTAACATTTTGCATGTACTTTGATTTTCCAACTTGCTTAGTTTATGTCTTGGTTGTATTTATATAATTTTCTTCTTTTTTTTCTATGTTATACTCACTATTTCTATACTCTATTTTAATCCCATATTCGTACTCATATTGGAAGAATATTTCTCGTGTTTTTGATCTATATGAACTTATTTTCTCCCTAAAGAATGACATTTTTTCTTCCATGTTCGAGTACTCTGCATCCTTGAAGGGAATATGGGATGAACTCAATAAGTATCATTCACTTATTGTTGATATCTCTACTCAAGCGAGAAATAAAAGAGATTATAATCACAAAGTTCTCATTTGAATTGGATTGTTCTCTTGGTAGCACCCAGGGACCAGATCTTTGTTGATTGTTGATAATATATTTTCCTCGGCAAATACGTTCTTGGGGTTATGTATGTCTCCACTACTTAATCATCTAGCGTTGTTGTTGATCTCCTGATTGTTTTGTTGTTGTTGATCTCCTCATTGTTTTGTTGTTGTTGATCTCCTCATCGGTAGGATAAATGCCAAGTTAGTGACTATCTTTTATGATGATCATTAAAGTTGTGTTTGGTTTGGTGGAAAGTAATAGAAAGAAAAGGAAGGTGAAAACGTTTCGTGAAGAAATGAGATCTCATTTACATAGGATCAATTCTCATTTCTTTTCCTTTCTTTCCCTCACTTTCTTAACTACCTAACACAATCTAATAGTCTCATTAAGAATGGGTGAGATTGTTTTCTTTTATAGAAATTGAGAGGATAAGTTACGATTTGTAAGTTATTCTTATGGGATTAATTGTTCCTAGTCATAATAGGAACTAAAAAATATTGGAGGTTGCCTACGGGTATAAAAGGAGAGACTATGCCTTTATTGTAAAATTCTCTACGCCTTCTTTCACAAATTTATTGTGTGTTCTCTTGCTCTCTAACTAAAGAGGCAAGAGTTTGATAGATTAACAAAGATATCGTTCTAGTGATTTCCATCACCATTAGTTCAAATATTTCGTCCTTCCACAACAAAATTTTACATTCGATTATGGGGATTATGGGTACTTCAAATTGTGGGATTCATAAACTCTAATTTAATCGATACGTATCAGTTACATGAGTTGGGTAGTTTTACTACATAGATGAGGTATTGTTTAGGATCTAGTAACATGTTAAGGGTATGGTTCAGTGATTATGATATGAGGTTAATGAGTTACTTTCCTCCTCCCCCACAATTTCTTTGATGTAAGTCCCACTTTCTTGACATGGTTAAAGCCAATTAACCTGTCTCGAGCTATGTTGATGTCTGTTTTGTCAGTTCAATCTGTCACGTCCCGATTCGACGAATCGTTCATCCTCGTATCGATTTATGCCGAATCGATCGTCCTTACTGTGTCGTGATATCGTACAAGTCTAGATTGCACTTCCACAAGGTAAGAACGTGCATTTGATAATTCTTTTGAAATACCTGTTGGAGTTTTGGCCTTTCCTTTAGAAACTTTAGTCCCACATCGGATAGGCCAAAGAGTTTGTATCTCTATATATTAGCTTTGCTATTATTGGAGATGCACATGTGGTGTGTAGGAGCACATGGGTTTGCCATGTGGGGTTATTTTTCTAATGGGAAAAAGGCTAAAATCAACAATAAAAGCATTCATGCTTTTTGCTCTTGGGAAATTTATTTCCATAGGAGCTAAGCCCCGTAGGGGCTTAGCGACTCGGACTCGGGCTCATGGGCTCATGAGGCGTAATGTGGCGTTTTGTTGGCGCACTTTGCACTTAGCACGTCAGCATCGTCGCTAGGCGCATAGTGCGCTTTAGTTGCGCTCGTTGCGCAAGCCACTTGCGCAGCCACGTTGCGCAAGCCCAGTTATGCTGCCCAGTTGCGCATGCACAGGTACGCAAGCCCAGTTGCGCTGCCCAGGTGCGCGCCCAGGTTGCGCTTGGGTGCGCTGGGTTGCGCAGGGTTGCGCTAGGTTGCGCAGGGTTGTGCTGGTTGCGCTGGTTGCGCAGTGCGCGCAGTGCGTGCAGTGCGCGCAGTGTGCGCAGTGCGTACAGTGCGCGCAATATGCGCAGTTCAGTGCGCGTTCTGTCGCGCAAAGTGCAAGGAGCGCTGGGTGTGCGCAGTTGGCAGCAGAACGTGCGTTTGCATGTTTTGGACGGTTGCTACATGTTCGGGGTGGTTATTACCACGTTCTTAACTTTGTGGCAACCGACCAGTTGCTGCAGGGCCTATATAAGGTATCCTCTCCTTCAAGGCTGATTACAGAATAGAAAGAGAAGCCACCACAGAAAGTTTACGAGTGTTGTTTAGCACAAGTAAACAGAGTATTCAGAAGTGTTCTTTAACACAGTTCTGATCTTCCAGTAGCCTCCGAGAGAGAGAGGATAAGCGCCGCACCAGCGTTGCTTTTGCACGGGAGTTCGTGTCCGTCCGAGGAGTCAAAAGAGCAGAAGTGTTCCAAGTTCTCCGACGAACTTGCTGGTTCCTGGAAGCTGTTCGTGTAGGGCGAATAAAGCTTTGAGCAACGGTGATTATTCACCCAGCAGGAGTTCTTCCATCTTTCGTCAGTCACCTTCTTCGTTGCTGCCAGTAATTCTGATTGTATCTTCTTTTTAGAAGTACTACGATCTGATTGCTGTGATTACGAAATCGTTTTAGATTCTCGTAATATCATAACGATATCTTTTTAGATCTTCGTTATACTTACGCAACCTTCCTAGAAGTGTTGCGTTGGAACATTGTTTTTACAATTGTTTCATATTCTCAGTTTTTCATCGAAAAATTGTTCCCCGGCAATAACAATCTCAAAGCTTTATTGCTACGATGGAAAACGTTAATGCTTCACTCCTCAATACTGACTTTTGCAAATTAGAAAAGTTTGATGGAGAGCATTATCAAGTCTGGAAGAGGAAGGTTTTTCTCACTCTTCAACTCAGAGACGTGGATTACGTGCTTCTTGAAGAGGAACCTACCGTTCCAGATACTGGGTCTGCTGTCGCAATCTCTGCGGCTACTAAACTTCAGGCCAAGTGGAGAAGAGAAAATAGCATTTGCAGGCTGCTTATCCTGAATGCTATGGAGGATTCCCTTGCAGAATCCTATTCTAAGAAGAATATCGCTAGAGACATATGGGAGTCTATAGAAAAACTCTACGAAGAAGACAAGAACCGCAGTAAAATATTTGTGGTTGAAAAATATCACAAGTGGTTCTTTGAGGACGAAAAGTCTATGCTGCCGCAGGTGAAGGAGTTCCTGAAACTGCGACAGAAGTTAGAAGACGAGGCAATGCCCCTCCCAGACAAGTTTGTTGTTGGAGGGATTGTCTCAAAGCTCCCCGCTGGGTGGAGCAAGTTCTATGCAAACATGCATAGGAAGAAACTTGAGATCAGCCTTGAAGATCTCTTGCAGGAAATATATGTTGAGGACCAGATGCGGGCTCAACTGAAGATGGACACACTGTCCAAGCAATTGGCTAACGCCAATCTGGTTCAGACCAAGGAACCAAGGGGAAAGCAGGCGGCTTTCCACAGCAAGAAGAAGGACCCTGACAATCTAAAAGTCAAGAGAACTTCTATCAAGAAAAAGAAGCCAAAGTCTCAAATGCCTTGCTTCAAGTGTGGCAAGAAGGGCCACTTTAAGAATGAGTGCAAAGCAAAGACCAAGCAATCAGAGCAAGGAGAGCCTAGTAAGGTTTCTATGATCACTGACATTGTTGCTATGATTGCACAGGTTGATGCGGTAAGGACTGACTATGACTGGTGGGTAGACACTGGAGCCTCCTGCCATGTCTGCTCCAGTAAGGAGTGGTTCACCACCTATATACCTACTTCTGAAGTGGTTATGATGGCGAACCAGGCACAAGCTGAAGTGCTCGGGATCGGGACGGTGGTGTTGAAGCTGACTTCGGGGAAGTCTCTGACGCTTCAAGGCGTGAAGCACGTACCTGCTATCGCCAAGAACCTGATCTCAGGAGGCCTACTCTGCAAAGCAGGCCTCAGGATGGACATCAATGTTGGCCAGATGGTGATGTCTATCAAAGGAACATATTTCGGAAAAGCTTTTTATACCGAAGGAATGTTCAAAATTCAGCTTGTAAATCAGTCAAATATAATTAATGTGATTAATGAAGTCACTCATTCTG
This sequence comes from Iris pallida, assembly GCA_029216955.1. Classification (NCBI taxonomy): domain Eukaryota; kingdom Viridiplantae; phylum Streptophyta; class Magnoliopsida; order Asparagales; family Iridaceae; genus Iris; species Iris pallida. The sequence goes on along the minus strand of JANAVB010003400.1, from coordinate 50,136,451 downwards.
CTTATACTCTTGAGTTGTGGCATAATAGGCTAGGACATGTTCATTGTAAACGAATAAACAGAATGTCTAGTCTAGGACTTATCTCCAAGTGTGGGGGTAAGGTAGAGAAATGTGAAGTTTGTGCTCAAACAAAGATCACAAGGAAACCCTTTCCTCGGGTTAATCGAAGTACAGATCTTCTGGGGTTGGTACACTCCGATATCTGTGACTTCAAACAGTTCTCTACAAAGGCCGGGATGAAGTATTTCATAACCTTCATCGATGACTTCTCAAAGTGTGCGTTCGTCTACTTGCTAAAGGCTAAAGACGAAGCATTCGAGAAGTTCAAGGAGTTCAGAGCCGAAGCTGAGCGGCAGACTGGACAACAACTCAAAAGGATAAGAAGTGATCGAGGTGGGGAGTACAGGTCTCATGAATTCGCATCGTTCTGCAAAGAACATGGAATTGTCAATGAGACTACGGCTCCGTACTCTCCTCAATCAAACGGAGTAGCAGAGAGGAAGAACAGAACGTTAACAGAAATGATTAACTCAATGTTGTTGACTGCTGGTCTTCCTAAGTGCTACTGGGGAGAAGCTGCATTGACGGCCACTTTTATTCTAAATAGAGTGCCTCATGCAACTTCAGACGCTACTCCTCATGAACTCTGGTTCAAGGTCAGACCTAACTTGAATGTCATTCGAGTGTGGGGGTGTCTGGCATATGTCAAGCTTCCAGATCTGAAGATTCAGAAGCTTGGGACAAGGACTACTAAGACGATCTTCTTGGGGTATGCCGAGAAGAGTGATGCTCGGAGATTTCTTGATATTGAGTCAAATCATATCAATGAATCTCGCGACGCAGAATATTTTGAAGACAAATTTGCAAGGCACAAGAATATTGTTCTTGCGGATGTTTCGGAGAACAATGAGGGTGTGCAGGTCTTCAATGAAGATGTGGTCCAAGAAGATGTTGTTGTTGAAACAACGGTTGAACCAGATCTCGCTGAGCCGTCAACGAAGCGAGTGAGGAGGCCGAAGGACTTCGGAAGTGACTTTGTCACCTATCATATGGAAGCAGATCCACTTACCTATGATGAGGCGATGAAGACCAGAGACGCGGTTTTCTGGAAGGAGGCGATTGACAATGAAATTGATTCCATCACCTCAAATAACACTTGGGTGTTGGTTGATCTTCCTGAAGGAGCGAAACCCATCGGATGCAAATGGATCTTCAAGAAGAAGATAAAAGCAGACGGAACTATTGACAAGTTCAAGGGTAGGTTGGTAGCCAAGGGGTTTTCTCAGAAACAGGAGATTGACTATTTTGACACGTATGCTCCAGTAGCCCGGATGACCACCATCAGAATGTTGATTGCTCTCGCAGCAATACATAAGATGGTGATACATCAGATGGATGTGAATACGGCTTTCCTAAATGGCGAGCTGACCGAAGAGATTTACATGCAACAGCCAGAGGGATTTGTCATCAGGGGTCTTGAAGACAAAGTCTGCAAGTTGGTGAAATCCTTGTAGGGTCTTAAACAAGCTCCCAAGATGTGGCATGAGAAATTTGACAAAGTTATAAGGTCAAATGGCTACATGGTCAACGATACGGACAAGTGTGTTTACACGAAGTTCGCTGATGGAAGAGGTGTGATCGTTTGTCTGTACGTGGACGACAAGCTTATCTTGGGTATGGATATTAGTTGTGTCAGGAGACAAAGAAATTCATCTCAAGCAAGTTTAGTATGAAGGACTTGGGGGAAGCTGATGTGATCTTAGGGATCAAGATCATCCGGACAGACACTGGACTAGCGCTGTCACAGTCTCATTATATTGAGAAAATGATCACTCGTTATGGGTATCGGGATCTTCCAGGGATCGATACGCCGTACAGGTATGATCTGAAGCTGAAGCCTAATCCAGGGGAAAGCGTCAGACAGCTGGAGTATGCAAGCGTAATCGGAAGTTTGATGTATGCTACTAATGCTAAAAGGCCTGACATAGCTTTCGCCGTGGGAATGCTGAGTCGTTTCACGAGCAACCCAGGTGCTGACACTGGAAAGCTGTGAAATGGGTTATGAGATATCTCAAGAAGACTCGGACATATGCACTGTACTACAGCGGAGATCCGCCGGTAGTGGAAGGCTTCAGTGATGCCAGCTGGTGCTCAGAGGTGGAGAGCGAGAGGTCCACAGGTGGATTCATTTTCACAATGGGTGGAGCTGCTATATCGTGGAAGTCGAAGAAGCAGACTATGCTCTCGCGGTCATCCATGGAATCTGAGTTCTTTGCACTTGATACCGCAGCCGAGGAAGCAGAATGGCTTCGGGAGCTCATGTATGATCTTCCAATGGTTGGGGCGCAAATACCGACGATACCGATATACTGCGACAACCAGGCGACTGCGGCGGTGGCATCAAATGACCTCTTCAACGGAAAGAAGAGGACTGTGCGGTTGAAGCACAGGGCAGTACACGAACTTATCAAGAGAGGTGTTATTGCAGTTATTGATATTCGGAGTCAGGAGAACCTGGCGGATCCGTTCACCAAGGGCCTCAAGCGCCAGCTGGTCGATGACACAGCTTGTAAAATGGGCTTGAAGGCATTCTGATATTGTATTATTGTATTCCTACCATAAAGTTTTATGCTATTAGTTCAAAGATTTATCTACTAGGCATCTAGCTTTTGGTTCAAGGGAGGACCACTAATCGAAAGAATATCAGGAACGGTGTGTACATGTTCTATTGGGCATGGAGAGGTTACGGACCTATAACCACTGTTGTCTACTGTTGTTTTCTGCGAAAAACAGTTCCTGTGGGAAGGTTGGCTTAATTGCCTTAGTGAGTTCTCAGGCAGAGTGAATGCCTGGTGTGCTTTACAGGAGGCACGGTAGAGCAACACTACAAGGAGTGAAACTCCATGCTACAGTGGGGTGACTCCACAATGAGGTTCCTATATGTGGGGTGTTGCCCAGTAATAGGATAAAGTCTCGGCTTTGCAGGCCAAGTCACAGCGGCGTAGCACCGCAAATAGGCAGTTAGCCTAATGCTGTATGTTAAATATAAAGAGGGGTGTAGTCAGCACTACAAAGAGGAGGAGTTCCTCATGTTACAGTGGCACGACACCACGATGAGGTACCCGGTTAGGGATAAAGCCTCGGCCTTGCAAGCCGTGTCGTTGCGGAGTAACACCGCAAGGGAGCCTAAGGCTTCATGCTGGGTAGTTTGGCACTACAAAGAGGCGGTTGCCTCATGCTACAGTAGTATGACACTACGATGAGGTTCCCGATACGGGGTAAGGCCTCGGCTTTAAGCCATGTCATGGCGGCGTAGCACCGCAAGGAAAGCGCAAAGCGCTTCATGCCATGTCTCTTTATTATGAACTCACCTATAGTGTATGGACAAAGAGATATCAGGCCGTCTCTTGAGGGTAAACTTGTAGACGCCCAAAATTATACACTGAAACCAGGCTGGCACAGGGCCTTTAATGTGTAGCCAGAAGCACACGTAACTACATTATGCGAGTGGAAAGAATTTCAGCTATGATGCAGAATTCAAGGCTTAGTCCATTCTTGTATTATAGTCTGTTGTTTGACCCATGCAGGAAGATTCAAGTCGTCAGCGACATCTCTCCTAATGCATGATGGACAGTTACTGTGGGGAACACTTATACCCATATATAGAGATATGTGGGGAATTGTTGGAGTTTTGGCCTTTCCTTTAGAAACTTTAGTCCCACATCGGATAGGCCAAAGAGTTTGTATCTCTATATATTAGCTTTGCTATTATTGGAGATGCACATGTGGTGTGTAGGAGCACATGGGTTTGCCATGTGGGGTTATTTTTCTAATGGGAAAAAGGCTAAAATCAACAATAAAAGCATTCATGCTTTTTGCTCTTGGGAAATTTATTTCCATAGGAGCTAAGCCCCGTAGGGACTTAGCGACTCGAACTCGGACTCGGACTCGGGCTCATGAGGCGTAATGTGGCGTTTTGTTGGCGCACTTAGCACGTCAGCATCGTCGCTAGGCGCATAGTGCGCTTTAGTTGCGCTCGTTGCGCAAGCCACTTGCGCAGCCACGTTGCGCAAGCTCAGTTGCGCTGTCCAGTTGCGCATGTCCGGGTGCGCAAGCCCAGTTGCGCTGCCCAGGTGCGCGCCCAGGTTGCGCTCAGGTTGCGCTTGGGTGCGCTGGGTTGCGCTGGGTTGCGCAGGGTTGCGCTGGGTTGTGCAGGGTTGTGCTGGTTGCGCTTGTTGCGCAGTGTGCGCAGTGTGCGCAGTGCGTGCAGTGCGCGCAGTGTGCGCAGTGCGTGCAGTGTGCGCAGTGCGTGCAGTGCGCGCAGTGTGCGCAGTTCAGTGCGCGTTCTGTCGCGCAAAGTGCAAGGAGCGCTGGGTGTGCGCAGTTGGCAGCAGAACGTGCGTTTGCATGTTCTGGACGGTTGCTACATGTTCGGGGTGGTTATTACCACGTCTCTAACTTTGTGGCAACCGACCAGTTGCTGCAGGGCCTATATAAGGCATCCTCTCCTTCAAGGCTGATTACAGAATAGAAAGAGAAGCCACCATAGAAAGTTTACGAGTGTTGTTTAGCACAAGTAAACAGAGTATTCAGAAGTGTTCTTTAACACAGTTCTGATCTTCCAGTAGCCTTCGAGAGAGAGGATAAGCGCCGCACCAGCGTTGCTTTTGCACGGGAGTTCGTGTCCGTCCGAGGAGTCAAAAGAGCAGAAGTGTTCCAAGTTCTCCGACGAACTTGCTGGTTCCTGGAAGCTGTTCGTGTAGGGCGAATAAAGCTTTGAGCAACGGTGATTATTCACCCCAGCAGGAGTTCTTCCATCTTTCGCCAGTCACCTTCTTCGTTGCTGCCAGTAATTCTGATTGTATCTTCTTTTTAGAAGTACTACGATCTGATTGCTGTGATTACGAAATCTTTTTAGATTCTCGTAATATAATAACGATATCTTTTTAGATCTTCGTTATACTTACGCAACCTTCCTAGAAGTGTTGCGTTGGAACATTGTTTTTACAATTGTTTCATATTCTCAGTTTTCCATCGAAAAATTGTGCCCCGGCAATAACAATACCAACTTTAAAACTTCACAAATTTCAAAGAATTGAACACGCACTATAGAAAGAAAATATAATTTTCATTACTAGATTGCAACAAAGTGCAAGTCGTATTTACATTGGATATACCGTTGCAGCTATATTTGATTGAAATAACAAAACACTCGACAAGCTGCCTGAAATAATACTTGTCATTCCATATATTTACACCCTTGTATACATTGAAAGCCTTCGAGATGAATCAGCTTCAAAATACTTCAAAATATGAAGAGCTTCAAAAAAAATCTCCCCGAACTTTAGCTTCGGCCTAGTACCGTGCACCCTTAACGTTCTCGCCACCTGTGGAGTTGGAGATTAGTACACTTAGGAATGCACTAGTGAGCAAGACGAATCCACTCGTCTAAACTGACACTTCTTATTAAGGGAAGCATGCATTCAAGTTGTCTTTCTATTTATATCAAGATGAATTTCAGTTCATATCGATAGAATTCTCAAAACTGTAAAACATAACAATTACAATCGATTCTTACCACGGTCGTGCTTGTCCCTGCATAAAACAGAGACAATAGTTACCACCTGCATAAGACAATAGATGAGCATGCTATATATCTTATATGTGGTCATTGGTGTTACAACACCACGAAGGACGAGTCTCAATGGCATAGCGACGCGTCCTATCAGTCGAGGTTGCAAGCCAAACTGGAGGTCTCGCAATACCTCGCGCTGAAGCACGACTCATATTTCCTCCTAGGTCGATTTGGTTCCGCTGCCCCGGATACCGTTTCGAGGAAAGTCAAACTTGTACACAAATTGTCCATGACCATGCAAGTGCGTGAACAGTTTAATATATGAAAAAGATGCATGGCACGAAACAAAATCAAGCAGTATTATCATTTTACTCGTGCAACAATTCATTTTCTCAAAGTCGTACATTCTGATTTGGCGTCCCGTAGGCACCAAATACTCTGAGGTACCATGCGACAATCGACGTTTCATTATTTCGTTTCTATGAAACAGTTTCTTTTATTTAAACTTAACTTCTCGCTTCGGAGTGCGAAACTTCTAACTTTAGGGTCTTAAGCAGTTTCATGATTTTCGAATCTTAACTGCTCGCTGCGAGTGCGAAACTTATCATTTTGAGTTTAGAGCAAAACTACTGTAAATCGCTATAGTTATTCCAAGTTCTTTATCTTAGTGGTACAACATGCATTTAACTTGGCATCGTCGATTTAAACGTATTCGAGACAACAAGAATTTCATTTACGGAAAGGAGTAGAAAATTGGGGGCTAAACCACCCACCAAGTATCGAATGTGTCGAGAGTATAAGCGCTTCGCAATGATTAAGCTTCACTTACGCGAGCTCTTACAATGGCACCAACATCGTATTAGAAATCCTTCTTCTATCCTTCGTTTCAAAAATTTTAGAATGAATGCAGAAATCGACGCGAAAACATATTTATCAAAACTAAGCAGCAAAAACTTCAAATAAACCATACAACAGTTTGGTTTCGTTGAAGGGACTCTTATATAGAGCTCACTCGCCGAGACACAGTCCGCTGCATCTAGGATTTATTCCAACAGAAGCTGATCCATTAGTTGAAAAAGTTCTCATAGCATTCGTCCAAATCGATTTGTTTGATGCCACAAAGGGTTTTCGAATACCAAGCTCCCGACTGAGTCAAACTAGTCATCTAAGTTTCTGACTGAGTCTGACTCGCCACGAGCACATTACATAGTGCGCCGCCTTAAGGGAATGGGGCATTACACAACCTGGTATTTTTACTTTCCATTTCTCTTAAGCTAATGTTTTGCTTGCGGTTATCTACTTTTTTAGGGTTTTAAAGTTTTGCATGTACTTCGGTTTTCTAGCTTAGTTTATGTCAGGTTGTATTCATATAATTTTCTTGTTTGACTTAGTATTTCTATGTTATACTTATTATTTCTATACTTCCTTTTAATCTCACATTTGTACTCATATTGAAAGAATATTTCTCGTGTTTCTGATCTATATGAACGTATTTTCTCTCTAAAGAATGACATTTTTTTCCTTTAATGTCCAAGTATTATGCATCCTTGAAGGGAATATGGGATGAACTCAATAAATATCATTCACTTATGGTTGATATCTCTACTCGAGCGAGCGAGAGAAGAGTTTATAGCCACAAAGTTCTCATTTAGATTGGATTGTTCTCTTGGTAGCACCCAGGGCCCAGATCCTTGTTGATTGTTGATAATATATTTTCCTCGGCAAATACTTTTATCCAGATTATGTATGTCTCCTCTACTTAACCATCTAGCATTGTTGTTGATCTCCTGATTATCTAGCACTACTGATTCTGTAGCACTAATTATGTTGATGGCCGTATTTGTGAGACGATTATTCGTGAAAAATATTAGCACTTTGTTCTCTCTTGGACATTTTGTACTACTATTCAGCCTTCTACTTCAGGGACTAGTGCTTTTCATTCTTCTAACATAACCCTGGTTAATAGATTAAGGAGCACTACTCAATGTTGGTGATCCCTCTCATTTCTCCTAGTCTTCTATTCCACTTGTTTATGTAGCTGGTGGATCACTACACCAGTCCTGAGAAAAGGATGGTTCAGACCTCATCTTTTTTTTTGGCCTCATCTTCTATATAACTATGGATAACATTTTTTATATACCTAAGCTTTCCATCATCCTTCTTTTTATTAGGCACCAAAAAAAACTCGGTTTGAGGCTTGGTAAAGGGACATGAGAGCTAATCTTCATAGGGAACATGAGAATGGAGGCTTACACTGCTTGCATGTCTTATATGTTGGAGCTTTTCCTTGACATGTAGAGAAAGATTGTTTTCAATACATGCCTAGTGATATTTAGTCCCACATTGGAAAAACACCATGAGTTGTATCTCAATATATACTTGGTATGTTGTTGAGATGTGCACATGGGGTGGTAACCCTAAGGAGGGAACCATGTGGGTGATTTTACTAGGAGGTAAGGATAAGACTCCATGGTAAAGCATTAATGTTTTTTGCTCTTGGGAATTAATTTACATTGGAGCTAAGCCGCGTAGGGGCTTAGCGACTCGAACTCGGGTTCATGGGCTCATGAGACGTAATGTGGCATTTTGTTGGCACACTTTGCACTTAACACGTCAGCATCGTTGCTAGGCGCATAGTGTGCTTAAATTGCGCTCGTTGCGCGAGCCTCTGCGCCGCCGATCACGCGGCCAGATGGCGTTGCCAGATGGCGCGCCAGTTGGTGCTGGCAGTTGGCGCAGCCCGTTTGGCGTGACCAATTGGCGCGGCCTGATGGCGCGCAGTTGGCACGTAGTGCGCGTGTACGCAGTTGACACAGCGGTGCACAATTGCGCGCGTTGTGCGTTGTTCGCACGCGCTATGCGCTAATTGGCGCGCGCTGTGCGCCAGTTGGCTCAATCGTGTCTGTGCACGACTTGAGCGGTTACGGAACATTTGGAACGGTTTTTACCACGTCCTAAACGTTCCGTATACCGAGGAGTTACCGAACGTACCAATATAAAGTCCCTCTCTTCTCTCTCAATGCATAGTACTAAGTATCAGAAATTTTCTTACGAAATTCTCTAAGTTCAGAGCAGAGAAGAGAGGTACTTTGTGAGCAGAGTTCCGCGCCATCCGAGGAGTCAAAAGAGCGGAGTGTTCCGAAGTTCTCCGTCGAACTTGTTGGTTCCTGGAAGCTGTTCGTGTGGGGCGAATCAAGCTTTGAGCGTCGGTGAATATTCACATCAGCAGGCTATTTCACCATTTTTGTTCGTTCACTTTTATCTCGTTCTAAACGAGAACGTTTCTGATCTAATCAGAAAACGTTAGTGGACTTTCGCTGTTGCTGTTACGAATTCTACTGTGCCTTCTTCGAAGTGACACATTAGTGTTCGTTTTCTCAGAATCCTCCGGGATCTCTCTCGTGCACCTTCTTTGAAGTGTTGCATAATTTCAGTTTTCCATCGAAAAATTATGTCCCGGGACTAACAATCTTAAAGCTTGATTTCACAAGATGGAAAACTTTCGTGCTTCACTCATCAATCCTAACTTATGTAAGTTAGAGCAATTTGATGGAGAGCACTATCAAGTCTGGAAGAGGAAGGTTAGCCTAAATCTTCAACTTTCTGAAGTTGACCACGTGCTAACCGAGGAAGAATCGACTGTTCCAGAAACTGGGTCTGCAGCCGCAATTACTGCTGCTAATAAAAGTCAGATCAAATGGAAAAGGGATAATAGCCTCTGTAGGCTTCTCATTCTAAATGCTATGGAGGACTCCCTGGCAGAATCATATTCTAAGAAGACAATTGCCAGAGAGATTTGGGAGTCTCTGGAGAACTGTACGAAGATGACAAAAATAGGAGTAAAATATTTATCGTTGAAAAATATCATAAGTTGCTCTTTGAAGACGAGAAGACTATGCTACCGCAGGTGAAGGAGTTCCTGAAGCTGCGACAAAAGTTGAATGATGAGGGGATGCCCCTCACCAACAAGTTTGTTGTTGGAGGGATCGTCTCCAAGCTCCCTGCTGGTTGGAGCAAGTTCTATGCAAACATGCATAAGAAGAAACTGGAGATCAGTCTCGAAGATCTCCTACAAGAAATCTATGTTGAGGACCAGATGAGGGCTCAACTGAAGGTGGATGCTTTGTCCAAACAGATGGCTAATGCCAATTTGGTTCACACCAAGAAATCCAAGGAAAAACAGACGGCTTCCCACAGTAAGAAGAAGGATTCCAACAATCTGAAAGTGAAGGGGACTTCCTTCAAACAACAGAAGCCAAAGTTCTATTTGGCTTGCTTTAAGTGTAGCAAGAAAGGCCACTTCAAGAGTGAATGCAAATATAAGCCCAAGCAATCAGAGCAAGGTGAGCCTGGTAAGGTTTCAATGATCACTGAAGTAGTTGCGATGATTGCACAGGTCACTGCGGTGGGAGCTGACTCTGACTGGTGGGTAGACACTGGTGCCACCTGCCATGTCTGCTCAAGCAAGGAATGGTTCACCACCTACACACCAACTTCTGAAGTTATGGTGGCGAATCAGGCACAAGCTGAAGGGCAAGGGATCGGGACGGTGGTGTTGAAGCTGACTTCAGGGAAGTCTCTGACACTTCAAGGTGTGAAGCATGTACCTGCTATTACAAAGAACCTGATCTCTGGAGGCCTACTCTGTAACGCAGGCCTAAGGATGGACATCAATGCTGGCCAGATGGTGATGTCCATAAAGGAAACATACTTCGGGAAAGCTTTCTATACCGAAGGAATATTTAAGATTCAGCTTGTAAATCAGTCCAATGTAATTAATGCAATCGCTCATTCTGGTTATACTCTTGAGTTGTGGCATAATAGACTAGGACATGTTCATTGTAAAAGAATAAACATAAAGTCTAGTTTAGGACTTATCTCCAAATGTGGGGGTAATGTAGAGAAATGTGAAGTGTGTGCTCAGACGAAGATCACAAGGAAACCCTTTCCTCGGGTTAATCGAAGCACAGATCTTCTGGAGTTGGTACACTCCGATATCTGTGACTTCAAACAATTCTCTACAAAGGCCGGGATGAAGTATTTTATAACCTTCATCGACGACTTCTTAAAGTACGCGTTCGTTTACTTGCTGAAGGCTAAAGACGAAGCATTCGAGAAGTTCAAAGAGTTCAGGGCCGAGGCTGAACGGCAAACTGGACAACAACTCAAGAGAATAAGAAGTGATCGAAGTGGAGAGTACCGGTCTCATGAATTCGTATCGTTCTGCAAAGAACATGGAATTATCAATGAGACTACTACTCCGTACTCTCCTCAATCTAACGGAGTAGCAGAAAGGAAGAACAGAACGTTGACAGAAATGATAAACTCAATGTTGTTGACTGCGGGCCTTCCAAAATGCTACTGGAGAGAAGCTGCATTGACGGCCACTTTTATTCTAAATAGAGTGCCTCATGCAACTTCGGACGTTACTCCTCATGAACTTTGGTTCAAAGTCAGACCTAACTTGAATGTCATTCGAGTGTGGGGGTGTCTGGCATATGTGAAGCTCCCAGATCTGAAGATTCAGAAGCTCGGGACAAGGACTACCAAGTCGATCTTCTTGGATTATGCCGAGAAGAGTGATGCTCGAAGATTTCTTGATATTGAATCAAATTATATCATTGAATCTCGCGATGCAGAATATTTTGAAGACAAGTTTGCAAGGCACAAGAACATTGTTCTTGCGGATATTCTGGAAAACAATTTGGGCGCGCAGGAAACTGAAGCTTCCAATGAGAATGTAATCCAAGAAGTTGAAACTGTTGAACCAGAGCTCGCCGAGCCGTCAACTAAGCGAGTGAGGAGGCCGAAGGACTTCGGAAATGACTGTCATCTATCATGTAGAAGCAGATCCGCTTACCTAAGATGAGACGATGAAGACTAGAGACGCTGTTTTCTGAAGGGAGGCGATAGACAATGAAATTGATTCAATCACCTCTAATAACACTTGAGTGTTGGTTGATCTTCCTGAAGGAGCAAAACCTATCGAATACAAATGGATCTTCAAGAAGAAGATGAAAGCAGATGGAACTATTGACAAGTTCAAGGCTAGGCTAGTAGCCAAGGGGTTTTTTCAGAAGCAGGAGATTGACTACTTTGACACGTACGCTCCAGTAGCCCGGATGACCACCATCAGAATGTTGATTGCTCTTACAGCAATACATAAGTTGGTGATACATCAGATGGATGTAAAAACGGCTTTCCTAAATGACGAGCTGACCCAAGAGATTTACATGCAACAGCCAGAGGGATTTGTCGTCAAGGATCTTAAAGACAAAGTCTGCAAGTTGGTGAAATCCTTGTACGGTCTTAAACAGGCTCCCAAGATGTGGCATGAAAAGTTTGACAAGGTTATAAGGTCAAATGGCTACAGGGTCAGCGAGACGGACAAGTGTGTTTACACAAAGTTCGCTGATGGAAGAGGGGTAATCGTTTGTCTGTACGTTGACGACATGCTGATCCTAGGTACGGATATGGACAGTGTCACAGAGACAAAGAAGTTCATCTCAACTAAGTTCAGTATGAAGGACTTAGGGGAAGCTGATGTGATCTTAGGGATCAAGATCATCCGGACAAACACTAGATTGGCGCTGTCACAGTCTCATTATATTAAGAAGATGATCACACGCTACGGGTATCAGAATTTTCAAGGGATCAATACGCCTTACAGGTGTGATCTGAAGCTGAAGCCAAATTCGAGGAAAAGCGTCAGACAGCTGAAGTATACAAGCATCGTCGGGAGTTTGATGTATGCTACTACTGCCACAAGGCCTGACATAGCTTTCGCCGTGGGAATGCTGAGTCGTTTCACGAGCAACCCAGGCATTGAGCACTGGAAAGCTGTGAAACGGGTAATGAGATATCTCAAGAAGACTCAGACATATGCACTGCACTACAGCGGAGATCCGCCGGTAGTAGAAGGCTTCAGTGATGCCAGCTGGTGCTCAGATTTGGAGAGCGAGAGGTCCACAGGTGGATTCATTTTCACAATAGATGGAGCTGCTATATCGTGAAAGTCGAAGAAGCAGACTATGCTCTCTCGTTCCTCCATGGAATCTGAGTTCTTTGCCCTTGATATCGCAGCGGAGGAAGCAGAATGGTTTCGGGAGCTCATGTATAATCTTCCAGTGGTTGGAGCACAAATACCGACAATACCGATATACTGCGACAACCAGGCGACTGCGACGGTGGCATCAAATGAGCTCTTCAACGGGAAGAAGAGGACTGTGCGGTTAAAGCACAGGGCAGTACACGATCTTATCAAGAGAGGTGTCATTGCAGTGATTGATGTTCGAAGTCAGAAGAACCTGGCGGATCCGTTCACCAAGGGCCTCAAGTGCCAGCTGGTCGATGACATAGCAAGTAAAATGGGCTTGAAGACATTCTGATATTATGTTATTGCAATTCTACCATAAAGTTTTATACTATTAGTTCAAAGAGAAGTCTACAAGACATCTAGCTTTTGGTTCAAGGGAGAACAACTGAAAAAATATCAGGAACAGTGGGTGCATGTCCTCTGTGGCATGGAAAGGTCACGGACCTACAACCACTGTTGTCTACTATATGTTTTCTGTGAAAAACGGATCATGTGATGAGGATGGCTTAAACGCCTTAATGAGTTCTCAGGCAGAGTAAATGTCTAGTGTGCTTTACAAGAAGCACGGTAGAGCAGCACTACAAGAAGTGAAACTCCATGCTACAGTGGGATGACTCCACCATGAGGTTCCCAGGTAGAGGTAATGCCTCGCCTTTGCTAGCCAAGTAACAGCGGCGTAACATCGTAAATAGCCATGTAGCCTAATGTTGTATGATAAAATTAAAGAGTTGTAAACAGCACTACAAAGGGGAGGATGTCCTCATGTTACAGTGGCACGACACCACGATGAGGTACCCAGATAGGGGTAAAGTCTCGGTCTTGCAAGCCATGTCGTTGCGGCATAACACCGCAAGGAAGCCTAAGGCTTCATGCTAAATAGTTTAGCACTACAAAGAGGCTTGCGATCTCATGCTACAGTAGTATGACACTACGATGAGGCTCCCGGGTAGGGGTAATACCTCGGCTTTAGGCCATGTCATAACGGCGTACCACCGCAAGGGAAGCGCAAGACTTCATGTCATGTCTCTTTAATAAAGAACTCACCTATAGTGTATGAACAGAGATAGCAGGCCGTTTCTTGAGGGTAAACTTGTAGACGCCCAAAATTATACACTGAAACCAGGCTGGCACAGAGCCTTTAATGTGCAGCTAGAAACACATATAACTACATTATATGAGTGGGAAGAATTGCAGCTATGGTACAGAATTCAAGGCTTAGTCCATTCTTGTATTATAGTCTGTTGTTTGACCCATGCAAAAAGATTGCAGTCGTCAGCGACATCTCTCCCAATGCATGATGGACAGTTACTGTGGAGAACACTTAAATTCATATATCGAGATATGTGGAGGATTATTGGAGCTTTTCCTTGACATGTAGAGATAGCTTGCTTTCAATACATGCCTAGTGATATTTAGTCCCTCATTGGAAAAGCACCATGAGTTGTATCTCAATATATACTTGGTATGTTATTGAGATGTGCTCATGGGGTGGTGACCCTAACGAGGGAACCATGTGGGTGATTTTACTAGGAGGTAAGGATAAGACTCCATGGTAAAGCATTAATACTTTTTGCTCTTGGGAATTAATTTCCATTGGAGCTAAGTCCCATAGGGGCTTAGCGACTCGGACTCGGTTCATGGGCTCATGAGGCGTAATGTGGCGTTTTGTTTGTGCACTTTGCACTTAGCACGTCAGCATCGTCGCTAGGCGCATAATGCGCTTAAGTTGCACTCGCTGCACGAGCCTCTGCGCAGCCGATCGCGCGTCAGTTCGCGTGGCCAGATGGCGCGGCCAGATAGCGCTGCCCGATGGCGTGCCAGTTGGGGCGGCCCGTTTGGTGCGACCAATTGGCGCGGACTGATGGCGCTGCCAGAAGGTGCGTAGTGCGCGTGTACGCAGTTGGCGCAGCGATGCGCAATTGTGCGCGTTGTGCGTTGTTCGCGCGCGCTATGCGCTAATTGGCGCACGCTGTGCGCCAGTTGGCTCAATCGTGTCTGCGCACGATTTGAGCGGTTACGGAACATTCGGAGCGATTTTTCTCACGTCCTGAACGTTCTAATCAAACTTTGAGCGCCAGTGATTATTCACCCTAGCAGGCCATTTCACCATTTCTGTTCATTCACTTTTATCTCGTTCTAAATGAGAACGTTTCTGATCTAATCAGAAAACGTTAGTGAACTTTCGCTACTGCTGCTACGAATTCTACTGTGCCTTTTTCGAAGTGACACATTAGTGTTCGTTTTCTCGTAATCCTCCAGGATCTCTCTCGTGCACCTTCTTTGAAGTGTTGCATAATTTCAGTTTTCCATCAAAAAATTACGCCCCGGGACTAACATTATACATGTTGCTACCTCCTCCAAGACTCTTTCATTTTCAAAGGCATAAGCATGACATCCTTCTTTTGCTTCTAAGGATGATAAGGAGCTTATCATTCTTTAGGTTACTTCACTTTGTATTTGTGGGCCTAGTTGTGTCTCGTTTGTTTGTAGTTTCAACTATTTCATCATCTTTATTGATGATGATACTCGTACGGCAGATTTATATGTTAAACAATCGATTTGAACTTTTTGATATATAATCAAAAGTTTTTTGCTTATAACAAAGAGGGAAGTCAAGAAAAGCTTCAATGTCATTTCAAAGTCTTTTGCAGTGACAATGCCTTAGAATACATGCAAATAATGTCTAATTATCTCATTCACATTATTAATTGAATAAATTACTTTGTGCTCAAACCTCTCACTAAAATGTGTAAACCCCCTCGTCCAAATTAGGTATTTGCATGTATTAAATAATTATTTTCGTGGTTTATTATTGATTGTTTTAGACCTCGGCTTCACCCAAACTAATGCCCTCACTGCCCCACACCCCAACAGAGACTACCCCATGCCCAATAAGCCCACCCCATATTGTTGTACATTTTCGTATTATTTTATATAATTTTTCTAGTATTTATAATCCTATGAAAACATATTTTTAGAGACTACTTAATTATGGCCTTTGATCAAACTTGTAATTAACCTCCACCATTGGATTAACACACCCCCCCCCCCCCCCCCCCCCTTCTCTATATATATGTATGCATGCTATCCAAACCTAACCCTAATCATATCTCTTCTCTTTCACCCTCCTCAAGCCACCGACACCCCCCCCCCCTCTCCGGCCACCCAACCCGCCGACGGCCATCCAAGCCAGCCGCCGACGGCCGAAACCCCTCCCCCCCCCACACCCCGGCCGACGGAACCCCTTCTCCCTCTCCTTTTCTTCTATTTTAAGGTATTATCCCCCTCCTCCAATCTCTATATTAAATATAAAGTTAAATTGTTATATATATATATATATATATATGCTGTGATGTTGTTCTTTTTTTATTGGTGATTATGAATCAATGGTAATATGAGGATAATTGGTTTTGTTGTTATAAACTCAGATTTAAGATATTAATATAAACCCTAGAATAAACCCTATAAATTTTATGCGTGCATGTATATGTTCTTAATTTAAATTATTAGATCTAATAGGTATTGGGTTGATGAATGTTATTAATTGTTATTTTAATTTTCAGATTTAATTTGTATGAATTAACCTATATATATATATATATATATATATATATATATATATATATATATGCACGTTGTACTACAAGACGAATGAGTAATTTTAGATAAATTGGTTGATGCATGTTTTATTTGGGTTAATGAAAACCTAGATCTATGGGTTATGCGAACCATATGTAATGTTAAATTAGGTCCTCTTTAATTTCATGACTAATCTAGATAATGATATGGTGGTTTGCGTGATAGCTGTAATCTATGAATAACGATAAATTGTTGTTATGCTTCAAAACCTTATTTTTAATATACTACAAGGAACTAGTATTTTGGTGTATTATTTTAGTTGTATTTGGATAGCTTGATTATTTGCAATATCTATTATATTATGCAATGCATATTTTGTAAGCCCGTGGTTTAAATATGTTTTTGTTTATGTAATTAATATTATAATTTCATATTTATTATTTATTTGTATATTTAATCATTGACTAGTTGTAGACTAGTTGACTAGATTTGTGCCCGAACTTGGACCTTATTGATCCCAAATAAAAATCCTAGATATTTTTATATGAAAATAGGTATATTTAATATTTAATTCTGATTTATTAATTATAATCAGATTTGTATTATTTTTACAAAATGGGTTTCCAAGTGTTTTTATGTAACTATTAAGACATAGTTTGACAAAATTGGACCTTGGTAGTTTCGAACTTTAAACCCCAATTATTTTGAGAGTAAATTAGATGTTTATTATATTTTATTCTGATCTTTCAATATTTATTCAGATTTGTATTTTTCGTGCAAACATTTATTTTAGTAGCATCTTATGTATAAAACTAGCTAGTTTTGACCAAAGTTGACCCCGACGACTTTGGACTTGAACCCGACCAAAACCCATTATTTTGAACTTCTAAAATATTATAATTACTATTTTATTCTGATTTAATGAACATTTATTTCAGAATTAATTTTTAGCTATTTATCGGGTTTTATGACTAGCCGACGACCTGGAACGACCTAGTTTTGACTTCACTCAATGTTTTGGACCATATAACATATAGATGATGTCACCCTGATCAAAAACCATAATTTTACTAATTATTCCAGAATTAACATGATTTATTTAGTAATTGTTTTGATGTGGTTTTTTGTGTGGTTTGGTAACAAGTTTGTTTTGGTCTGGTTGTTTGATAGTGTAGTCAACCTAGTAATTAGTAACTACATAATAACTTATGGGAATTAGTTAAGAAGAGCCTAATTAGTGTTACCTTAACTTGGTAGGTGTTTGCGACGCTTCTCTTGAGGACGCCGGAGCAACTTCAATTGGCTTATAGTTGGAATTGGAAGGCAAGTATACTTTGCTAAAATTTCTGCAGTTATATTTATATATAGTCAGTTTTGTTAGGTAGGAACGTGCGTCTGAGCTTACTCGGGTGCAAATCGACTTTGAGTCGATATGTCACATGAGTCCATGACCTAAGGGTTAGCCGACTTAACCCATATATTTTAAGGCACATGGTTATCTTCAAGCCTAGACAGAGATCCGACTAGTGAGCTGAGTGCATTTAAGGACATGGAATTGCGTGGTGACTGGACATCAGTGCTTCTGATCACGTCAGATAGTTATAGAGATCTAGAGTTAGGTTGATAGCTTTGAGTCGGCTTGCATGATGTCGTCACAGTTGGACAGTACATTGGGAGGGGAGCATCGTCTAGTAAGCGTATGGACATCTCACATTTCTTCTTTATATGGTCCTACGTGCTTTCGAGCGGTCTTGGGGACGTCCGGATTCTCTACCCCTATCCATGCGTCCTAGCGATGACTCGAGTGCATATTCACATAGTTGGTTAGCTTACCCAGTTATATATATGTTTACTGTTTTATATTCAGCATGCTATTATGTATACTTGTATGTGCCCTGAGGACCTGGCTCTTTCCAGATCCATACGAGCACCTGTATCCTAGGGACTACGGAGTTGGAGCTGCTACCGACGAGGATCTAGAGGTTGATCCCCTGGAGTACCCTTGATGCGTCGGATACTTTCTGCTTAGTTTTGGTGCCTCTATCTAGCTAGCTGGCATCCCATCAGCTTTTCTTTACAGCTTAGAGACTTCTCTTGCTTTATTACATTTTATCTGTGGATTGTTCTCCACATGACTCTGAGTTGCACATGTGGATTTTTGAAACGTTATTTCTATTTCAGTCATTCCCTTCATTGTGATATTATCTGTGGATGAGACCAGATAACCTGCATGTGTTGTTGTACAGCTTGTTTATATTACAGCAAACTACGTCTGGTTAGGCTTCTTATTGGTGCTCTATACTTGTTCATACAGCTAGGATGTATTTGCATACCTGGTCCTACGTAGTTCGGGATTGGGGCGTGACATATTTTAGTGGTGGACCATGCAGGTCTAGTTAACCGTTTCGGTAATATGCACCGAGCGGGCCTGCAAATAGGATTAGAAGATTTTAGGTCTCATCCACTTGACTATAACATCTTTTGAACACCTTCGCTTTGATTCCACTTACATCTTGATTGTTTCCGTGCTTTTTCTAAATCCTTAGCTTTATCTTCTTCAGAACAATGTATTCGCAAAGAAGACGTGCCACCACCGGAGACAACCAATCATTTGGATTGGATGATCATTCTACAGGACAGGCGTCGCAGCCAGACGGTTCACTTTGTCCTCCACAGCTGCCGAACCCCCAGCAGACGACCCAAGGAGTTTTCCCCGCTCCAACTGCACCTCAGGATGGGCAGAATGAGCTGTTCCAGATTGTTCAAACGATGATGCAGCAACAACAGCAACAGGCTGCAGAGATGAGACAGCAAGCTGTTGAGAGGCAGCAGGCCGCCGCACAGGCTACGGAACAGAGGCAACAAGCAGCTGAGCAGAGAAGGGAAGCTGCCGAGATGAGGCAGGGCTTCCTTGCAGCACTAGAGAGACTGGTTGCACCAGCACCCGCCCCAGCTCCAGCACCAGCCGCGGTAGCTCAAGCGCATGTTGGGTCGGTCAAGGACTTCAGACAGATGGGGCCCGGGCCATATAAGGGCACAGAAGGACCAGAAGAGACTATTGAGTGGCAAGTCGGCACCAAAAAGCTGTTGAAGGCAGCGCAACCACCAGAAGACTTGTGGATGACGGCCGGGAAGACCGTACTGGTGGGAAACGCTCATCACTGGTGGGAGTCGATGGAGCGGTCACATGGTGCTAACCAGACATGGGATCAATTCATAGCACATTTTGAGAATAAATATTTTTCAGCCACTGTAAAGGATGCATTGTACACCCAGTTTCTCCATCTAGAGCAGGAGAACAAGACGGTTGACGAGTACGATGCGGAGTTCAGCCGATTGAGCAGATACGGCACCGTCTTGATCCCTGACGACTTAGAGAAGGCGAAGAGATTCCACCATGGCTTGACTCAGGTGCTACAGCAATTCACTAGCGCTCAAGTCGGTGTCTCTTACGCGGAGGTGTTGACAGAGGCCAGGAAACAGGAGGCCATTATGAAAGGGAAAGAAACTCGGCAGAGATATCAGCAGGGGCCAGCGAGGACACAGCAAGGAGGGCCTATCAGACGGCCCACTGGACAGCAGCAGCAGCAGCATCAGAGGACCGGCCCGTACCAGCAGAGAGAGATCCCGACTTGTCATTTCTGTGGGAAGAGAGGGCATATGCAGAGAGAGTGTCGGAAGAAACTGGGGACTTGTTTAGCCTGTGGATCGGCCGCTCATCAGGCTCGAGATTGTCCACAGCGTGGAGCTATTGTCCCAGCTGGAAGCCAGAGGCTAGTGGCACCAGGAGCAAACAACCAAGGGGGAGCAGTACTTCGTCTACCAGCACCGGCGGGCCAGCAACAGAGAACCCCATTGGCACCACAGGCAGCACTGTTCGAGAGGGTCAGACGTCAGCCAGGAGCTCAGAGGCAGGGTCAGGTGTTTGCTCTGACTCAAGGAGGTGAAGAAACAGCAGAAGGTGAGGTTATCACAGGTACCATTCTTGTTGGATCTATCCCTGCTACAGTCATGTTTGATTCTGGTGTTACTTTGTAATTTATATCTTCTAGATTTGTAGCAATGCATAGGATAGCTACCTCCCCATTGTCAAAGAGTTGGAAAATTCTTACTGGGGGCAGTATAGTACCTGTGAATAGCACTTGTAGAACCAGTTCAGTTATTATATGTGGTAGAGAGATAAGAGCTCGTCTTTTAGTATTTCCCATGCCAAATTACAATGTAGTTTTGGGGATGGATTGGCTAAGCCAATATCATGCACACTTGGATTGCCATAGAGGTTGTGCAATATTCAATCCGCCAGGACAGCCAGAGTTCGAGTTTATGCGAGGAGATACAAAAAAGGGCATAGGACGGTATGCTGGAGCGTGCATGGCAATGGAGGTCACACCACCATTAATCGTTAAGGAGTTTGCAGACGTCTTTCCAGATGAGTTGTCGGGTCTTCCACCCGACAGAGAAGTCGAGTTCACGATTGAGCTAGTGCCAGGAACGGCACCAATTTCTTCGAATGTATATCGACTGGCAAAAAATGAGCTTGACGAGCTGAAGGTACAGCTACAAGAGTTGCCGGACAAGGGCTTAGTGTTCTAAATGGCGCCCGCCTAGGCCGCCTAGGCGGTAGGCGGTCCCTCTCCGCACCGCTTTGTTGTAGGCGGTGGAGTAGGTGGCCAATGGAGGTTGGCGGCATAGACGGAGGTGAGACAGCGTAGGCGAGCGCCTAGACGGAGAAATACTTTACAAAATATTTTGGCCAAAAAAGTTTTTTTTAAACATTATGGGCCTAACAACACTAAAACTTTATAAATTTTCGTTCTACAACTTAGTTATGCATGGAACACCCTTAAAATATGCATATTATGCAAAAAACAGTGGTAAAATAGTAAAAAAATGTTCAAAATGTATCAACCGCCTAGGCGGCCTAGGCGGTAGGCGGACTCTCTCCGCCGCGCACCCGCCTACCGTCGTTTATAACCTTGCAAGGGCTTCATCAGACCAAGTGCATCACCTTGGGGAGCCCCAGTATTGTTTGTGCCAAAGAAAGATGGGTCGGTCCGTATGTACATCGACTACAGGGCTTTAAACGCGGTAACTATCAAGAACAAGTACCCTCTGTCGCGGATTGACGACCTATTCGACCAGTTGACAGGAGCATGAGTGTTTTCTAAGATCGATCTGCGATCTAGTTATCATCAAGTGAAGGTTAGGCGGGAAGACATTCAGAAGACGGCGTTCAGGACTCGTTATGGACATTACGAGTTCTTAGGGAAGTCTTTTGACTTGACGAATGCGTCGACAGTATTCATGAATCTAATGAACCGGGTAATCCACGAGTACTTGGACCAGTTTGTCGTTGTCTTCACTGATGACATATTGATCTACTCGAAGAGTCGAGAGGAGCACGAAGAGCACCTGAGGAAGTTACTGGAGAGGCTAAGACAGCAACAGTTGTACGCTAAGTTGAGCAAATGCGAGTTTCTCTTAGATCAAGTTTCACTTCTTGGACATGATCTCGGGAGATGGCATTTCGGTGGACCCCGCGAAGATTTCAGCAGTGGAGACGTGGCCGACTCCCACAGACGTTCCGGAGGTGTGGAGCTTTCTAGGACTTGTCGGATACTACCGGAGGTTCGTAGTGAATTTTGTGCGGATTGCAGAGCCTATTACTAGGCTGACCCACAAGGACGAGAAGTTTATCTGGACTGAAGAGTGTCAAGCAGGGTTCGATGAGCTGAAGAAGCGCTTGACGACATCGCCCATCTTGACCATACCTACTGGACCGGGAGGTTTCACTATCTATAGCGATGCTTCCTGAAAGGGTTTAAGTTGCGTCTTGATGCAGCACGGGAAGGTCGTGGCATATGGTTCAAGGCAGTTGAGAACCCATGAGAAGAATTATCCCACGCACGATTGGAACTTGCCGCAGTTATATTTGCTTTGAAGCTATGGAGGCACTATCTTTATGGAGGGACGGTGGAGAAATACACTGATCACAGGAGCCTTAAGTATGTATATACTAAGAAGGATCTTAACCAGAGACAAAGAAGATGGCTAGAGCTGATAGCAGACTTCGACATTGAGCTGCAGTACCATCCGGACAAGGCTAATGCAGTTGCAGACGCATTGAGCAGGAGACCGATGGCTATGTTCCTAACGACGCAGAAGGAGTTGTTTTACGACTTAGAGCAGTTGGGTATCGAGGTAGTTATGCCAGGAGAGGTCGCGAAGCTTATGAACCAACAGATTCAGTCGTCATTGGTGGAACATATCAAGGCAGCACTGCCAACTGATGCTAAATTTCAGAAGCTTCGACGGAAGACAGAGGCTGGACTACAGACCGGACTAAGGATACACGAAGACGGGACTTTGAGGTGTGGAGATCACCTCTGTGTCCCCAGCGGAGAGCTTAGACAGGAGCTGATGGAAAAGGCTCACAGTTCAACATATTCCATTCATCCCGGAGGAACAAAGATGTACCGCGACTTGAGGCAGCACTACTGGTGGCACGGCATGAAGAGAGAGAGAGCACATTTCGTGGCCAGATGCTTGGTGAATCAACAAGTTAAGGCTGAACATCAGAGATCAGCAGGGCTACTGCAGCCGCTTCCGATCCCTGAATGGAAGTGGGAGCATATCACTATGGACTTCGTCACGGGTTTTTCGAAGAGTCCAAGTGGACGGGATGTCGTATGGGTTATAGTAGATCGGCTTACCAAGTCGGCGTATTTCTTACCATTTCGAGTTGGTCAGTCAACAGAAGTTTTGGCAGACTTATACATGAGGCAGATCGTGAGATTACACGGAATTCCAGTTAGAATTGTGTCAGACCGGGACTCGCGTTTCACATCTCACTTTTGGAGAAGCATGCAAGAGAGTCTCGGGACTCGTCTGAAGTTCAGTACATCTTATCATCCGCAGACTGACGGACAGTCGGAGCGGACTATTCAGACGCTAGAGGATAATGTTGAGAGCGTGTATGCTGGACTTCGGTGGATCTTGGAAAGATCACTTGCACTTGGTAGAGTTTTTCTACAACAACAGCTACCAAACGAGGATACAGATGGCACCATTTGAGGCGTTGTACGGCCGGAATTGCCGATCCCCAGTATGCTAGAGCGATGTTAGAGAGACAGATACTTGGCCCAGAGCTTGTGACCAGTACAGTTGAGAAGGTCAAGCAGATACAAGGTCATCTTTGAGCAGCTCAGGACAGACAGAAGCAGTCGGCAGATACTCACCGTCGACCATTGGAGTTCGCAGTTGGAGATCATGTGTTCTTGAGGATCTCCCCTACTAGAGGCACCATCAGATTTGGACGTAGAGGGAAGCTGAGTCCAAGAAACATTGGACCCTTCGACGTTCTAGAGCGAGGTGGCGAGGTGGCATATAGATTGGCATTACTGCAGTCATTTGAGGGCGTGCATGACGTGTTCCACATTTCACAGCTGAGGAGATACGTGGCGGACCCCAGCCATGTTTTGGATCATTCGGATATCACCGTAGAACCGAGCTCGTCTTACGAGGAGCAGCCAGTAGCTATCATCGACCGCAGTGAGAAGCTTTGAGGGCAGACCATTCGATTAGTCCGTGTTGCTTAGAAGCATCATTCACCGGGCGAATCGACTTGAGAGCGTAAGGACTCTATCCTAAAGCGTTATCCCCATCTGCGTGAGGATCCAGGTATGATTTAAATACCGCATTATTGTTTTCATAGATCGTGTCCTTTTCTAATTTCGAGAACGAAATTTTCTAAGGTGGGTAGATTGTAAACCCCCTCGTCCAAATTAGATATTTGCATGTATTAAATAATTATTTTTGTGGTTTATTATTGATTGTTTTAGACCTCAGCTTCACTCAAACTAATACCCCCACTGTCCCCACACCCCGACAGAGACTACCCCATGCCCAGTAAGCCCATCCCGTATTGTTGTACATTTTCGTATTACTTTATATAATTTTTCTAGTATTTATGACCCTATAAAAACCAATTTTATAGACTATTTAATTATGGCCTTTGATCAAACTTGTAATTAACCTCCACCATTGGATTAACACCCCCTATATATATGTATGCATGCTATCCAACCCTAACCCTAATCATCTCTCTCTCTCTCTCTCTCTCTCTCTCTCTCCCTCCTCAAGCCGCCGACCCCCCCCCTCCGACCACCCAAGCCGCCGTCCAGGCCGACCGTCGACCGCCGGAACCCCTTCTCCCTCTCCTTCTCTTCTTTTTAAGGTATTCTCCCCCTCCTCCAATCTCTATATTAAATATAAAGTTATATATATATATATATATATATATATATATATATATATATATATATATATGTGTGTGTGTGTGTGTGTGTGTGTGTGTGTGTCTGCGCGCGCGCGCGCGCATGTTATGTTGTTGTTCTTTTTTTTTTATTGATGATTATGGATCAATGGTAATATGAGGATAATTGGTTTTGTTGTTATAAACTCATATTTAAGATATTGATATAAGCCCTAGAAAAAACCCTATAAATTTTATGCGTGCATGTATATGTTCTTGATTTAAATTATTAGATCTAATAGGTATTCGGTTGATGAATGTTATTAATTGTTATTTTAATTTTCATATTTAATTTGTATGAATTAATCTATATATATATATATATATATATATATATATATATATATATATATATAGGTACGTTGTACTACAAGACGAATGAGTAATTTTAGATATATTGGTTGATGCATGTTTTATTTGGGTTAATGGAAACCTAGATCTATGGGTTATGCGGACCATATGTAATGTTAAATTAGGTCATCTTTAATTTCATGATTAATCTAGATAAGGATATGGTGGTTTGCGTGATAGTTTGAATCTATGAATAACGATAAATTGTTCTTATGCTTTAAAACCTTATTTTTAATATACTACAAGGAACTAGTATTTTGGTGTATTATTTTAGTTGTATTGGATAGCTTGATTATTTGCAATATCTATTATATTATGCAATGCATATTTTGTAAACCGTGGTTTAAATATGTTTTTGTTTATGTAATTAATATTATAATTTCAGATTTATTATTTATTTATCTGTATATTTAATCATTGACTATTTGTAGACTAGTTGACTAGATTTGTGCCCGGACTTGGACCTTATTGACCCCAGATATTTTTATATGAAAATAGGTATATTTAATATTTAATTCTGATTTATTAATTATAATCAGATTTTATTATTTTTATAAAATTGGTTTCCAAGTGTTTTTATGTAACTATTAAGACCTAGTTTGACAAAATTGGACCCCGGTACTTTCGAACTTTAAACCCCAATTATTTTGAGAGTAAATTAGATATTTATTATATTTTATTCTGATCTTTCAATATTTATTCAGATTTGTATTTTTCGTGCAAACATTTATTTTAGTAGCATCTTATGTACAAAACTAGCTAGTTTTGACCAAAGTTGACCCCGGCGACCTTGGACTTGAACCCCGACCAAAACCCATTATTTTGAACTTCTAAAATATTATAATTACTATTTTATTCTGATTTAATGAACATTTATTTCAGAATTAAGTTTTAGCTATTTATTGGGTTTTATGACTAGCCGACGACCAGGAACGATCTAGTTTTGACTTCAGTCAATGTTTTGGACCATATAACGTATCGGTGATGTCACCCTAATCAAAAACCTTAATTTTACTAAGGGATAATTTAGCAAATACCCCCATTCCAAATGTTAAAACTAGCATATACCCCCACTATTTATTTTATTTAGCAAATACCCCCACTCCTATGTAAAAGAGTGGGGGTATATCTTAAATTTTTATTATTTTATATCAAAAATGGGGGTATTTGTTAGATAAATAAAATAGTGGGGGTATATGCTAATTTCAACATTTAGAATGGGGGCATTTGCTAAATTATCCCTTTTACTAATTATCCCAGAATTAACATGATTTATTTAGTAATTGTTTTGGTGTGGTTTTTGGTGTGGTTTGGTAACTAGTTTGTTTTGGTATGGTTGTTTGATAGTGTAGTCAACCTAGTAATTAATAACTAGATAATAACTGAAGAGAATTAGTTAAGTAGAGCCTAATTAGTGTTACCTTAACTTGGTAGGTGTTCGCGACGCTTCTCTCAAGGACGCCGGAGCAGCTTCAGTTGGCTTACAGTTGGAATTGGAAGGCAAGTATACCTTGCTAAAATTTCTGCAGTTACATTTATATATAGTCAGTCTTGTTAGCTAGGAACGTGCGTCTGAGCTTACTCGGATGCAAATCGACTTTAAGTCGATATGTCATGTGAGACCGTGACCTAAGGGTTAGCCGACTTGACCCATATATTTGAAGGCACATGGTTATCTTCAGGCCTAGACACAGATCCTATACGTTTTCTGTCTAGTGAACTGAGTGCATTTGAGGACGTGAAATTGCGTGGTGACTGGCCAACAGTGCGTATGATCACGTCAGATAGTTATAGAGGTCTAGAGTTAGCTTGATAGTTTTGAGTCGGCTTGCATGATGTCGTCACAGTTGGATAGTACATTGGGAGGGAGCATCGTCTAGTAAGCGTATGGACATCTCACCTTTCTTCTTTATATGGTCCTACGTGCTTTCGAGAGGTCTTGGGGACGTCCGGATTCTCTACCCCTATCCATGCGCCCTAGCGATGACTCGAGTGCATATTCACATAGTTGGTTAGCTTACTCAATTATATATCTGTTTACTGTTTTATATTCAGCATGCTATTATGTATACTTGTATGTCCCCTGAGGACCTGGCTCTTTCCAGATCCATACGAGCACCTGTATCCTACGGACTACGGAGTTGGAGCTTCTACCGACGAGGATCTAGAGGTTGATCCCCTGGAGTATCCTTGATGCGTCAAAATCTTTCTGCTTAGTTTTGGTACCTCTATCTAGCTAGCTGGCATCCCATCAGCTTTTCTTTATTGTTTAGAGACTTCTCTTGCTTTATTACATTTTATCTGTGGATTGTTCTCCACATGACTCTGAGTTGCACATGTGGATTTTTGAAACGTTATTTCTATTTCAGTCAGTTCCTTCATTGTGATATTATTTGTAGATGAGACCAGATAACCTGCATGTGTTGTTGTATCGCTTGTTTATATTACAGCGAACTACGTCTGGTTAGGCTCCTTATTGGTGCTCTATACTTGTTCGTACAGCTGGCATGTATTCGCGTACCTGGTCCTACGTAGTTCGGGATTGGGACGTGACAAAATGGTATTGTGAAACTAAGAAATAGTCATGTGATGGACATTTTGTAAATTAACGTTTCAAATGTAAGTTCCAAAATACTACATGTCATTCCTATTGCTTGTCATCTTCTGAATCGCATGTCCTCTTTCGTTCTCAACAGACACTCCTTTTTAAATATATATTATTGCTGGGCCTATTTTGTGTTCCTCGACTTTTTGGTTGTGTTGGTTTTGTCCAAAACTTGAGTCTGACCTTGTATTAATAAGCTTTCTCCTAGATCAGTCTGCATTTCTCGGCTATTCTCGTACATGATCATACTCAAAACGGTATCCTTATGATCCTATGATCCTACCACGCACCATACATATGTATTTGCAAAGATGACCATTTTGGAGAACAGCCCTATTTCACTAACTCAGTCATCTGCGGTAACTCTTGCCCATAGATTTGCTCCTTTGTCCACTCCTAGTCCTGCATCTGTTCCTTTAACTCCCACCCCCCCACCCCCCCCCCCCCCCCCCCCCCCCACCCCCACACACCCCTTGTGATATAGATAAGTCATTACAAGTATATTTACTAGGTCCTAGCCAAGAAGTTCATAAGGAGATGATATAGAAGGGAGCTAGGTGAAGAGAGGGTTTTATTTGGTGGAGTTGTCAATTTGTTGGTGAAGATGAATGTCAAATTTAATAATAGGAGAGAGAATGTGGGTTAGTTGAAGATTAGTCACTCCATTCATTATTTGGCGACAAAATGGTCAACAAATCTTATTCAAATTAAACCTAATGGAAATTATTTTTTAAAATGAGTTTAGTTAACCATAGGGTTTCACAACTCTATTTAGTGTTGATTTTGGGGACTTTCAAGCAATTCACAAGATTTCGGGGACATTTTTAAAATATACTAGATTTAAGGGACTTGTGTGCAAAAAACCCCAACTAACTCATTATGATGTTAGCGAGAATTTTTCTCCTCCCATAACCAAGTTTCCAGACAGCTGCAAATCGTGAATATGAGAAAAAACAATACAAACTGAACATCTCTAACTCTCAACTTATGATATGTAAGGATAATGTTTACCTTCTCTTCTGCAGTGCTCTTAATAAAACATACAAATGCCTGTGAAAACTGAGTTCCACAAGGACCCTTTCTCAATTCAGCTACACATGGGCACTCCAGGGCCCTCTGAGCCTTCACATCTAGTGACTGCAGGAGAAATAATGTAAAAACTTACATTTCTCAAGAGGATATAAAGAAGTGGGCATGTATAACAGAGTTTAAATATATATAAAAACTGACCTCATTTTCATCATCGCCACCAAAATCCGTAGCTTCTGCAACCAGGATTTGAAAAGATGGTCACTAAAAGTTTACACCAACAATTAAATTGAACAAGTTATGAACAAGACAGCTAGAATACAGGATATTTCTCACAAAAACCGAACGCATATCAGACTAAAAAAAAAAAAAAACAAATCAGACATCAAAACATTTATATTGCAAAAAAATTACACTCAATAGTCATCATGGTGCAGATATCACAAAACTTCCAGATCCATTTTGTTCCCTTTTATTAATATTATCTATATATACATCTAAGGATTTGGACTTTGCTTCGTGAGGAAATTGCTAGACTCGAGTACTCTTAAGAGCATCTCCAACCCTATTGTCTTGTTAAGTGTTGTGAGTCTTAGGTGGCTCCTATGTGGCATGAGCCACAAGACAATGTCTTGTTTATATGGCAAAATTATATCTCAAAAGACAATGAGATAGAAAAACTCTCTCCAATGCAAAAGTATTGAAATGTTTACTTTTTTTGGAACTTGGAAGATAAAGTATTAAGATATTTACTTTTGTTCCAACTTTTAAGACAACTACTCATCTTCTTTCTTTTTTCTAATATTTTTTATTCATAATTGATGACATGGAAGAGAAGACATTGTCAAGTGCATTGTCTAAAACAAGCTAATCAACTTCACAATGTCTTCTTTAATTTTTGCCACATAAGCTTCACAATTGACTTAACAATTGCATTGGAGAAGAACTTTTGAATAAAATTTTGTCATTTCTATGTGGCAACAACTTTTTTCCAAAGTCACAATAGGGTTGGAGATGCTCTAAAAAGTGAGCATTTCTGAGGGACAAAAAATTTGTGGCTGTTAAGAGATTCCTGACTGGTGGTTAGAAGTTGGGGGCCGTAACGCAGTAGTAGCTATATGTGGAGAAATTTTGCAAAATATCCACACATTGCAGAATTAGTGTAAATATTGCTTTGAACAGATACAAAGCTTAAAAGTATGGCCCACATTCAAGTCTTAGATTGCAAACAGCAAACATGCCATTGCGCAGTGATGGGAGGGCAAAGAGAGGTCAGTTACCTGCTAGATGAAAATTCTCAAGAAGAAATTTTGTGGAGGCAACGGTCATGGGGCACTTGGTTCAAGGAAGATAAAACATTTTCTACCACATGATTCAAGCAAGAGAAGGTGCAAAAGAGAATCAATCGAAGTTTCTTTTGTATAAAATTCTTTCCAGCAGTTGCAACATGAATAATCTAGGAAGAAGCTCAGTGAATCATCTGTGGAATGAAGGGGTACAGAACCTTGGTGCAAAATATATTGTTAATCTTTTCAATGAAACCTTCTGAACTTTTATCAGGGGTGATCTTAATGAAAATGCAAGGAATTTCAAGTAACTTTCAGGAATAAAGTAATCTATTTAGAATTGCCTCAATCAGTGTTCTAAATGGCGGCCGCCTAGCCCGCCTAGGCGGCGCCTAGGAAGTAGGCGGTCTCTCTCCGCACCGCTTTTCGGTAGGCGGTGGAGTAGGCGGCCAACGGAGGTTGGCGGCAAAGGCGAAGGTGAGGCGGCGTAGGCGGACGCCTATACGGAGTAATACCTAACAAGATATTTTGGCCAAAAAAGTTTTCTAAGAATAATGGGCCTATGGTTCACTTTTACAAAACTAAAACTTTATGAAATCTTCATTCTATAACTTAGTTATGCATGGAACACCCTTAAAATATGAATATTATGCAAAAAACAGTGGTAAAATAGTAAAAAAAAATGTTCAAAATGTATCGACCGCCTAGGCAGCCTAGGCGGTAGGCGGACTCTCTCCGCCGCGTACCCGCCTACCGCCGTTTAGAACCTTGCCTCAATACTAACATCTGAAGAAACTAATAAAGTGAATAATTCAAGGCCAATTATCTCACTAACTTGATCTATAAAAATTATTATCAAGGTACTGACTAGCCGCTAAAAGAAATAGGTTGGTACTTAGCAGATTGACCAAATTCCATTTATTTAGAGAAGGTTCATCCTGGCAGTTTTTCTTGTTTCGAAATAGGGGCGTTTATGATTAACCTAAAATACGGTAAACCGACTATCGGTCGATTCGGTTTAGCCCAACAAACTTGATCGGCTCCATTATGATTTATAAATAATTTTACGGTTCGGTACATTTTGTGATTTTCTCTTTATTTAACCAATTTAACCGAATCTTTATATATATATTCCAAATATATATATATATATATATATATATATATATATATATATATATATATTTGGAATAATGGTGAATTTATTCTTCGCATATAGCGGAAAAGGTATTACAATACATAAATATCACTACTTCTCATGCCCCAAATTATAATATTATGGGACCATTACTGATACATCGAATTCTATGTTATGTAGAATTCCAATAGGGGGGTAGTCAAGCCCTCGAAAATACGTCTGTTCCGTTCCTTCCAGATGTGCCAAACGGACGCGGCGAGACAAACTATGGCTCTTCTGGCCCACCCCGGATCCCGGCCTCTGTGATCTCGGATCCAACTGAGAATGCTTCGGATGTCTCTATCCACCCCAACTCCTCCTCTCAGCTGCACGAACTGCTCAGTCCAAATGTGCCAGGTCATCGGACATACAAAAGAAGAGATGCCCCATAGATTCGTCCTCCCCATTACATAGCACACACTTGGCATCTGGGATCTGCATCCCAAACCTGAGGAGTCTGTCTCTCGTCATCAGCCTACCCCGTAGAAGTCGGTATGCACATAGTTGTATTTTTCGGACAATCCCCTTGCCCCAAATGAAGTCCACCTCCTCAGCCCGGTCGTGGTGGGTCCGGACCAAGTCATAGCAGCTACGGAAGCAGAATAGACCTGACCCGCCCCCCGTACCTGGGCCGACCCAGCTCCAGGAATCCTCATGCTGGCTAGCGTCAACAGTAATAAGACGAATCTCCTTAGCAAGCTGAGCAGTATACGGATATCCTTCTGGCCTCCAAACTCCATCTCTGATGATCCGACTGCATGTGAGCCCCCTGCCCGCCTCTCTGTCCAGCTGACCTCCCAATATCTCGAGCAAGGATCTGGAACCCAACCAAGGGTCAAGCCAAAGGTCGGTAGTCATCACATCTTTCATGTTCCTGCAGATAGCGGTCTGCAGCACCAGTCGACACCTCAGAATGCCCTTAAACGTGACCGAGAAGTTGTTGTCTATCCTGCAGGCCCAGAAGTTAGTCCTCCTTAAGTATTTGTTCGCCATCCATTCCGCCCAAAGTGATCCCCCCTGATGAATCTTCAGGCCATCTTCACACGAGCTGCCTTCCTGACCGCATAAAGAGGCCTCAACCCCACTCCTTCCTCCCGAGGATGACATAGCTGGTCCCAGGAGATCGCATGCATCCCTCCCCTCCAGATGAAGTCAGCACAGATGGCCTCCACTTTACGAATAATAGCCGTAGGGAACTGGATAGACTAGAGCCAGAACATCGTGATGCCAGCAATAACCGAACGCACCAACTCAATCCGTCCGCCAAATGATAGACCCACAGCTTGCCAGCGTTCCACTCTCCTCTGAGCAAAATCCACCAAGCTGTGACAATCCTGCTCTCTGGCATAGTTGACCGTCAGCGGGACCCCCAAGTATTTCACTGGGAGCTCGCCTTTGTCCACTCCCAAGGCGAAGGCTCTCTCCTCCTGCAGAGTACACCGGAAACTGAAGTAGACTCTGCTTTTCTCCCTGTTCAACTGGAGCCCAGATAGCCGTCCGAACTCCTCCATAATGTCCGAGAGCGCTCTCATGTCCCGCATAGAAGGCTGGAGTAGCACCAATAAGTCGTCAGCATAGATCAAATGGGAGACAACCGGACTCACCAACCGGAAAAGGGGGACGATCCTCTTGCTATGCACCGTCGTATCCATCATGCATGTAAAGTACTCCATCACCATGGTAAATAAATACGGTGAGAGGGGGTCACCCTGTCTCAACCCCCTGTTGCTCCTGAAGTAGCCATGAGGCGTGCCCTGGATGAGGACTGAGAAAGTAGGGGAGCAAATGCACTCCCTCACCCTCGCAACCCACCTCTCGTCGAACCCCATGGCAAGCATCAAGTGACACAGGAAGTCCCGGTTGACCGTATCATAGGCTTTCCGGAGGTCAAGCTTCACACCAGCCTTCATCCTCCCAGGTTTGCTGAACTCCCTCACCATCTCATGCGCTAGCAGGCTGTGCTCCGCTATCGACCGGCCCTTGATGAACGCTGCTTGATTCTGGGACACCAATCCCTGCATAATCTCCTCCATACGCCTGCACATAAGATGAGTGATAATCTTATAAAGAAAGTTACAGCAAGCAATGGGCCGAAAATCTGCAAACGAGATCGCTCCCTCCTTCTTAGGAACCAGCGTCAAGAAGGTGTGGTTCATCTCCTTCAGAAGCCTGCCCTCCGTGAAGAACTCCTGTACCGCCGCCAGAACAGGGGCCTTAAGCACACCCCAGTGTCGCTTAAAGAACCCTGAAGAGAAGCCATCAGGCCCAGGAGCTTTGTTGGGATTAGCCTTCATCACAATGTCTACCACCTCCTCCATCCTCACAGGTGCCAAAAGTAGGCTATTCCCATAGTGGGACACCAGCCTCCTCGTGACCAGGGCTGGGAACGTGCTAGTGTAATCCGTCTGCTGATATAAGTCAGTGTAAAATCTGACGGCCTTCTCCTGAATCTCCACCGGGTCCCCCACAAGACGTCCCTCTATGGTCTGAAACAATCGCCTCGTGCATGGTTTGGTCGATTTACGCATGTTGTTACTCAATTTGGCATGTGTCAATCAAAGAAGGACCATTCAATCTTCTATCGACACACATCTGCTGAAAGAATACTCCTTGGAGTCTACGTTGATGATATTATAATCACGGAAGATGACAGCCAGGGTATTACAAGCCTCAAGAAGTTTCTTGGAGAACAATTTCAAACCAAGGATATGGGATCCTTGAGCTATTTCTTGGGCATTGAGGTCACACGGGGTAAGCGGGACATTGTAATGTCTCAAAGAAAGTATGTGTTGTACATACTAAATGATGCAGGCATGATGCAAGCAAAGGGAGCAACCTCATCTATGGATCCAGGGGCGAAGTTACTTCCAGACGACGGAGTCCTGATGACCAATCCAGATCAGTATCGTCGAGTAGTTGAAAAACTCAAATACTTGGCGGTTATGACGCGTCCGGACATTTTTTTTGCAGTGAGTGTTGCAAGTAGATTTATGGCTTCTCCAAGAATTCCACACTGGCAGGCAGTTTTCAGAATTCTGTGTTATCTAGTAAAGAATCCAGGAAAAGAAATTCGAATAGAGAATAATGGACACACTCGCATTGAGTGTTTTACTGATGCTGACTGGGGAGCAAGCCTAACAGATAGACGGTCTACATCTTGCTACTCAGTATTTATTGGTAGAAATCTAGTGTCATGGAAGAGCAAGAAACAAAGTGTGATAGCACGCTCAAGCTCAGAAGCAGAATATCGAACTATTGCTCATGACACGTCAAAGATATTATATATGAAGCATCTCCTACAAGAACAGGAAGAAGACGCAGGGTCTCAAGTGGCAGATCTATGGTGTGATAACCAGTCTGCTATTCACATTGCCACCAACCCAGTATTTCATGAACGGACGAAGCATATTGAAATTGACATTCATTTTGTTCGCGATGAATATAAAAAAAGGAGTGATAAAGTTTCAACATGTGAGGACCGGCGACCAGATAGCTGATATCTTCACAAAGCCTCTTATGGGTCCTCGGGTTCAATTTTTATGTAACAAGCTGGGCATGATTGACATCTATGCTCCAGCTTGAGGGAGGGTGTTAAGTGTTATATTAGAGTTATGAGTTAATGGGCTTTAGTCCCACATTGCTTAGAATAATAGGAGAGGAGGCTAGCCTCTCCTATATATATGTAGTCTTTCATCAATAATAATCATCTCATTATTTCCTTCTGCAATAGCAATATTTCTTAATATCTTACCGAGTAGAAATTTAATATTAACATAACAGTTTCATAATCTGGTAAGTGAGCTTCAATCTTACTATGCATGTGCACATACACATGCATTTAAGTCAAAGAAAAAATTATCATTTATTGAACAGCATGCATCAAGGTTGTAAAAGGCGCTAGGCACTAGTCGGGCGGGCACCCAGCACCTAGCCTGCCTAGGCGGCCGCGGTTCAAAAATAAAAAATAAAAACCCCGGCAGAAAAAGTCCATAAAACCCAAAAACATGCATAGTCGGAGGTCGGGGGGGGGGGGGGGAGGGGGAGGGGAGGGGCTAGGTGGGCGCCTAGGCGGGCAGCAGGCGCCTTGTTGGTATTATTGTATCGTATTGTTTCTCCCGTATCGTGTGTTCTTTGCTATTGATATTGTATCGTATCGACAATATTGGGTTTATCATCTTCTTGATTTTCTTAGTTTTATCGCTTTGCGTGTCTCGATTATTTATACAAGCCTGCTGCTGATGAGATATCGGTGCACTTGTAAGGAGATTAAGAAACTTATGTAACTAATAATGATTTCATAGCTTTCGTGATAAAACGAAGTAACCTGCAAACTACCATGGACATGTAGAGGCCTATGGCATTGTCATATAATTTGTATAGGACCCGCACGTAGATCGAGAATTATTGAAACTATAATTTTTTTTAGTTTTCTTTGAGCCAACGGCATACTGCCAGTATACCATTGAGCCTCGTATTGGCCAAGTTGGTGCTGACTGGAGCCCTGGTGGTTGAATCGTGGCTGTTGGATCTTTCAATCGACGGTCAGGATCCATTCTGAGAGTTTATGTAAATCCTTACATGCATTTGTTCACTCATTCATTCCTTTTATTCTTATCTTATTCTTCACTCTTCTTCTCTTCCTCTTCTCTTATGCTCTGTGAGAGGAATTGACGGAGCAAGGTTTGTGCTTTTGAGCTGACCTGGAGAAGGATTGAAGCCCCCTCATATTGTAGCTTGCATCATCGATCGCATTTTCTAGGCAAGTTGCTCGAAGCAAGTCTCTGCATCATTTTTTGTTTTTATGTTAAGAGACATGTGTTGCAGGTTTTCAGTGATCACTAGGATCACGATGCATGCTAGATTTTCTTGTATCGATCTTCGTATTTATCATGTTTTTGGGATAAATGATCATGATCTATTATACACGTATCGGAATGACACAACTTGTCACAACAAGTCACCTATTATTTAGGAGTAAAACCCAACTTACAGATTTTGATTCGGAGTAATATCGAATGAGAACGATGCAAACCACGAGGCCAATGATTTTCATGGGGTCAGTCAAGGACACAAAGTATACTAACAACATATCACCTATATACAGATGGGCTTGGAATAGGCCAGGAAAGCCATGTTTTATTGATTTTCGCACTCGGTTTTCGCGTCAGTTTAAACCGTGATTCGTCACGAACTCATTCTATTATTAAATATAGATATTATGGTACCATCAAGAAAGAGGTGTAACAGTCTTGATTTTCGTATCAAAATCAAGCTAGCAAGGCAAGGACAAAATTCTCACATGTCTTTTCGTTATTACAACCTTCTTTCTTTGACATTTGTCAAAGGTAATGTGTTATTACTTAATAAAATCTCCGGATCATTCTTCTATTACCTCCCGGCACGGTCACCTCTCGCCTTCGGACGCCTTCTCTTCGGACATTGGACGATGAATCAACTACATATAAACTGGATGACTCGGACCTTCTTTTTGGCTTGGTCAAGACCTAGACCTAATGGTCAGGCCAAGAGTGGGGAGAAATAATCTTGTCGATCGGCAGCTCATAAGGCACCAAACAAAAAAATTGTATCCATAGTAAGTTCTATCGTATTTTGGCTTCTCGATTTCTTTGTATCATATTGTATCTCAGTTTTCGATAAATACGAATTTTATCCGAACTCTCATTTTCTCGAATTTCTTGATAAATGTATATAATATAATATTGTATCTTGTAGTATAGTATCGTAGTACATTATATAGCATAGTTAATGTATTTCTTGTATATGTGTGTGGACATATCACTGTATAGTTCTTGATATTGATATCATATCATATTGATATTGATATCGATATCGTATATTGATGTAGATATCGTATTATTCTCGATATCGCGTCGCATTGATCTTGATATTGTCTCATATCGATATTGGTACCGCATTTTCATGATATTGGCATTGTATATCGATACAACTCATGTATCATATTGATCTTGCTACGGTGTTTCATTGATATTGTCATCATATCGATCTCGTTATCGTATCTTATTGGTACAATATTGTATCATATTGTATCACGTCAATCAAATATTGTATCGTTATTGTACCGCATATGTACACTATCGTATCGTTATTGTATTGTATCGATCGAATATTGTATTATATTTATTTAGTATTGTAATTTTTTTTGTATTGTATCAATTTGATATCGTATCGCACTTCACCATATTCTCTTGGTTACTGATTCTAACTAGTGTCGTGGACTAGGTTCACATTATACTTTTATTTCCCCCTGTGGTTGTGATTGATAGCATCTTGTATTTGTCTTGAGCGGCTCATATAGGACGATTCTCGAATGCCCACGGCTCGGGAAGCTTGAATTGTAAAATGTTAATGCTTACTAACTAGTATATTTATGTAGTGCATTGGAAGGGGGATTTCTGAATTTCATGCAACCTCGTTGACTAGGGTCATAGGACACGGGGCACTCCGTTGTGTATGGCACATGATCCGTCCATATGGGAACATGTGACACATACGATTTGACATCTAAAAAAAGAGACAATCTCAGCAGCACATTATTTGAAATAAATGGTTCATATTTGATAGAGTAATTTGTAATAATTAGCATGCATGTCAAATTGAATATCCCACTAATTAATACAACCTACTATTAATTAACATGCATGTCAAATTTGACTTCTATGCATTTAAATCTAAACCATTCATTTCAAATAATGTGCGGCTGAGACTGCGTGTTTTTTTAGATGTCAAATTGTATGTGTCACATGATCCCAACCCATATATATATATATATATATATATATATATATATATATATATATATTAAAAAAAGGTAAATTATATATAATCAAAACGTCAAGTACAACTTCCATACTTTCAAGGCTCAGTAGGCCTCTTCAACGCAAATACATCAAAATCAATATTGTATAAAATTCCTATAATGGGGGTAGTAACTCACTCAAAAATCCGCATGTTTCGCTCTCTCCACACATGCCAAACCGAAGCAGCAAGTCTGATCCGTGAATGATCAGTGCTTCTATATACCACATCCACCTCGATTTTTTCGCGCCCCAATCCAAGCAATAATGTCGCAAACTCCCCTCGAATCCGTACAGCCACCCAATCCTCTTCTATTATGTGCCTGCCATATGGACCAAGGCGCTACGCATTCAAAGAATAAATGGCGAATCGATTCATCATGTTGGTTGCACAGGACACACCTTTGTGAATTTAGTTAAACTCCAAACCGAGCAAATTATCCATGGTCAGAAGCCATCCCAACAGCAATTTATACATGCACGGTTGCATTTTTCGGGCCAATCCACGGACTCATATGAAATCAAACTCCTCCAGTCTAATATGAGACGTCCGTAGAAAATCATAATATGATTTAAAGTTGAACTCTCGAGTCCCAGTGGCCGCTATAGACGGTTGCCAAACCCACCTATCACCCTATGCTTCGGAGTCCACGGGTACTGTCCGGATAATCTCAGCGAATCTGGTCGTGTACGCGTAGCTTTCAGGTTGCTACTCCCTCTATCGTAGAATGTGCTGAACTCCTAGCTTCCTACCCGCCTCTCGTAGCAAATGATCCCCAACCCTCTCCAGCAAGCTCATGTGGTTGATCCATGGATCGAGCCACAGGTCCGTACTACGTCCATCTTGAAAGCACGATGAATGGCATTTTTCATAGAAGCACGCTGATGCAATAGGCAGTTGAAAGTAACTAAGGTATTGTTACTATACCAGCAGGACCAAAAGTTACCTCCCTTCAAATATCTACTACTCATCCACTTCGTCCATAAGGATCCCCCTGAACAAACTTCCATGCCAGTTTCATCCATGCTACGTCTCAAAGCATCTACAGAGGTCTCAGTCCAACCCCCCTCCTCCCAAGGCCGACACAACTGATCCCAGGCAATAGCATGTACTCTACCGTGCCAGATAAAATTAGCACATAAGCGCACAGTTTTCCGGATAGTGGCAGTAGGCAAATAATGGACTGGAGCCAGAATAGGGCTAAAGCTGATATATTGATCGAACCAGCTCAATTTCACTGCCAAATGAGAGACAATGGGCCTGCCAACCCTCCACCCAGCGTTGAGTGAATTCCACCAAGTTATGGCAATCAATATCCCTAGCATAATTGACAAACAAAGGGACTCCCAGATATTTAATAGGAAGCTCCCCT
Source organism: Iris pallida (assembly GCA_029216955.1). Lineage (NCBI taxonomy): Eukaryota > Viridiplantae > Streptophyta > Magnoliopsida > Asparagales > Iridaceae > Iris > Iris pallida. The sequence goes on along the minus strand of JANAVB010003400.1, from coordinate 50,097,230 downwards.
TTCTCAATCCCCAACTCCGCCGCCTGTTCCTCCTTGCGAGTGCATCGAGAACTAAAGAACACTCTACTCTTGACCCTGTTCATCTGGAGCCCATAAACTCTTCCATTATCTCCAAAATAGTAGTAAGTCCCACAGACGTAGGCCACAAGAAGACCAACAAGTCATTCGCATATAAGAGATGAGAAATATGTGGGGTGACCATCTTGTACGGGGGGATGATCCGCCTCTGGTGGACCGCCAGATCCATCCTACAAGTACTCCATCACTAATGTGAACAGATATGGGGAGAGCAGGTCCCCTGCCGAAGTCCCCGATTGCTACGAAAGAAATCATGCGGGTGACCACGTATAAGGACCGAGAACGAAGGGGAAGTAATGCACTCGCGGACCATGTCAATCCACAGCCGGTCAAATACCATGGCCAGCATCAGATAGCAGACGAAGTCACGATTTACCATGTCATAAGCCTTCCTCAAGTCTAGCTTGATACAAGCCTTCATACCACAAGGCTTATTAAACTCCCGCAACATTTCATGGGCAAGCAGACTATGTTTCGCAATCGATCTACACTTGATAAATGTTGCCTGATTTGATGACACCAGGCCATGCATGATCTTCTCCATCCTCCGACACATAAGATGAGTAATTATTTTATACAAATAATTACAACATGCAATGGGTCTAAAGTCCGTCAAGGAGGATGCACCTTCTTTCTTAGGCACCAATGTGAGGAAGGTGTGGTTGAGCTCCTTCAACAATTTGCCACTAGTGAAAAACTCCTATACCGCTTCCAAGACTGGATATTTAATAGATTCCCAGTGAACTTTGAAGAACTTATTATTGAACCCGTCAGGACCAGGTGCCTTGTTGGGGTCTGCGTCCTTGACATCCTTGCCACCTCCTCCATCTGAACCGGAGCTAACAATATAACATTTCCATGGGACGTAACCAACTTCTTGCACAAGAGTTCAGAAAACGTATTAGCATAATCAGATTGATTATAGAGCAGAGAGTAATACATGACCGCCTCCTCCTGAATACCACGTTGTGATTCAATCAGCTTGCCATCTGCATCCAATAGTTGGTATAGACTATTGCGATGCTGGCGAGCACGAACCAAATCATAGAAAAACTTCGAACACTTGTCTCCATCCTTGAGCCATGAGCATTTGGCCCGTTGTGCAATCTGAATTCCGTCCTGAAGCCTAAGGATATTGGCCTTCTCCCGTGCCGCTAGGGATTGGCTCATCATGTCTGTCTATAAAGCAGTCTGGACCGTTCTGAGCTCCAGTTCATTGTCAGCTACTGACTTCTGAGGCCGCTCCTTGATCCATCTCTTCAAAGCACCCTTTACATAATTAAGAGTATGTAACATGTAAAATTGAGCCGTGTCTGTAGTCACCTGTTGGAGCCCCCATGCAACTGCATCTTGATACCCCTCAGATAAGTGCCAGTTGTTGTTGTACTGGAAAGGTCTGGCCTTCCAGGCAGGCTTCTCCGTGAGCCTAACACAGATAAGAGAGTAGCTATTAGTCCCTGCAGGCAAGCCCTCTGCCACAGAGTGAGGGAACACGTTGAACCAGGCATTGTTGCTGAAAGCTCTATCCAACTGACAAGCAACTATCTTCCAAACAGCTTTGTTGGGCCAGGTCCATATATGTCCAGATCTCTCCAACCCCTGTATACCAGACTGCAACAAACATCGTTGGAAGTCATGCAAGATGGGATCCGGAACCGGCCGTCTCCCCCCTTCCTCCCTCATGTGCAAGAGAGCATTGAAGTCACCCATAAGTAAAAGAGAGAGTTTTGGACCATCAGCCAACACGCTCACATGGACGATTTCACGCCATAAATCCTCTAGCCTCCACCTATCATTGTGCCCGTATACCGCACCAAACATGAACTTGAAGCCACCTTTTTAGAGCTCCATGACTATTAATTGTTCAGACAGGAGAACCACCCTGCCATCCCAACTTCGACAATCCCACCGAACCCAGATCCTGGCTATGTTGCACAAATTGAGGTTATGCACATGTGCCCAGTACCTCGAAGTTCTCTTCACCAATATTCTTTCTGCCTTAATCTTCGTTTCCAGCAGTGCATTAATAAAACTCTGCGCAGATTTAAGACCCTCACAAATCTCCTTCCATCTGCCTAGCAAGCAAGTTCCATGAACATTCCATTAGAGAATAGACAATAAGAAATAACCATGTCCCCTTGTAATGCATCAGATTCAGCATCTGGGATAGAAACTGGATCTGCTCGACTCATACCATGTACAGCACCATTGTTTTTGTTGAGAGTATTAATGGGCTTTTAGTCCCACATCGAGTAGAATAATAGGGAGAGAGGTTAGCCCCTCCTATATAAGTGTAGCTCCACCTCAATAATAAACAAGTCAAATATTCTACTAAATTCTATTTGGTATCAGAGCCACCACCTCTCTCTCTCCACCAAACCCTAGCCGCCACCCCTCTCCACAAAACCCTAATCCTACTCCACAAAACCCTAGCCGCCACCCCCCTCACCCCCTTCCCACCTTCTCCGCCCCGCCTCTCCTCCCTCACCGCCAGCACCGCCGGCTCCACCCAGCACCGTCGGCCCCCACTGTCGCCCCACCCCCTCTCCGTCCAACGACCCCCCCTCCTTTCACGTCGACCTCCACCCCCCCGTCGGCCCTTCTCCTCCTTTTTGTCCGGCCATGCGACCTCCAGTCACAACCCGGCATAGGACATGAGGAACGGCTCTCAGAGACGCCGCTACCGCTGAAGGAGGAACAGTAGACGTGGAGAGGACGGTGACCAAAGGTGCAGACGGTCTCGATCTACCTTGTTGATGGAAAAGGAGAAGACGAAGATGATGGAAACGATCTACGGCAAGCTAACGGGCAAAGAGATAAAGGCTTTTTGGTGGACGATCTCTTCTCCAGGAGGCTGACCGAGACTAGTTCTCATCCTGCACACACAGATGTGGATCCTTCACCATACAAAATGGCGAAGTTGGAGAAACTGGAAGTAAAGTTGGAGGGTACTTCCAATTATTTGAAGTGGTCGCGTCAGACAATGCGGACTCTGAAGGCAAGCGACTTGGTGGACTATGTGAATGGCCAAACCAAGGCACCTGAAGATCACTCCTCACGGGAGTTTGTTGTGTAGGAGATCGCCAACAATGTTGTAGATGGATGGTTGACAGCCTCCTTGACCGACCAAGTGTCGGGCAACATGGAAGCAATAGAGGAAACCGGTGATATGTGGATGACGCTGAAGGACATGTACTCAGGGACGGGCAACCCTATGAAAATCTTTCAACTGCAGGATGAACTTGATAAGGTGGTCTAAGATCACACCATCTCCGAGTATGCGGATGTGCTGAAGAAGTATTGGTCAGATCTCGACCACTATGATCCCATTGGTATGGAAGATGAGCAAGTGGAACCAGCATTTGCGAAACATTACCAGAAGTTCATGGAGTATATCTCGCGACAGAGGATGATGAAGTTCCTGAAGGGGCTCAACCCAGCATTCGAGCAAATGAGGAATGTGCTACTCGCACAACCCGGATTGCCATCACAAGAGGAGGCCATTACTGCTATGGCACAAGAAAAAGCATAGTTGAAGCTGATGTCCAGCACCACTAGCACTCCGGAAGAGAAATCAGCTCTAGCAGTTTTTAACCCAAACCCTTCAGGAGGGGGAGGGTGCTACAACTGTGGAGACCCAGGATACTTCATCAGATTCTGTACGAAGCCTATGAGATGCCAGTCCAGCGGTCGTAGACGCGGCAGTGGAGGACGTAGAGGTGGCAGAGGAAGCTATGTCGGTGGCAGAGGACATTATTTTGGAGGGCACAAGACAAACCTGGCAGAAGGGGAAAGTGAGAACCAGTCATCTGATGTGACCCCTAGTGAGAGGGAGATGCTGGAAATATGGAGGAACATGAAGCTTGGAACCAGCGACAGTCACGCCAACACCGCTGGGACATCGACTCCAACCACCTCCGGGGGTAACATCACATACTATGCCAGTACAAGCACAGGTATACCTGCTCATGCCCTTGCATCTACCCACAAACCATGAAGTGTAAATTGGATAATTGACTCTGGGGCATCATGCCATATCATGGGTGCCCGTGATGAGTTCCAAGATTACACTCACCTGATGACACCTGAAAGCATTCAAACTGTTGATGGTACTGCTAGACCTATTGTGGGTAAAGGGACGGTTGAATGCACCCCTTCAATGTGTCTTACTGATGTCTTGCATGTTCCATCCTTTCCTGTTAATCTATTGTCCATAAGTGCCATTGTTCTTCAACTTGACATTCCAAAGGTTATTTTTCAGGAGAAGGGAACGGGGAGACAGTTGGGGACTGGCACTTGGCATAAAAGGCTATGGTACTTGGACAGGGGTGGACTGGATACAGCACTGGCAGCACTGGTAGATGAAGCACAATCGGAGGAGCCGCGAAGTACCGTAGAAGAAAAATTATTACTCCAACATCAGGGCATGGGACACTCTTCATTTAGTCTACTGAGTCGGATTCATTTAGTCTACTAAGTCGGATGTTTTCCTCTATGTATCAAAAAGCTAATAAGCAAAAGTTGGTTTGTGATATTTGTGAACTTGGAAAACACACCAGCAGCTCTTATATGAGTTCTGGAAATAAAAGTTTAGCTGCTTTTGATATGATACACTCTGATGTGTGGGGACCTTGTCCTACAACTACTGTTAATGATTTTAAGTGGTTTGTCACCTTTATTGACTGTCATACTCGTGTTACCTGGGTATACCTAATGAAGAGTAAGAGTGATGTCTTTGCATGCTTTCAAGACTTTCATCGCAGGGTTTCAACACAGTACGGTGCCAAAGTAAAGATTTTGAGGTCTGACAATGGAACAGAATATACCAACAAAGCCATTGAGGAGTACTTATCAGCCAATGGAATACGTCATCAGACTTCATGTGCCTATACACCAACACAAAATGGCGTGGTGGAACGGAAGAACAGGCATCTGTTAGAAGTGGCAAGGTCGATGATGTTTGCTATGAATGTTCCGAAACACTTGTGGGGACATGCCGTGTTGACTGTTGCATACCTTATCAACAGGATGCCCTCTCAGGTGTTAGGATGGAAGACACCGTTTGAGATGCTTACAGGTGAGAACAAGTACATTGTTCCACAAAAAGTATTTGGTTGTGTATACTTTGTGAAGGATAATAGACCTGCAGTAGGAAAATTGGACCCTCGGGCAGTGAAGTGTCTTTGTTGGCTACTTAGGGACTCATAAGGGATATTCTTGCTGGAGTCCAGTGGAGCGAAGACTCTTTGTGAGCATATGGATGTTACATTCAGAGAGATGGAACCATACTACCACAATGGTTCAGGTGAAGGCTCCGTATTTGGTGACACTCCTAACATAGGAGGTGTTAGGAGTGAGGGGGAGATAGTCCCAAGCGTGATTGTTGGGTCAATTACATGCCCAATTATGGAAGTTGGTCCAAGGAAAGAAGGGGGAGATAGCGAGAGTGAGGAAAGTGATGATGATGCATACAATCAGGAGGAAGGAAGTGATGCTCCAGTGCAGAGGGAGACTACAGAACAAGGGGAGGAACGAACTACAGAACTCCAAGTCTACAGAAGAAGGAAGCAGCAGTCCACTACTGTGCCTATTGCCCCTACTGTGCCAACTGTGCCATGTCCCTCGCTTAACCCTGCCCCAACTCCTGAAGATGCACCTTCCACATCGGATCCCTCCGATTCGGATGTGAATCCCTCTGATTCGGATGGTATGATCTCTCCTCCACTATCTCATATTCCCTTAAGAAGATCTTCTCGTAGTAAAGCAGGAAAATCTCCTATTCGTTAAGGTTATTAACATGATATTGCTCATTTTCTATCATACTCTAATCTATCTCCTACTTATGGAGCATTCATTGCATCGTTAGACACCACCTCTTTGAGGAAGTGTTGCCAGGAAGCGAAGGAAGATCCAAGGTGGAAAGCTGTAATGTTGGAGGAACTTGGGGCATTGGAAAGAAATGGGACATGGGAACTTGTTCCATTACCTAAAGAAAAAAGGGCAGTCGGGTGCAAATGGGTCTTCACGGTGAAGGAGACGCCAGAAGGAAAGGTGGAGCGATACAAGGCAAGATTGGTTGCAAAAGGATTCACTCAGTCCTACGGCATTGACTATGATGAGACGTTTGCTCCTGTAGCGAAGATGAGCACTGTAAGAACCCTGATCTCTCTTGCAGCCAACCATGAGTGGCAACTTCATCAATCAGATGTGAAGAGTGTCTTTCTTATGGAGATCTACAGGAGGAAGTATACATAGAGACGCCCCCTGGATTTTGCACGATGCAGTCAACAGGAAAAGTGTGCAAGCTGAAGAAATCATTGTATGGATTCAAGCAATCTCCTCGAGCATGGTTTGAAAGATTCAGAAAAGCTGTCACGGGCATGGGGTACAACCAGACTAATGCAGATCACACAGTCTTCTTCCGACATGCGAGAGGCCATGTTACCATGTACGTGGATGATATAGTGATCACAGGTGATGAGGAAGAGGAGATTATCCAGCTGAAGTCGAAACTTGCCAAAGAATTTGAAATAAAGGACTTGGGAATGATGAGATATTTTCTCGAGATCGAGGTAGCTCGAGGAAAAGATGGGGTCGTCCTCTCTCAGAGGAAGTATGTACTAGACTTGCTCACAGAAACTGGTATGCTGGAATGTCGTCCGACAGTCACTCCAATTGACCAGAAAGATAAATTGGGACAGAGGCAGGAGAGTCGGTTGATCGTGAAAGATATCAGAGACTTGTAGGCAGATTGATTTATCTGGATCACACTCGCCCTAATATCTCATTTGCTATGAGTGTAGTGAGTCGCTACATGCACGATCCAAGGAAGGGCCACATGGATGCAGTTTTTCATATTTTGAGATATCTAAAGGGGGCTTCTGGAAAAGGGATATGGTTCAAGAACAATGGACACCTTAGTGTTGAGGGATACTGCGATGCAGATTGGACAAGTTGCATGGATGACAAAAGGTCTACCTCAGGGTATTGTGTATTTGTGGGTGGTAAGCTAGTCTCATGGAGAAGTAAGAAACAGTCTGTGGTAGCTCGATCAACCGCTGAAGCAGAATATAGAGCTATGCCTCTGGGAGTGTCAGAATTGTTGTAGGTAAAAGCATTGCTGACAGAGTTGAAGCTGGACCAAGGAACACCATCGCGTCTTCTGAGTGACAGCCAATCAGCTCTGAGTATAGCTAACAATCCAGTTCAGCATGACAGAACGAAACACATCAAGATCGATCGGTTCTTCATCAAGGAAAAGCTGGAGAAAGGAATACAAAAGCTCGATCATGTTCGCTCAGAAGAACAAGTTGCAGATCGTCTTACTAAGGGGCTTAATTCATTAAGTCTCTCTAAACTATGTAACAAGATGGGGATGATTGATATCTATCGCCCATCTTGAGGGAGAGTGTTGAGAGTATTAATGGGCTTTTAGTCCCACGTCGAGTAGAATAATAGGGAGAAGGGTTAGTGTAATAGCCACCTAATAAAATATTGCTTTTATTATCTATTTCTCTATAAAAAAAAAAATTGAAGTGTTATGCACTAAAATTTTCAAAATATAATATTATCAATAATAATTGATACTGGAAATTGCTGAGAAACCCAATTTCGGGGTGGGCTTTTATGAAATGCCCACCCGCTGGATGAGTTTTATGAAATATCCAGAATTAAGTATTTTATGTTAAATATTCCAAGATTCCCTTTTAGATGCCATCCGCTGGAAACTGTTATTTTTATAATACCGAAACTACCCCTCCGCGCGAATTGGTCATCTATATGTATTTGAATTCAAAAAACTCAGATCTTGATTGCGATTTTCGTCTTCTTCTTCTTCACGGGAAATCTGAATTCCATTGCTCTCATCTTCAGCAGAGATCGCAAAGATCGTTCGTAGTTCGGTGTGCTTTTCTTCAGTCGAACTCAGATCATCGCTCGTCATCATCATCACCATCATCATCATCTTCATCGTGGAGACATTTGAAGTTTTCCGACGATTAGGTCAATTGTGGAGAGAAGATCTTTCTTCTTCTTTTCCATAAGGATTATCATCGTTTTGAAAGAAGAACGAAACTCTTTATTTCTGACAAAAATTTTCTAAAAAAAATATTCTCCGTGTTAAAACCACGGAGAATGACCATTCTCCGTGCTAAAATGACTCCGTTTTAAAAACCACGGAGAATGGCATTCTCCGTGTTAAAAACCACGGAGAATGACAATTTTCTATGGGTTTTAACACGGAGAATGCCATTCTCCGTGGTAAAGTGACGGAGAATGGCCATTCTCCGTCATTTTAGTACGGAGAATAGCTATTCTCCGTGGTTTTAACACGGAGAATGGTCATTCTCCGTCTTTTTTAATACGGAGAATGACCATTCTCCTCCATGTTAAGACGAGATTGGTCATTTGTCGAAAAAGACGGAGAATGACCATTCTCCGTTGTAAAAAATGACGGAGAATGTCCATTCTCCTGCGTTTTAACACTGTAATGATCATTCTCCGTGCTAAATTATACGAAGAATGGTCATTCTCCGTTTTATTTAACACGGAGAATGTCATTCTCCGTTTTATTTAACACGGAGAATGGCATTCTCCGTGTTTCTAACACGGAGAATAATGACCATTCTCCGTGCTAAATTAAGACGGAGAATGGCCATTCTCCGTCTAAATTATGACGGAGAATGGTCATTCTCCGTGTAATTTAGCACGGAGAATGACCATTCTCCGTGTAAATTAAGACGGAGAATGTCATTCTTCGTGTTACTAACACGGAGAATGGTCATTCTCCGTGTAAATTAAGACGGAGAATGCCATTCTCCGTGTTACTAACACGGAGAATGACCACCCTCATGCAAAATTAACATTTTTTGTGTTCTAACACGGAGAATGGTCATTCTCCTGCATTTTATGGTTAGCTGAAACTTTGGAGGGCCATAACTTTTGACTGGGAGGTCGAAACGAGGTCCCGTTTGTCGCAAAATGAGCGTATCGTCGAGGAGACTGAAAGTAACGGTTTCTCCGTTAGACGGCCTTTCGAAATTTTAGAATCGCAAAAAAATGATGTTTGGACCTCCGTTTTAGCACTTTTGCCGTTTGTCTCGGCCTTTCCGAAATTTTCCGACGAGTTTTTGAAGATTTTTTAGGAGAAAACCTAGATTCGAAAGTGAGCAGCGTATGGAAGAAGATGAAGTATCGAAACATTTTTTTAAGAGCAGTTTCGTGGGTGTTTTCAATAAATTAAAAGAAAGGGCAAAAGGGTCATTTGGAACCCGCTTTGGATAAGTTTCTCTAATTCTGGGCACGCGATGAAAGTTTTTTTAGCGGTGGGTTTTACATAAAACTTTTTTAGTTTTTGGGCATTCCATAAATTCTCCCTAATTGATAACCACAATAACAACAATAAATATTATATATATATATATATATATATATATATATATATATATATATATATATATATATATATATTGCACTTTGACCCAAGGTAAAATTTTGCAATTTTACAATTTACTTACCAACTCATTAGGGATTAGGTGTCCACTTGTGTGAATAGGTGGCACTTATATGAGATTAGGTGTCAAGTTCCTAGAATAGGTGGCACATAAATTGCCACATGGCCTTGGTACATGAGAAGAAAACCCTCTTCTCATGACACCTAAACCCTTCCCTCTTCTTCCACCTCTATTTCTTCTTCCTCTCCTTCCTCCCAAAACCACACACACACATACCACCTTCTCTCCTCCCTCTTGCTACATACTGCTGCTACTGCTGCTACATTTTGCTGCTATTGCTGTTGTCGCGGCTCCCGCTGCCGCCGACCGCCGACCATGCCGCCGCCGCCGGCCACCCCGTTGCCGGCTACCATCGCCCCCAGCACCTCCTTCATCTCCTCCTCCTCTTCCACTTCTCAAAACCTAGGTAAAAACCCCATTTTTCTCTCCTTTTTCTTTCAATTTCAGATTTAGGTTAAAATCGGGTTATATTTATAATTCAAAATTTTTATTTGGGTTATGCTAGGAAAGGTTGGGAGAACAATTAGGTCTTCATCCAACCAAGGCAAGTCTCTTCCTTCTTCCTCTTGAAATTTTCTCTAATTTGACTTTTCAAATTTCTTAATTAATATGGTTTAGCTACAATTTCTGAAATATATGAAAAAATTATGATAAATCCCAATCTTATGAAGACATGATATTAATATAGACATTAAATTTGGGGAAAACCCGTTCATGGACACAATAAATCTATATACACATAATTTGGGACACAATGTGTAGGATACAAATAAATGGACACTTCGATCCAAGTTATTTGTAAATATATATATAAATATGAAGATGTGTGGACACAACCTATGAGTCGCATACATACATGGACACCTATATATCATGATATAGTTTATGGACACAACACATGAGTTATATTTTCATGAAAACTTAAATTAAATTTTGGTACCACTTATGGGCAAAATCCCTATACTTGTTTAATATTTAGCAAGTTGCAATAACTCAAGAAAATTTTATTACTTGCTTATTTACTTGCTAAGGTAAGAAAGTCTATATTTAATCACATTTTATATACAATGCTTGCGTGAGTTCCGGTGTTTTGAGGGTTGCTCCACCGAAGGGGTCGGCATACCCATTATTATCATATTTGTCCATTGAAAATTTTCGGAATCAACGATTACAAAGGAGACTCTGCCGGAATTTTTGAAAAATTCCAGAGTTGGTCATTTTTGAAAGTCGAAATGGTTAAATCCTAGTCCCTAATTTTATCAAATTTTCTAATATAAACATAACCCTGAAATCCTTGAAAGTGTTGCCTTAGGCATACAAATTCTAGTTTGACATTTTATTCCGCTAAGATGGAATCTCCTACTTAACTTTATTCTCGTTTAATGTGTGTTCTCTATTACACGAAAAACGAGATACAAAATTGAAATGTACTTTAACCAAGTTACATTTTGGTAAGAATTGCATTTAGGATGGGAGAGAACTCTGGATCACACCTTCGAAATTTTTGCAATATTATATTTTTACAAAACTGATCAGTTCCTGTTATAGGCATCCGTACGGCCATACGATGTCCGAGGTGAGACTTAGCTCACTTTTCTGTTTCATGTTTTCCATTGGATTCCGAATTCCCGAATTCGGCCATGTAATATCCAATGTAGCCTGGTTCCGATATTCTTGAAAAATTTTAAGTCATACGACAATTGTTATAACACTTGATTCCAATATCTCGAAAAATAACTCATGTGTTATCTTGTTTATATCACATCATTATGTGATTCCTGATACTGGTAGGACGGATAAATCTAAGCACCGCCCATTCAAGTATAAACCTGATCCCGGGTAAATGGGATTATTGTTGAGAAAATAGAAGTTGTGTGATCCAGAAGCGTTTCTCTAAATATTGCATTTGTATACAAGATTTGTCTGAGGTTTACGCATTTATACCTGACACATGAATTCTTTTGGGAAAAGATCCTAATACTATAAGAAAATTTTTATTTAGTAAATCTACTTTTAAAATTATCTTTTTCCTCCAGTTCAATTTCGATAATTTTATCGTCTTACCTTACCTTACTTATCTCATTTCCTTGACTGAGGACTTGCTCGTCGTATTGACGACCTAGTATTGTTCACTAGATTTGTAGACATACTCTCAAGGAACTGCTACGACAAGTTGAAAGGAAGCTGGAGAGCAAGAACGAGATTTTACTTTTGAAGGCAATTATGTTGAAATCGGAATACTCTCTATTCCATTAATTCAGGTATACTTTTATATATTGGGTTAATTGTTACACTGGGTAGAGTAGTTCATTTTCCTATTTATAGCTTAGAATGTCCCTTGTAGAATAATATTGATTTTATTATACAAGATTATGACCTGTGATAATCTATCCTAGAGCCTTACAGGCGACAATCGCGAATACGGGAGTATTCATATGTCGCGTAGCCTGGGGATGGTGTTACGTACTCGGCTCGCCGTATTCTGGGAGCGGGGCGTGACAATTAGCCTCTCCTATATAAGTGTAGCTCCACCTCAATAATAAACAAGTCAAATATTTTACTAAATTCTATTGTTTTCATCCGCCGATTGCAGCAGAAGTAGCTAGCCCATGCAGGGTTGTCTATACATATATCCTCATCAATACCTCCAGGCAAAGAGGTCGCACGAGAAGACTCCTCGCGTAATGGTCCAGCATGACGCTTTCTACTTGTAACATCCCAACCTTGGGGGTCTCATAACAATAGGTGCCCCTGACATACCCCTTGTAACCATCCCATGTTGTGCTTGAAACACAATCAATTGTCCTTGTGCAGCCTCCCTACTATCATCCACACGAAATCCACCACTCCCAATACTGACGGGAGCTACATCTACCGTTGCCTCTGTCACTATGTCATCAACTACATCGTCGTGTATACTTGCACTCCTATCTTCCGTGCTCTCACCTCCAGCACGACTCGAAGAAGCCAACTGAGTATGGCGAGCAGCTGATGTAGCGAGTGTATAAGCCGAAGAATCATGACCAAAGCAAGCACAACTGCTACATCAAGGGGGAACCCATTCATACTCCACCGCTTGTGTGAGAGTACCTCGCCTGATGGAATCTCATATTCCAGCACCCGTGAAAGGTCACGCCATGCTCCAATCTCCACAAACAGACAAGCATACATCAGCTGGGTACAGTATGCTGTAGCATCATCTGCCTTGATAGGGTTGCCAATTAGACTAGCAAGCCTCATCAGCAGCGGTACACTCCAGTATTTGATAGGGAATGCAGGGAACCGTATCCATACTGGCACCGCATGAAGAACATTCTTCTCGCATGTTGACTCCGGGATCCACTCCTTTATTATAATGAGACGACCGTCAAATGTCCATGGCTCCCCTGTATAATGCGTTCAACATCGTCATATAGACCAAATTTGGCAAAGTAAAAGCCATCCTTCCTAGTAAATATCTCCATACTACCCTTTGGTCCCCAGACCCTGTGGACATAAGCACGAATCTGGCCATAAAATGGCTTGTCACCAAGCACATATAAGATGAGCGTATTCTTCCAGTATTATGTCACCTCCTCTATCTCCTCCGCTGGGAATGAAGCACGGTAGCATCGTCCACCTTTATCGGCGCCACAAAGTTTATCCCCATAGCCGAGGGAGACGTGCTTGGGCGACAAATGTCCGCCCACGATTTACTGGCAACCGAGGTGCTTGTTGTCTCCGTCCCAGAGTTACCACTCCCCTCCGGACCTCCCAGGAATCGGGGTGCTTGGATATATATATATATATATATATATATATATATATATATATATATATATATATATATCCAGAGATGAAGGATCGGGCGACCACAGGCGATGGCGATTGGGCGAACCCTAGGGGATCTCTCCCCTGGGACCCGGCGTGGCCGGAATCATGTCGGCTCGTAGCGTCGACAAACTGCACGGGGGCGTGGCCCCAGGCGGCGGCACGCCGACCGGCGAAAGCACGGGCGCGATCACCGACGAAGATGCAAGCGTTGGCGGATCACGGGGTGGCGGATCGGCTGACGGTGGTAGAGGCAGTGCCCTGGGAGGGGGCGCGGCTCTGAGGTGCCTCGGGGAGAGCTCAGGCACGACCCCGGGGGGGCGAAGGCCCGGGTCGGGCCTGCGGGGAGCTTTCTGCAGGAGAGGCGGCCATTGTTAGCGGTCGATCGAGGGACAGAGCGGCCAGGGGCGGAGGCAACGTAGGTGACGTCGGACACGGTAATCGACGGGATCAGAACAATACGGACACGGAGGAGGATGCGGGATGGACAACGGTGATTAGAAGGCGTAACCCCAAAGGGGATGGCGAGGCACGTCGGATAGGTGGGGCCTCGAGAAGCGATCACCATAGGGGTAGCAACCATCGACAGGTGACACGGAGACATGTTGGCAGAGCAGGACCTGGGGTGGCTAGGAGGCAGGATAGTGAGTTCTCGCCAAATGCCGAATAACGTTTTCATACCACATGTGCCTCAACAACAACGATTGTCGGCTGCTGATAAGGGCAAGAAGGTTGCTGGAGAACTACGCAAGCAGGTTGCTTGAGAACTACGCAAGGCCGGGATCCCGAAATCCTACGCTGCTATTCTGAGTGGAGGGGTAAATAATATGCCGAAGCAGATGTTCTATGTTCAGCCGAAGATGGTGGACAAAATACTTCGCGCGACCTTGACGGAGGAAGATCTCGCTGAGACCACGGACTACTGGCGCAACTCAGTCATTTTATATGTGCTTGGCCCGAGACCATTCTATGGGCAGATCCGTGCGTATACGACGCGAGTTTGGAGGCCGAGAGGCGGTATGGAGTTTTTCTCACGAGAAAATGGCTTCTATCTCGTGTGTTTCTGCTTGCAAGTGGACATGGAGCATGTTTTTCAGGATGGACCGTGGACCTTTGATGGTAGACTTATTATCATGAAAGCATGGACACCGAATCGACCTATAAGCGCAAGGTACTCCTTACCGTTCCTATCTGGATCAGACTACCGGGGTTACCGGCTAATCACTGGAGTATTTCTATGATGATGAAAATTGCCAGTGTCATTGGCAAGCCAATCAAGACCGATGAACCTGCTGCGTACAGAACCCGTATGGGCTATGCACGGATCTTTGTCGAAATAGAAGCAAGCGTTGATCTTCCTCCTTTTGTTGAGTATGAGGTGCCTTCAGGTGGGATCTTCCGTCAGACTGTGCAGTATGAGTTTGTGCCACCAGTTTGCTGCCATTGTAAATGCTTCGGTCATCCTTCAAAGGGTTGTCCTGTTGGGGAGGCCGGAGGGTCCATCGGTGATAGGGGAGGGCAGGGGGAGATTGATACCCATGAAGATAGAGGGCTACGTGATGGTAGTAGGGAACCTTGTCTTCAGGAGGCAGTCACCTCAATGATGGAGGGGCTGCAACCCAACATGGAAGGGGCCGTTGTTGATCATGTTAATCCTTTCTCTCAATGGGCAGATCGGGTGATGCAGACTCATGGAGGAGTGATCGATGATGGAGGCCACCCCGATATTGAGGTGGGAGCCGAAAGTGGAATGGAGATGGATAGAGACGGGCAGACCATGAGGGGGGCTGCGACTAATGTCGTGAGTGGGTTTACCCCTGGGCATACTATTGTTTTCCAGTCCAGGCGACACAAGTCACGCTCGGGATAGAAGGTGATAGAAGATAGCAACAACCAGCCGAAGGAAAGCACAAGCAGGAAGCGCCGAGCGGTAATATTTAGAGAGGATGGAGGGCAAGACACGGTTGGGACATCGACAATGGGCACTTCAGATCTTTATATAGTTAATCCCAGATGGAATGACCATTATGAAAGTGGTGGTGGTCTCAGCGGGTTTGGCCCCCTCTTGAGGCGTATCCGGAGGTTGCGGAGGCTGAAGGTCAGATGGAGCACGCTACTTTCCCAAATGGCGGCTCTGGAGATGTTGAGGGGCCATCTTATGGATATTAAATTTATATTTTAGCTTGGAATGTCCAAGGTGCGTGGTGCGTGTGTGATTGGGAGATGGAAGGAGATCAGAGAGGTGTTGAGACGGGAAGCATGTTCCATTGTAGCGTTACTGGAGACTAAAATAAAGTATCCTAGACTACTACAACACAGGACCCAACATCAGTGATGCCAGGTGCATAACTCGGAGGTAGGAGGGGTGGCGCATATCTGGGTGAGCTGGGACAGCAAAAGCTGGGCTGGACAGGTAATTCATTTGTCAGAACAACTGATTGTTGTCCCATTCACTAAGAAGGGAGGATGGCTTTCATCTTAGAAGCGGTGTATGGCAACAACAACAGGCGGCTTCGGGAGGCTTTATGGGAGGAGATCTATCAAGTTAGTATTGTAGCTAAGAATCAGTTCCATTTGCCGCTGTTGTTGATGGGGGACTTTAACGCCCTCCTTTTCAGTCACGAGAAAGTGGAGGGTCGATGTGTTCCAGATGGAGTGTTGCAGGACTTCCAACGTTGCCTTCTGCGATATGGTCTGCATGTAGTTGAGAGAACGGGTCACATTTGGTCATGGCACAATAAAGCTACCCACAAACGAGTTGCTTGTCAACTTGATCGTGCTTTGGGGAATAGGGAGTGGTTTACTATGTTCCCTGATGTGGTTGCTGAGTGCCTCCCAGCAGGCACGAGTGATCATTCGCCAGTTCGCATCCATCTGTCGACGGTTGCCCCCCAAAAGGCACGTCCTTTTAGGTACAACAACAAATGGAGCTGCATGAATGATTATGCGGAGATTTTCCAGGCTGGTTGGGGCGCTCCTGTTGAGAGAAATCCCCAATTCCGCATGGTTCAGCGACTGAAGCTGGTGAAGGCCGGACTGAAATTCTGGGCGAGAGGGTCACGCCATACCCCTCACTGACAAGGAGGACCAGCTTAGGGAGGCACGGGTAGCTTTGCAGGAGGACATCCTCAATAGTGACCTTGCAACGGCAGAGCAGGATCTTTGCAGGGAGATAGGGACTACGCACACTGGAAGAGATTGATCTGGCTCAGCGAGCCAAATGTAGCTGATTGCGTGATGGTGACAAATGCTCCAAGTTCTTCTACGATATCATTCGGACCCGCCAACATCGTAATCACATTTCAAAGCTATATGGAGTAGATGGCAAAGAGGTGGTCAACGCTAATGCATTACAGGAGGAAGCAGTCAGGTATTACACTGAGCTTTATAATCAAAATTCCTATTTATCTGACTTTCCGGAGATTGTATGCAAGAAAATAGTTACCCCACTGGGTAACAATGTACTGCGGGCACCTGTGACGATGGAGAAGATTGAAGCTATTGTGCGTCATACGGACCCAAATAAGCCTTCTGGCCTGGATGGTTTTGGGAGTCACTTTTATAAAGTCCTTTGGGATATTCTGAAGGAGGAGGTTCTGGAGATCGTCAACGACTTCTTCGACAACGGCAAGCTGTTTAAGGAGCTCAACCATACCTTTTTTACTTATCCCGAAGAAGGAAGGAGCGACGTCTCTCAGCGATTTTCGTCCTATCTTCTGCTGCAATTTTCTTTATAAAATTATCACTCACTTGATGTGCAGACGCATGGAGCGGATTATGCAGGACTTGGTGTCTAGCAACCAAGCGACTTTTGTGAAGGGACGGTCTATTGCTGATAACAGCTTGCTTGCCCATGAGTTGATTCGGGACTTCAACAAACCTGGAGGAGATAAAGTTTGTGTCAAGCTTGATCTGCGAAAGGCATACGGCTCTGTCAATAAGGAGTTCGTGTGCCATATTATGCTTGCTATCGACTTCGATCATACTTGGGTGGATAGGGTTCGGGTCTACATTTTCACTCCCTCGTTTTCAGTACTAGTCAGGGGCCAGTCGTATGGCTTCTTCAGCAGTTTAAGAGGGCTTCGGCAAGGGGATCCGCTATCGCCATACCTCTTCACCTTGGTCATAGAGTTTTCACATCTTTCATGGATGTGGCGATCCATAGGCGTTAGATTACCCCGATGTACAAGCGAGTGTATCCTCAGGTATTCCATCTTATCTATGCGTATGACTTGCTGGTCTTTCTGATACCTTTGCGACGTGGGATTGAGGCTTTGAACTCGATTATGGAACGGTTTGGCTTACTGACTGGTCTACAGCTGAACAAGGATAACAGCATGGATTATTTCAACAGGCATTGTCAGCAGAAAGAAGAGAGGGCTTTACTTCTTTGTGTTGAGAAAGGAGATCTACCAGTCAAATATTTGAGAATCTCATTGTCTATCAACTATGCCAAAGAGGTCGAATGTCAAAGTCTGGTGGACTATGCACAACGCCGATTGGAGGGGTGGCATGCCCAAAGCTTATCCTTTGGAGGGCGCATTGAGCTGGTTCAATCCGTTATTTATGCCATTCTCCGATTCTGATTGCAGACACTCATGCTTCCGATTGCGACCCATAGTAAAATTGAAAAACTATGTGCTGACTTTATATGGAGAGAAGACTTACACTCTATAGGATGGACGACTCTCTGCAGACCTCGGGAGTGGTGTCGGTCTGCAGTCCTTACGGACCCAGCGTGAGACTGCGGGACTGAGACAAGCTTGGCGATTTCTTGCCCAGGATTCCTTGTGGACGGTTTGGTTGAAGGGGAGGTATTTGAAGGACCAGACATTCTGGGAGACCCGAAACAATAGCAACGACTCTGTTACTTGGAAGAACTTACTCTCTCACCGTACTATGTTGAAGGAACTTATTTCCAGAGTGATGAAAGATGGAGAAACTATTGATTTGTTGGATCAACCATCAGAGCTTGGCGGATCGAGTAGGATGACAAGCGTTGCCGGCGACGGGAAGGAGACCTCGGGTGAGTGCTATTCTACGGGAGGGTGCATGGAGAGCGGATCTTCACCCTATAACACGACAGTTTCATCAGGAGATTGAAGAGGTCCAGGTGGATTCTCAAAGTCCGGACAGGGACCGATGGGTGTGGACGAATACTAGACATCACATTTTTCCCCAATCAGTTATTTATGCGTCCATTAGGGAGGTTCACCCTCCTATCGAGCTGGCCCCGGTGGTATGGACCAAGAGGGTGGCCTCCAAAATGCAATTTTGTCTATACAAACTTTGCCTTGGGAGGTTGTTTACTCGGGATCGCCTGGTGAGGTTTGGTGTACAGGTTCCGTCGCTATTGTGTGAGCTGTGCAAACAAGATCGTGAATCTATGGAGCACATCTTCTTTAGATGTTCGTTCTCATCATCCATTTGGCAACATCAGTGCTCTCACCGTTTCTTGAAGTTATTTGGATAAGGATTTGACTATATTTCAAAAAATAATAACCTATTCTTCTTTTCCTTCCTTTTATTTTTCAGGGCCGCCGCCACTGATCTTCTTGGAATATGTTGGGTAGTGGTAGCAAATAACTCCTATATCGCTATTCCCTATATTATTTTTCTTTTTAGGGCTTCTATTTAATTTTATTGGAATTTCAATAAATGATAACGGAAAAAACTTTGATACAGTAGGGGTATCAAAGTTTTGATACCCCTATGTATGACATGTGGGCCCCTCCTGCTTTGTAAAACGTGTACACATAAATTTTGAGAGGACCCACATGCCATACATAGGGGTATCAAAACTTTGATACCCCTACTGTATCAAAGTTTCTCTCAACGATAACTTACATGTCTCTACTTTGGCATCAAGACTTCACCAGTAGTTATAAGAAATAAGAAATGATATTTCTCGGACATCACGAATATTAAATAATTAGAGAGAGAGACCTGCGATTAGAGCTTCTAATGATGGTGGAGAAGAAGCAGCAGCTGGAGAGCTTTCGCTAGTCGTTGCTGGCGTCGGTGATTGGTTTAGGTCTCTTGAAGCGTCGCCACTCTGAGATTGGCCCATCGAGCGAGAAAAAGAGGGGGACGAGAGAGGGGAGAGGGGAGGGTTTAGAGGCTTCTATTTGGTCTACCGTCGTCTACCAAGAAGCCCTTTTTTTTTGGGCTGTAATCGCACATATAAATTCCAAAAACATTGGTCCAGACTAAAGATCCACAAAACATTGGTCCAGACTAAAGATCCATCGTAGGGGTGCAACTCGGGCGGGTTGGGTCGGGTTTGAGCCCAACCCGATAGATCATAAGCCTAGCCCAAGCCCAATCCCGATCCGACTTCGGGTTCAACATATGAAGCCCAAGACCAAGCCCGGAGGATCGGGTTGGGCTCGGGTTGGGTCGGGTCCATTGGGTTTATCGGACTCTAATATGATATTTGAAATAATTTTAAACAAGAGTAATATTAAATGCATAATCAAATAGCAATAAAGCCTCAATCATTACAAAATAAAACTGAAATGAGATTTAGGACAAGGAATTGAAGAGTTTAGGTGAAAAAAATTATAGTTTAAACTTTTTATTTAAGTAGTATGAAACAATATATATATAAATTATATATACGTCGGGTTTCGGGTTCTTCGGGTTACCCAACACATGAACCCAAGCCCAACCCGATTTTTGATCGGGTTCAAATATTTTAATCCGAGCCCAAGCTCAAACCCGAATATCTTCAACCCTAACCCAACCCATTAACGGGTTTACCCGATCGGGTTCGGGTTTAGCCCGCCCGAGTTGCACCCCTAATCCATCGGGTCTGTTCGGATTGGAGGGAGAGTTAAGTTGGGGGTGTTTAATAACTCTTGTTTGGATTAGATGTTTTGAATGAAATAATGATTAATAAAAATATGATAGTTACCAAAATAATCTTATTATATATGTCATAAAATTAAATTTTATTGAAATTTTAATTAGAACTTGTCAAAATAACTTCACAAATTAAGAAGCTACGGATTAACATGTCGAGAACAAGAAAAAAAAATTATGATATTTTATAAACAAATAAGGGATATTTATGACTTTTTAAACAAAATTCCTCAATCACCCTCGTTAACCCTCCGATTTGGGGGTTAAATAAATGGACAAAAGAGGGTGAAATAAACCCTCACTTAACCCTCTATAACCCTCCCTCCTAAACCCCTACCCTCAAACCAAGCATGGTTTTATTTTTCCCTCACTTAACTTCCTCTCACTTAACTCTTTTAACCCTCAATCCAAGCAGACCCTCCCCAAGAAGAAAGGTATGGCCTTGGACCAATGCCACTCAGCAATAGCAACTGAGGACTTCCAAGGGCACCAGCTGCTAGCATCACTTCACCATTTTCTCGCACCATTGCATGGTGAAACTGTCCCATTTGATCACGATAAACCACCCCGATTACCAATAGCCTTGACCTGGAATACTGTTTGTTAAGTGGAATAACTAGTGAATTACAACTCTATTGTACCGCAATTGGTGCATTGGTCTTTGCATTATTAATGCTTTTTGCCGGTTGGTTCCATTATCACAAAGCCGTCCCAAAATTGGCTTGGTTCCAAGACGTAGAATCCATGTTGAATCACCACTTAGCGGGATTATTAGGACTTGGGTCTCTTTCTTGGGCGGGACACCAAATCCATGTATCTTTACCGATTAACCAATTTCTCCAAGGGTCTGCTTGGATTGAGGGTTAAAAGAGTTAAGTGAGGGAAAGTTAAGTGAGGGAAAAATAAAACCATGCTTGGTTTGAGGGTGGGAATTTAGGAGGGAGGGTTATAGAAGGTTAAGTGAGGGTTTATTTCACCCTCTTTTGTCCATTTTTTAACCCCCCAAATCGGAGGGTTAACGAGGGTGATTGAGGAATTTTGTTTAAAAATTCATAAATGCCCCTTATTTGTTTATAAAATATCATAATTTTTTTTCATTTTTTCTTGTTCTCGACATGTTAATCCGTAGCTTGTTAATTTGTGAAGATATTTTGACAAGTTCTAATTAAAATTTCAATCAAATTTAATTTTATGACATATATAATAAGGTTATTTTGGTAACTATCATATTTTTATTAATCACACTCTCACTTAAAACCTCCAATCCAAGCAAGAGTTATTAAACACCCCTCACTTAACTCTTCTCCAATCCAAGTAAGGTTCTATGTATTGACTTTACTCCCCCTCGCTTAACTCTTCCTCATTTAACCCCACTTAACCCTGCTTATTTTTTCCCCTCAGGGTCTAACTCGGACCAATGGTATACCGTCATGTGTTCTCGGTTCACACGCACGGTCGTTCAGTCAATCTGTATGGCATAGCTGTTCTAAAAAGATCTATCAATATTTTCAGCTACATTAGTATTTTCGAAAAGGGAGGTACCAATAATTAGGCTAATATCCAAAATTATATTCAAAAATTAATAAATTGCAACTAAATATCATAAACTATAACAAATTTGTAGTGTTGCTACTATGAACTTTCAAATTTTGCAACTTACTTTCATAAATTTTCAAGTTTGCAAACTAATGTCATGAACTATTGTAAACCCCTGACCTTTTATTTGCTAATTAACCTAAATTAACTTTATCTAGTTTAAATTCAAAACTAAATCATAATTATCATTTTTTTTCTTAAATTCTCATTTCACTCCCAAATTCAGCTCAATTCCATCACTTTCACTCACTCAAGTCTCTTACATTCCCTCAATGTCAGGGGCGGCCCTGGCCCAGGGCAGGCCGGGCGACGGCCCAGGGCCCCTTGATGAAAATGGGCACCAACATGAAATTATTCATAATAGAACTAATAAGTATCATGTATCTTTTTTAATACAAAAAGTATTGTGGTGTAGTGGTTATAATGCTAGGCTTATATTTAATAGGTCCTTGGTTCAAATCTTGACTACACCAGATTTTTGTTTTATTTATACTTTTTTTTTATATTATGTATGAGAGTCCATTTTGGAAGTTTCGTCTCGGGCCCCCCAATTGCTCAGGGCCGGCCCTGCTCAATGTCAAGCTCACAAACACCTCTTTCCTTTTCATACTCACCATGCTCATTTCCCTCACCTCCATGTATACAGCACTCCTACCCCTTACTCTCGTACTCCTACCGAGCCCCAATCTCCCCCTCACTCTCCTTGCAATACACCATACGTCACGTCCCGGTTTTGTCGAATCAATAATTTATCACAGGACGTGATATCGTACAAGTCTAAGTTGTGCTTGTACAAGGTATGAATGTGCATATTGAGTAAACTATCTCAAGAATAAGGTTGAAGTAGCAGAAATAAGCAAAAATTTGATAAGCACATATATGTGAAGAGTGATTCTTTTTATTTATAACTTGCAGCAAAAAAGAGAGATTTCATTAAAAAACCATCAATCCCTAACACAGCCATCTCCCAACCCATTCGAGCCCTCTTCACACATCTTCTTCTTCATTTTCTTCTCAATCTTCTACACATCGAAACCACAGCCCTTCCTCTACTCTTCTACAACCATCACCATCTTCAATACCACCACCTCACCAATTTCTCCCTCCATTTTCCCTCACTGATTCCCGCACCCGTGCCTGCCGGTGCCGCCCGCGGCAATTACCACCGTCGTTGGCCGACCATCCAACCACCCCTTCACCGTCGGCATTCCCTTCGCTGACCTCCAGCTCCATCACCACCATCATCTTCATCTCTATCCTCACCACCATCATCAAACCAAACCCTAATCCCTCTCTTAAAAAAAGAGAGAGAAGAAGATGATGATGAAGAAGAAATTGGAAGAAGAAGAAGGAGAAATTAGAGATTAAGGCTCAAGCCCTAACCCCCAATTTCAAATCCCTAATTTTTTCAAGGCAAGCCCTCTCCCATCTCTTTTACTTAATTCCATTTTGCCTATTGTCATATTTTTATTTGGATTTAATTCCTTTATATGTATAAATCTGGAATTATATATATATGTCTTGAAGAGAAGACTCGGACACGTGTATTGGCAGCAATACAGACACGTGGACACGATATATTAGGAATGATAGTCCGGACACGCGAATCGATTATGATTCGGATACATGGGTATATTTGAAATTAACCATGGACATGTATTATTGGTAGTATTTCGGATGCACCGATATGATACTAGGACACAGGTTGAACACAATGATACTCCTTAGTATCGAATCGGTGTATTGAGTAGAATTAATATATGCAATATTTATCATTCATGGTTATGAATATATATGTATATGTAAAATAATTTTTATATGAGTATGTCCTATACGATTTGGTATCATAGAAATTGGGAAGTGGCATAGAATACAATTATAGACGAGAATCGATTTAAATAAATATATAACATATTTATACTTTATTTTGAAATCGTATATATATATATAGCCTTGTCAGACACGGCATCATAAATTTATATATATTATATATATTTGTATATCCAAACTTGTAGTCCTATATGGGTCAAATGTATAGGGCTTGATACATGGACATCCTATATATATATATATATATATATATATATATATATATATATATATATATATATATATAGCCTTTTAGATTCCGATATTGAACCATAACCTAGAATTTGGATTCATTAACAAATTAATATCTTAGAAATGGAATTTTTGATATCAAAGGAAAAGAATATTAAGGATATTACTATAAGGATATCCATAGTATACGAATTGACCGTATCGATCCAAAATTGGACTTTTGGTCCAAGAAGGAACTAATGAGTTATAAATTTAACATCTAATGGGGTTAGGAATGATCATTACGACATTTTAGGTTAAGAAATACCTAATACTCTAACAAGGATTTATTTGGTTAAATGGTATTAGAGCATTTTGGTCCAAAAGTGGACAATAGGATTTCTTTGGTCAGGTCAAACAAGAAATTTAACACATATGTAGATTTGAATTAACAATTTGACTTTCCTAGATGGAAAAACCTAGGTGAATTAGAAGGGTATCAACAGTACAGAGTTGTCTTAGGCGTAACGGTTTAATTTTTTAGTATTTTAGCCATTTAGAGTAATTTAGTTTAAATTCAGCAGGAAATCTGAGTACATGAATAAGATAGATAATCGATGAACAGTAAATAATATAAGTGTTTCAGAGCACAAGATGGTTATGTGATCGGTTTAGGTTATACATGATTATTCTACGGTAACTCGATTATACGTGAAGACATAATCGACATATACATGACTACACTAGATGGATGTAATCACATAACCACTTCTACTCCCCGCCCCGATCAATACAAAAGGATCCGATCACGTTACGTTACGTACATGATTGTTGTTTATACATGAAGTACATGTGAGAACATGAGAGTACATGAGAGCACATGAGTGTACATAAATAATACGAATACAAGGAGTATATGATGTACATGATAGAATACATGAACATGAAATACCCGATGCACCCGATAAGGGGATAACATCTCATGACAAGATCCATATAGTACTGGTCCATGATAACAATGTGTCAGCATCAAGTAAAGTAGTCTAGAGTAGGCAATATAGATACTATCATGAATGAAAACTAATAAAGAATGTACTCGCCTGATATCTTGAGCAACTGGTGTGTATCGGTGTCCGAACTGGAGTCATAGAGACCTATGATATGAATTACAGGTTACAGAGTATTCTAAAGTAACAATAGAGTTAAATGTGCTATCTACATGCTGCTAAACCATTTCTAGGTCAAAAAAGTCAACCTTGGGTTTTGGACTATGTGGACTATTTAGTGTTCAGCTAATGAGATACAACCTACATTCAAACTTAGATTTTGCCTAATTGGGTTTTGGACTATGTGGTCAATTTTGCCTAAACTAGGGTTTTGGACTATGTGGTCAATTTTGCCTAATCTAGGGTTTTGCCTAATGAGATACAACCTACATTCAAACTTAGATTTTGCCTATTTAGTGTTCAGCTAATGAGATACAACCTACATTCAACCTTGGGTTTTGGACTATGTGGTCAATTTTGCCTAATCTAGGGTTTTGGACTATATGGACTATTTAGTGTTCAGCTAATGAGATACAACCTACATTCAAACTTAGATTTTACCTATCATATAGTTTAACTTATGATACCATACACAAGCACTATGACACACCCACCATCCTTATATACATAGTATAGGTATATACATTACACATGTGTATCTAACTGATAAAATACACACACATACACACACACACACACACACACACACATATATATATATATATATATATATATATATATATATATATATACACACATATATCCCTTATTACCACATATATAAAGTATATTTCCTAACTCTACACTACAACTGACATTACCCTATCTATATGCATAAGATATCCCAATGAATGATCCTAAGTCCAAGCATGGACTGGACTGGACAAAAGATATTCAAATGGACTGAAATAGGCATGAAGTTCAAATCTACACATTACCTAAATGTAGGCAGCAAGGAGATATATAGTGAACTATAAGGAACTCTATGATTGATCACCAAAGGACAGGTTTTAAGGAGTATGAAGACTGAACCACAATATGCAGGCTGCATACTCAAAGCAAGTAGTGGACTGTAGCAAGTTAGGATATTGATCCTAACATATCCTAAACTGAGCACAATAACAATGAGATGCCTGAACAGAACAAGGGACATAGCTAATAAGATGTTCCAGTAAAATGGACAATACATGCAAAGCAATGAACTAAAATTCATATCCTACATTAACACCCCCATGTCCGATCCCAACTGAACATCAAAACTGAACTCAACATTAAGACTAAACAGGACAGCAAGCTATTGACAGAACAAAATATCTGATACTCAAGGGTTTGGTGGTCTAATCCCTTGATATGAACTGGACTTAAACCTCCTAAATGAGATTGAATCAAAACCATACCAACTGAACCTATGTTCATTTCTGAACAAAGGACAGTGACTAATCAAAAGAGAAGTAAGAGGACAACATATGGAGGGGGACAGACATGATATGCATAGGGGGATACATGAGTGGACTGTACAATTAGAATCTGTGGGGACCTGAACATATATCCATGTGGACAGAACATATATCCTTTCATATGACTGAATCAATGATGCAGGAGGTTAAAAATCAAATGAGAGTGGTCAGTACCAAGTTAATATCTGGACATCAAATTGACCATGGGCTGCCATAGACTAACCTATCATAACAGAACAGTTGTAAAAACATAGGACAGAACATTTGAATGTACAGAACATTCAAATAGGCAGATTTTATCAAAAACAATGAGCAGAGATTTTAAGGAAGCAATGTTCAGATCAGAGTATTCTCAACTGGTCAGGTAGTAGGCAGTGGACTATTGTAAGAACATGATGTAGTGATGCATTCGACTGAACAGATAGGAGAGTGGAACTAATGGTATGTCAATTGTGGACAGCAGGCAATACAAATTTAGGGTTTAGGATATCAAAGACAACACACACACACACACACACACACACACGCACATCCAATGACTGAACATGATAGATGCATATGTGCAGGACCAACATTCAACTCATATCTGAACATTATCCATAAGGAAAACAGATCAGTACAATGGGGCTCGACTGATCAGTAATAGAAAGTAGAACAAATGTTGTAGTGCAAATGCAATATAGTGGATGGCATGAAAATTGATGTCATATTGGAATGTACAATAGAGGAATGCAGGAAAATGCATACAAGGTCTGAACCTATAACTAATGCAGGCAGGAAAGATCCAAGGGACAATACCATAGACCGAACAGGAACATAATATAGATGTCTGAACCTACCCAAGTGGTGTATCAACTAGTGTGGACAGATGTATTAATTAGAGTGAGCAAAATAGTGACAGTAAATACACTATACATCAAGCCCCCCCCCCCCCCCCCCCCCCCCCCCCCCCCAATAGCCATATTGATCTACCAAATCAATCCCAAATCACAGTTAACATCCTACATTGCTAACACATAATATAACCAATATAGAAACCTAATTAAAACTGAAATTTAAGTATCAAAAGCCCTAAGAGTCATTTCATCAAATACTTAATGTGTGTATTCGATACGGTGCGATACGCCTGTGATACACACCTCAAATGGATCCAAAAATGACCCAAAGCATTCCTAATGACAAGGGGGATCCTAAATGAATGCATCTACACTAATAAAAGGAATTTAGAAGATTTATAGGGCTCTTACCACTTGGGAGATGGATTTCCAAGGAAAAGATTTTAGATCTAGATCTCCACCAAGCTCCAATAGCCAAATTGTTTCAAATGCTCCCAAGCTAGCCAATAGAAGCTTCCTCTCTTCAAGGGGAAGAGTTTGTAATTGATTTGAGGAAATTTGGACTCAATTTGGGAGATGGGAAAAATTTGGGGAAGAACACAAATTAGGGTTTCTAATGAAAGGAGGAAGAAGAAGGGAATATTGTTATTAATAGCAAGGGGGAGACCTACATGTGGCCGGCCATGATGTTCACTAGGGTTTTGGTTTAGGTGCAAATGCCTAAAGGCCTTCCTATTTGTCATTTCAAGCCTTTTAAGGAAAGATCCATTATAGCGTATTGTTTAAGTCAATAAATAGGTTTTAAATGATAATCTAGCTAGATTAGAGTCTAACTAAAGTTGTCTAATCTCACTAACTAAGTTTCTATGGTCATGACTAACATCTAATCAATGTAGTTCTAAGGTTCTACTAAATAATGACACTAACTCAAGTTATTAATTAATGATATTTAAAAATAATCAAAATTTTACAAATTACCAAAATATACTTATTCTAGAAAGTGGTAATGACAAATCTACCATCCTTAAAATAATTTCGTCATCGAAATTAAAAGACGAAACTAGAACATAAATGAGAAGGATAGAAGAATCATACCTCAAGGCTAAAAAAGATAAGGGTATCGCTCGCACATCTCATCCTCCTCTCCCAGGTTGACTCACCTCGAGAGTATTGTCTTCACGCGACGCGAACCAAAGAAATGGTCTGGTTCCGCAATACCTTCTTCCGACGATCCAGGATCTCTACAGGCTGCTCTGGATAGCTGAGAGTAGGGCCCACCTCGATCTCGGAGTGATCTAGTATGTGACTGGGATCTGCCACGTACCGTCTCAACTGCGACACGTGAAACACGTTATGAACTCCCTCTAGTGCAGGTGGCAAGTCTAGCCTGTAAGCCACGACACCGACTCTCTTGCGAATAACGAAAGGTCCGATGAAAGACGGGCTAAGCTTCCCACCTCTACAAAGCGAATAGTGCCCCGTGTCGAAGATATCCTCAGGAACACCAGATCTCCAACCTAGCACAAACAAGGTCTCACACTTAACTATAACAATCAATCATGAAAAACAAGATTCACAAAATTAAACTAACCTAATCCTAAAATCTAAGCTGTACCTCAAACTCCAAAGGTCTCCAGTGGTTATCGGTCCAATGCCGCTGTCTGTCCTGCGCCACGCGGAGTCGATCTTTGATGAGCTTCACCTTCTCGGCTGCATCCACAACCATCTCAGGTCCCAATAAAGCTCTCTCTGACTTCATCCCAAGACAAGGGACTACGACATCTCCGCCCGTATATGCCTCGAATGGTGACATCTCAATACTGGCCTGAAAGCTGTTGTTGTAGGCAAACTCCACCAAGTGCAAATTATCCTCCCAAGAGCCTCCAAAATCCATAACACAAGTGTGTAACATATCCTCGAGAGTCTGGAAGTCCTCTTCGAATGCCCGTCTGTCTGAGGGTGGTGAGCGGTACTGAACTTGAGCTGAGTGTCCAAGCTAGTCTGTAGACTCCACAAGAAGTGGAAAATGAAGCGACTATCTCGATCTAAGACTATGCTCACGGAAACTCCATGCAGTCTGACTATCTGCCTCACATACATATCTGCTAGTCTTTCTGTAGACAAATCCACCTTGAATGGCAAGAAGTGGACTGCTTTGGTCAACCTGTCTACGATGACCCAAATCTCGTCATTCCTTCCTAGTGTACGCGGTAATTCTGATACAAAATCCATAGTGATGTGCTCCCACTTCCATTCCGGAATGGACAATGGCTGCAATAATCCTCCTGGCCTCTGCCTTTCTGCCTTTACCTGCTGGCAAACCAAGCATCTGGCTATACGAAGCGTGCTACCTCCCACTTCATACCATACCACCAAATATGTTCCTTCAGGTCTCTATACATCTTGTTAGCACCCGGATGCATAGAATACTGAAAGCGATGAGCCTCCTGCATAATCTGCTCTCGAAGCTCTCCACTAGGCACACATAGTCTGGAAGCGTGCCTCAACGCTTCATCCTCTACAATAACAAACTCGTCCAAAAGTCCTGCCCGAACCTTCTCTCTGATACTCCGCAGAGCTACATCATCGAATTGAGTCAATTTGATCCTATCCATCAAGTCCGACTGAATCTGCAGTCCCTACAACTGCATCTCAACTCCCGGTACTATCACCTCAATCTCCAAGCTCTTCAGAGCTGCTAACAAGTGATGGTCTACCGTCAAACATATGGCTACCGGATACCTGCTCAAGCCATCAGCAACCACGTTAGTCTTTCCTAGGTGATACTGCAATGAGATGTCGAAGTCCTTCATCAACTCCAACCATCTCCTCTGCCTCATGTTCAGCTCGTTTTGGGTAAACACATACTTCAAGCTCTTGTGGTCCGTGAAGATCTCCACACGCTCTCCGTATAGATAGTGTTTCCATAACTTAATACCGAAGATAACCACTGGCAACTCCAAGTCGTGGGTAGGGTAGTCCTTCTCATGCGGACGTAACTGTCTGGAAGCATATGCAATCATCTTCCCATTCTACTGCAAGACACAACCCAGACTCTTTACTAAGGCGTCACTATTGATAGTGAATCCACCTGTCCCTGTCATGTCCCAGTCCCAAAATCCATAAGGACTAGAACACGTGGGCATGCCAACAGACACATTTCATAGGTATATATAATTTAATGGACCAATTGAAAGTATCTTAAGCTGTAGAATAATCACATGGTAGGCACAGAAACTATACTCGTCCACAGAACAAAGAATCACAGAATAAGAAAGCATTTCGTGCTGAAATAAAGAACTAGAATACTGTCAATAGAAATATAAAAGTCACATGAAAAACCCATGGATACAAGTCTCAGCCAAATAAATGATCACTACAAGTCTCAGATGAAAATATAAAAGTATCCACTACAAGTCCTCAGCTGTGACATGAAATAAAGTAAAATAAAAATAGATGTCCACGAAGAGCTACTCCGGATCAACCTCGTCATCCACAGCTGGTGCAATAGAAGAATAGACTCCCGGCCCGTACTCCTCAGGAAAGACCTTGTCAGCTAAATCTGGGGAATAACCAGGTCCTCATAGGACATAGTAAGACACATAATATACAAGCTAAAGTGTAGTAAATAAAAATATTTCGGGGTGACTAAACCAAACTGACGTGACGCTTTAAGGACAACGTTCGCAAGCCAGACATCTCCAAAGTAAATACAACAGGACATGAGTATACTTATTTCCATAGCTCTGGTACTGGAGTCTCAATGGTAAATAAGAGAGTATACATATAGCCGTAGCTCTGGTACTGGAGTCTCAACGGTAACTAAGAGAGGCTGTAACTCAGGAAACATGGCTCCTCTCTGAATAAATATGTATACATATATAAAGTGTATGTGCACAACATGGCCCGCGCAAGTAGTAATCGTCCTCAGCTCTCAAGAACCAATAAGTTGCAACCACAACTTATTGTTCTGACCTCTATCTAGATGGCAATCCTATGACACATCTAAAAGAAAGATAAAATGACAACCAATCTTAACCTACAGGTTTCAGGAAATCCGATATCCCAGGTAATCAAGATCAGGCATCAGGATAATATATGTGTCAAGCACGTGTCGTATCCTACAGGTCTTTTATGGAAATAAATCCATAAATCTAGGTAGGCTCTATATATCAATACTAGACAACTCATCAGTTGAATGCACCCTAATGTAATCTGGAAGCCCGTATTGATATACCCGAAACTTGCCCGGGACATCGCAAATTATCCGATATGACTAAAATGCAAAAAATATTTTAAACAGAATTAAAATTCATTATTTCATAGAAATATAATCATGAATACAAGGGTTAAGTTATGCTACTATTTTGGGATATTCTAGGTTGGCATATTACCCGAAAAAGCTAGTTTCGATCCCTATTTTTCTCGACTAGATTTGAGTTGATAAAATCATGGAAAAATACTTAAAAATTATATTTTCTATATATTAACAGACAAAAAAAATTCAGTTTAGAAAATATCCATCAATATCTTATAGATCCTTCACAACGGGGCTAAAATTAGGGGTGAGCATTATTCGGTTTTGAACCGAAAACCGAACCGAACCGAACCGAATAAGAGATTCGGTTCGGTTTTGAAAAAAATCGGTTTCGGTTTCGGTTTTGAAAATACTAAAATTTCTTATTCGGTTTCGGTTTCGGTTTTGGGTTTCGGTTTCGGTTTAAAACCGAAAACCGAATAAGAAATTTTAGTTTATATATATATAATATATATATATATATATATATATATATATATATATATATAGGTATTAATTATAGGTATATACTAAATATATATAGATATATACTATAGGTATATATATATATATATATAGAGAGATATATACTATATGTATATAATAAATATATCTAGGTATATTTAGTTATTATATATATTAACAAAAAAAACACAAAAAAACCAAAAAAAACCGAATAAACCGAAAACCGAACCGATTTAATTCGGTTCGGTTCGGTTCGGTTATTGACCAATTCGGTTCGGTTTCGGTTTTGCTTATTCGGTTTCGGTCGAATTCGGTTTTGCTTATTCGGTTCGGTTTTAAACCGAATAAACCGAATGCTCACCCCTAGCTAAAATCGATCCTACCGTAACATGAATTTCACAACCATTAAACATGAAACATCTAAAGGTGAAAATACAAAGCAAAAGACATAAAAAATCTAATTTTTTTGATTTAATATCAGATTTCCTACATAACTTATAATATGGGTTTGAGAGATAGAAAAAGTTGGATTCTTTACCGAAATTCTTTGCTAGATGGGTTGTGGTGACTCCTTCTTGCCAAAGCTCCTAATTTTCTTGCTTCTCTTGCTTGCTAACCCCTTCTTGATGGGTTGAAGAAGATGACAATGATGTTTTGATGGGTTTGATGGTGAAGGTGGAATCTTTTTGAAGTTTTAATGGTGTTTGGGTGAAGAGATGGTGTAAATGAGAGACGTTGAGTAGGAGGAGATGATTGGTAGGTGTTGTGGAGGAGAGGAGATGAAGGAGAGGGGAAAGGTTGCTATTTTCGAAATTAATGGAGAAGGGACTGCTCTTGGGTAATAAATGAGAGTTTTGGTGTTAGGTTAGGGTTTTGGGTAGAAATATGTTTATATATGGCTAATGGGGTTACATGCATGTATTATAATAGGAAACCTATTCCTATAGGGAGAGTTGACGGAATGTACATTTGGGGGGGGGGGGGGGGGGGGGGCTGTTTTGGTCAGCCACTACATGGTGGGGTTCCACTTGATTTGTTTGGGTTGTTTGGTTAGTTGGCTAATGATTTAGTTAAGGATTTAAATAGGTATTTCCTAATATAGAACTATATATATATATATATATATATATATATATATATATATAATAACCCCACTGAATAATAAAAATATATTATTTATTAATATATTTTAATGTCTAACATGTCTACATAGGTTTGGGTTTGGCTTAGAAGAAGTTCGGGAAGGTTTCGTACAACCGGGTCTCCTAAAAAGTCATAAAGGCTTATATAAACTAATTAATTAAATAAAATGACTTGTGCCACAATTTGAATTGTTAACATGCAAGAGACTAAAAATATAACCATGGCATTCCTAACATGGCTAGGATGCTAGTCAAAGCACCCGACTGTATTAGGCATGCCATACTTTCTAGTCAACATGCATATCCAAACTCAATCATGACTATGGCCCTTTTATATAATAAAAATTTAATTAAAAATAATTAAATATCCAATAAAAAACATTTAAACCAATTAAATATTCTTTTAATTTTTGAGGGATTTTATAGTCCCTGATGGCAATGTCAAAACTGGAGCTGTTGTCAACCTCATTTTCAACTCATCAAAGGCGACCTGACACTCCTCTGACCAGACAAACTATGTCCTTCCGGGTCAGCCTAGTCAATAGCTCTACAATCCGGGAAAAATCCTGGACAAACCTCATGTAGTAGCCTGCCAATCTAAGGAAGCTCCTGATCTCTGCAACCGAACTCGGAGCGGTCCACGCCTCAACTGCCGTAATCTTTTCGGGTCGACTGAGATCCTCTCTTCGGTCACAACATGACCTAGGATCTCAACCCGATCAAGGAAGAACTCACACTTCGAAAGCTTGCAACAAAGCTCCTTCTTCCTGAGAGTCTCCGAAACTACTCTTAGATGCTCCTCATGCTCCTCTGGGTCTTCGAGTATACCAAGATATCATCATGAATACCACCACAAACTTGTCCAAATACTGATGGAACACCTTGTTCATCAGATTCATGAATACCGCTGGGGCGTTGGTTAACCCAAACGGCATTACCATAAACTCGAACTGGCCGTACCGAGTTCGAAATGCTGTCTTCGGAACATCCTCCTTCTTCACCTTCACCTGGTGATAGCCTGACCTCGGATCAATCTTGAAAAATACCCTCGCTCTGCTCAACTGATCGAACAGATCATCGATCCTCGACAGCGGATATTTGTTCTTGATGCTGAGGTTGTTGGGAGCCCTATAATCGATACATATACGTACCGACCCATCCTTTTTCGGCACAAAAAGCACTGGTGCACCCTACAATGAAGAACTCGATCTGATGAAGCCCGTCTTGCAACTCATCCACTGGCTTCTTCAATTCTACCAGCTCGCTGTTGTTAACTCTATAGACGTGCTGAGATATCGGCTCTGTGCCTGGCACCAAATCTATAGAGACTCAACATCTCTGTCCGGAGGCAACCTTGGCAACTTCTCCAAAAAACATCCATGAACTCAACCATCAATGGATGTGGCAAATTTTGCTCCTCTACTAAAGCTCCACAGAATACTCCACTGCTCTGCTCCACCTCCTCCTGGCGAACTTGAACTCTGGCTCTCCTGGTGATTTGAAAAGCACTCTGCCTCCACGACAATCTATACTGGCATGATGTCTACTTAACCAGTCGATCCCGAGTACAATATCGTAGCTCGGTAATGGCATTACGAGCAAACACATCCAGTTCTCGGCCTCCCAAAATAACTCTCAGATCCCTGCAAACATCACTGACTAGGATGATACCACCCCAGTCGTGATCTTGCAAGTCCTAGGCAAAGATTCAGATACAAGTTGGTGTCTAACAGCAAATGATACAAACAAAACTTGGGAAGCCCCCGAATCAAACAAAGCAAATGCGGGAATAGATTCGAGAAGAACGGAACCTGCTATCAAATCACCCACTGGCTCAGACTCCTCAGCTGCCATGGCGAAAGCTTGCCCCTGCTGGCCTCCTCTAGCCTGCTGCTGATGCTGTACAAACCTCTGCTACTGAGTCTGCAATGGCGATCCTTTCTGCTGGCCCCCGAAGCTCTAGCTCCTCATTGGCATGCTGCTTCACCCTATGCCACACGAATGGAAACTATGTGGCAATCCTTCAGCTGATGTCCTGATGACCCACATAGCAGACACTTTCCTAACCTCATCCTGCAGTCATTCCATCCATGTCCTGGCTTCTTGTAGAAGGGGCAAGGAATGACCTGCTGCTCCTCGGTGCCTTGCTGGCCATTTCTCTGCTGCTGGAAAGGCGCACGACCCAGACCCTGATGCTGCTGGTGCTGAAACGGCCTCTGCTGCTGCTGCTGGAAATGGGGCCTCTTGGACGGGCCTACACTGCTACCAGCACCAAAGGATCTCGACCCCTCTTAGTCTTCAGCTCCAGGTCGTCCTCTGCTGCCATAGCGCCCATTAGAATCTGCTCAAAGGTAGCATCAGGGTCACTCTTGGTCACTGACTTGACCTCTTTGACCAAGCCCTTCCGAAACTTTCTAGCCTTCGCTACATCACTCAGTCCTTCCACGAATCTGTCCAGACGATAGAACTCCCCGGCATACTCCTCAACTGTCTGGTTCCCCTAGACCAGACTCTCAAACTGGGTCTCTAAGGCATTGAGAGCCACATCAGGAAAGAACTTTTCCTTGAAAAGCTTCTTGAAAGCCTCCCAAGTCTGTCCCTCGACCCTGACCATGGGATCGATGCGGTACCAAGTCAAGCAAGATTAAACATCTGGCTACCTGTCGCCTCAATCTGTAAGCTATCCGGAATCTATGCCAACCAAAAATCCCCTCAATGTGCTCGATCCAATCATCCGCGTACAGAATACCCTCCGTGCCACGGAAATCCTTCGACCGCATCTTCTGGAAGTCGAGGATGTTCCCTGGCCTCTGGTGGCGGAACATAACCTCCCTGTGGCTGAGTTGCTACCACTCTCTCAACTGCTGCCATAGCCACCTGGTGGGTATTATCAATGCCCTGTCACATATCTGCTGATTGGCGGTGCTGCGCATCCATCATCTCCCGGAACATTGTGAATAACTGCGTTGCATCTACTGGTGCCGGAGGTGGTGGTGACTGGAGAACGTCGAGGATAATTG
Source organism: Iris pallida (assembly GCA_029216955.1). Lineage (NCBI taxonomy): Eukaryota > Viridiplantae > Streptophyta > Magnoliopsida > Asparagales > Iridaceae > Iris > Iris pallida. The sequence continues at coordinate 50,061,067 of JANAVB010003400.1, read as the reverse complement.
GGGCAGGCCTCCGAACAGGTGGAGGAGCACCCCCAAAAGCTGCAGATGCTCCTACGTGAGTAGAAGCGAGAGGTGTTGCGGTCCCAGCGTCCTACTGACAGACGAGAGGTGGCAGACCTCTGCTGGACTAGAGCGATGTGATCTAGTCTTCGCCATCCTGAAGACAGATCAAACAAGAAATCAATACTGAGTAGGAAACGATATTATCAAAGAAACAGTTTATCTCAAAGACGTTTATCAGATGAATTAAAAGATGACAAAATTAGATCAGAGTTTTCCTAACTATGATTGAGTACTTATAACCTATATCCTACTGCAGGTTGTAGTTATACTCTAGTTCGAGTACTACTACAAAACTGAGACAAAACTCAGAACCTGACCTGTATGGACCAACACTAAAAACGTGTCACGACCCGCACTCAGTGAAAGTGTAGCCTCCCTTCCCTAATTTTTGAAAAATATTTTTTATTTATTTATTTGTTTTAAACGATGGTTTTTAGAATTTTATAAATATTTATTTAGTTAAATATTACGATAGATGATTTTAGCCATGGTTGAGTTTTGAAGTACTAGACGACTAGGATTTGTGGCACGGGAGATGTAGCAGTGTGCCTTGACGTGTACTAGCCATGTCCGGGGAAACCTAGCCATAGGGATGTCCTAACTAGGAAAACCAGGCCAAGTTGTGACATGACCATTATAAATAGTTAATTATTCATTATAATATTATTTGACGTCTAGGTGACCCGGTCACACCAAACTAGTCAAACTGAACCCGAACTGAGCCCAAGCCCAAGCCCATGTAGTCCTGCGGTACGTCCAATGACAATCAGGTTGATGCATTTTTGGTATGATTGTGTCGTATTCCATTTTAGTGATCTAAGAAATATTTCTAAATATTCTTAATTAAATATTACAAATATTGTGATTAGTTGATATTCAATAAGGTTTGTATAAGATAGGCCTTGTACATTTTCTGGGATTATTAGACGGGCAATAATGGTATATACTTTATTAAATTTCGTTATTATTTTTATTACTATTATTATTTTATTTGGATTGTTATTTAATATTATTATTTTATTGGTTATATTTAATTGTATATTAAATTGTTATCAAGAATTTATAATTTATGCATAGATATAATTATTAAATGTGTGTACGTATATGTATATATAAAATATATATTATATATATGTGTATGTTACGAAATATATATGGTGTGTGTATGTGGCTATATATACGTGCATGTGTATGTATATATAAATATCGTATGTGTATTTATATTTTTTTTTTTATATGTATGTATGTGTATATATATTTATATATATGTGTATTTTTTTTATATGTGTATTTATATATATATATATTATTATGTATGTATGTGTATATATATTTATGTGTATATATATATAATACAGAGGTATTTATATTATGTATAATGTATGCGTACAAATGTGTGTGTATATAAATGTAAATGTATACGTATATATGTGTGCATATATATATATAAATATATATATATAGGTGTAAATGTGTATATTTTTTGTGATTAGTTGATATTCAATAAGGTTTGTATAAGATAGGCCTTGTACATTTTCTGGAATTATTAGACGGTACAATAATGGTATATACTTTATTAAATTTCGTTATTATTTTTATTACTATTATTATTTTATTTGGATTGTTATTTAATATTATTATTTTTTGGTTATATTTAATTGTATATTAAATTGTTATCAAGAGATTTATAATTTATGCATAGATATAATATATTAAATGTGTGTACGTATATGTATATTATATATATTATATATATGTGTATGTTACGAAATATATAGTGTGTATGTGGATATATATATATACGTGCATGTGTATGTATATATAATATCGTATATGTGTATTTAATATAAATATATATTATGTATGTATATGTGTATATATATTTATGTTATATATATACAGAGGTATTTATATTGTATATATGTATATGCGTACAAATGTGTGTGTATATATAAATGTAATGTATACGTATATATGTGTGCATATATATAAATAATATATATATAGGTGTTGTTATATAGGTGTAAATGTGTGTGAATATATATATATAATATATATATATATATATATATATATATATATATATATATATAATATATCTATATATATATAGAAGATGTAAACCACAAGCCCCAGCCCCCATCGGCAAGCTTTGGACCCAGCCAGCCCCAGGCCCGCTCAGGTGAGCTGAGAGCCCGAACCATCCCCCCCCCCCCCCCCCCCCCCCAAAGCTTTTAGCCCACAGCAAAAAAAAGCAAAGGAATGAATTAGCCAGCCCAGCAACCAACTAGATTAGCTAGCCCAGCCCAAAAGCCCATAGGCCGGGCCCAGACCCATACTTCCCAGCTAGGTGACCCTTTCCTTCAGCTAAACCGAGAGCAGCCAACTCGATTTTATAACAGAACGAGAGAGGCAGGGAAGAAACTTCAAAACCCTAACGAGCGCCACCCCAGGAACGTCGGGGGTGGGCGACCCTTCCCGGCCTCCGCGTGCCTCCGCGCGCCGTCGGCCGCAGCAGGCCGACCACCGTCAGCGCGCGCGGGCGCATACACGAAACAGGAAGGAAACTCAGCAGCAATGGCAGGTCGAACCCCCCACTTTGCAGGTAAAAGTTCTCACCCCTCGTTCGATCGTTCGTTGTTTTCGTTTTCTCATATACGAAGCAACCTAACCGCTTCGACTATAAATTAGTTTTCAATATAGTCGAGTGGTCGCTTAGAAAATCGACCTAAACTTCGAGAAAACTGTTCGAAATCGAAACAGTAAAACAGTCCAAATATCCATATATTAGAGGCCAGTTTTCGAACAACATATTAAGATTTTCAAAAAAACTAATTGAAGACACTTTGAGACAACATATAGGGCTTCACGACCCACTTCGTAGAACCCAATTATATCGACTACACGCAGAGAAATCAGATCCCAAACTTTGACAAAAACCTGTTTTCAAAACTAGAAAATTGTTCCATACGACGTGCGTCCCGCCAAACCGGGCGACGTGGTCGCGAACCGAAGGCATCGAAAGCTGCGTAACGGCTTCGTGGTCGTGTGGGCTTTGACGGAATTCAAATTTGGTCGGTGTGCGCGACGAATTTGATGCGTATCCGTCGAAATTCACCGTATCGTACACTTTGCAAATTCTCCAATTACTTTGTGTACGCTCGTCAGATCGAGATGAAACTTGCGCCAGCAGGACCGTATCATTTTTCTGGTCCTGTATGCCAAGTTTGGTCCGATTCTGAGACCGTTGATAAAATCACCGTTTTGTAGGCCCCACGGTCCCACTCAACGGGCGATTTTGTGCACGGCCCGCCGGAATCCAACTTTGGACATACGGTTGGGTTCGTATCGGAAAATCGAATCCGTAGACATGTAGTTTGACGACTTTAGAGATCATTGACCCCGGCACGATTTTCGGTGCAAAACGGTTCCAACGGCGGACATCGTTTTTGCCCGAAATTATCGTTTTGCCCCTGTGTCCAGAATTGGACTTAAGGACAGGCAATCCTAGCTAATTTGACTATTCTGAGAACGTTGGTAATGTTTGTTTCAGCTTTCGGAGACAGTTGTGATGACTTGGACTGTATGGCTTACCAGTCGACTATATATTTGTTGGATCTGCGTGCAACCCCCAGGCAAGTATACCTTGCCTCCCTCTACAGTTTATTTTCATGCTTATAGTACACCTGTCTTAGTATGTTATCTTGAGTTACCTTAGTTGCTATAGATTTATGTGATACATGTTTACTAGTTTATTGTCTTGCTTGTATATCAATGTTTCATGACTTGATATGTAGCTATACCAGGCTTGTTTACGTCATGGATCATGCTAGAGTTGACCTTACCTGTATCATGACTGAGTTGTACCGTGTCTTCACCTGTGTCTTGACTGAGTCGTGTCTGCAAGTATATGTGAGTGAACTGCTATTCCTTGTTTTTCCCACAACCTGCGAGTCCACACACGGGGCGAGGGTTGCCTTTGCACCTGCGAGTCCACAATCGGGGCGAGGGTGACTTGTCTTGAAACTGACCTGCGAGTCCACAATCGGGACGAGGGTTGGTTTTCCATTGATCTACCAGCAGTTCATTTATACATACTTGATCCCGTATCCGTGTTCATAGTTACCTGTCAGTAGCCACTGGTCAGTCTCCTGTCTAGTTCATGTTTACACCTGTATATATTATTGCATGATTAAACTGCTAGATAGGCATGTTTTATGTATCTTGCTAGTCCTCTGAGGACCTGATGATCTCTTCAGGTTTAGCGATTGTATGGAGTTAGTTAGCAGAGCAGGTTGGTAGAGGATTGCGATCTACGATACAAGTATTTGCTTGTGATATTCTTTATTATCCTTCCGTGCTTTATATTCAGTACCATGTTATACTCTGCTTATTTATAGACTCATATCATTGGAGTCTAATCGAACAATATGCTAATGGGCTGCAGACCATGACCCATACTTGTTCTTTCTAGATTATATGATTCATGTGGATTGAGATATAGTTTAGATTAGACATGATACCCATGACCCTGACAGCTTATACGTACTCGAGTCGGGCTGGAGTCCGCTCGATACGTAGCTGGCTTGCTCACGAGCTCGCGTCCGAAAACCGGGTGCGGGTCGTGACAGAAAGGGCACAAGACCGTGGGTACGTCTAGCCTACACCGTAGTGTCGGTGGTAGAACGCTGTCCTAGGTCTCAACAACATCTAAACACAATATAATGTACCTGTCCAGAATATACTCTCCAATCGGAGGACAATCTCAGAAGATACATCTCAATTACAATATACTAAAGTAGAGTATCTGATAGAATTGAAATTATTTCGAAGAATCATAGTTTATGGAATATTGCTAAAACTATATCTTCATTGACCTCTTTAGGCCCTTGTGTCAATATAGGGTAGAGTATCTGATAGCCTATCACAATTGAATCACAGAACCAAGGGTTGCCACAGCCAGAGTATACGGGCGAGGCATAATTTTCGGTGAAATGACTTCAGACGTGATTACAAGTTTAGGATACTATAGAGAATAGAAAGATGCCCTGTGTGTCCCATAAGATCCAAAGCCAATACTAGTGGAAGTTCTGTAAGTTGAGTAGCATGTCTCCCAACCTCGCATTATGTGATCATTGTGATCTATTGACGAGGTAATTGACTGACACTAATAGGTTTACCTAGAATATAAAATTTAGAGGTCCATAACCCATTAGTCAACCAAGGTCTTATGGATAAGAAGATAGTAGGATGACTGTATAAAAAGAACACCAGGTAAGGTTTTGATTCTCTCAAAACTCGAACTATTTATTCCTCCTTCCAAAAATCTCGCATATTTGTATTTTTACTAGCTTGACCAACGCTGGTATTACATCCTAGTTTTGCAAGCTTACTCTTTTATCGAGCTTGATTCAAGACATATGTTTATTGGGAATGCCTATTAACATATTGTCTAATCAGAATCAGTGTATCACGGTCTGATCAACCATGATGCATTTGGTTCGCTCTTCATATAATTACCCTATGTGGATTGAGATGTAGATGTCTCTAGGATCTCATCCGCGACTGCTTGGACAATTCCCCTTGAATTATACATTCGTCTTTGAATCACGTAATTGTATTCAGTGACATCTCTCTTGAACTCTTTATTGTTTTTGTCTTTTACTGATTGGAAAGACGAAAGATCGTAATTGATAGATAGATACAGAGTATTTCCCATGGCTATGATAGGTGTATACGCAAGTGTAGCTACCATCGGCCAGCCCCGTGACTGGAACCTTGCCTTGAGTTACTCGTCCTCCCTTCGACACTAAACCTACTATCTTGATCTTCTAGTCATTGGAGTCCGAGAATGATTAGGATCTTTCCCTTGATCAAATGCCAACCTAGGAGACTACCTATCCTCAAGAGACCAAATGTTGTGCGCCTCTAGTCATTTGTTTGAAGCTTGGTTTAACTAGAACCCTTGTGACAATAGTCTGACAGGTTGACACAAATAGAAATTCACGACTCAGTTGTTAGAAATCTTTTCATATGATGTGCCTTAAAGTTGGTTACCCTGTCGATAACTCTTGTATACTGTGGACGAGTAGGTCATTCTATTTTATCGACCATGTATCATTATACACACTCGTTTTCCATTTATTGAGGAACGGTCCTTGACTTGACTTATATCTCCGTATTCAGTTATGCCGTGCCTCATTCTTTATTAACAAGAGTCGAGGTACAATTTCCGAACTTTGAAATCCTTCTAACCTTATTATTCCTAAAACCATAGCCTAGCTTCTAAGGTGGGTAGACTGTAAGCCTTCTAAAATTTTGAGATATACGAGGATTACCGATTGATTAGAATAATTTTCATTAGGATGATAATTAGTGCCCCATGGACTCCCACTTTCCATTTAGATCATTTTGTGTCCCCGGCCGTGCCATTAATATTCGGAGCACGAGACCAGCTGTTATCTTCCAACAAACTTCATATGCAAGATCTGGACGAGTCCACCTTCATCTAGGTATATCATGTCCCACTCAAACACGTCCCCTTGTACTCTATTTTTATGGTACGACTTTTAGGTCAAAAGGACTAGCTATAACCCTTACCATAATACCGGTATACTTTCGACTCCCACTAGAGCCTCAACCTTGACTCAATTCACATCCATGACTTGGGCAATCCACATCTCTATGCAAGTCTAACTAACTAGATTCAATCTAATCAATATATGAACCGCCACATGAACTGCTCGCACTGGTAGCTAGGCATATGCGTAAGCTTGTGCCAACACAATATAATCTCACTCATAGTTCCGTGTCATGAGATGTGTACAGTCATAGAAGTCATAGAAATAACTTCATTTCTAAGGAAAGAGTCTTCTAACCTCTAAGACACACCCACTACCATATCAGTAACACCATCGAAAGCACCCAAGTCATACTTGGACACACTTTACTAACACATCTATTCCTATGTACAACAATAATCTATGTATTTTAACAGTACAAGAAAAAATAGCAAGATATCTTGCATGGATTATCACCAAAAGTATATAATATCGGTCTGGCTCCAACCCTCGTAGTCAAATGATCACAAACTCCTAGAAATAATAAATAAACAAATAAATATCACCACCAGACCTACCATACCTATACTTGTAGCTCCCCTTCCCGAAAATTTTGGAAATATTTTATTATTATTTATTCTATTTAAATGATAATTTTTAGATTTTATAAATAATTATTAGTTTATTATTATTGCGGTAGATGATTTTAGCCATGGTCAGGAACTGGAGTACAAGGTAACTAGAAATCGTGGCACGGATAGTGCGGTGGCATGCTTTGACTAGTGTATTAGCCCTGGTAGGGAAGGCCGAGCCATAGTAATGTCCTAACTAGGAAAACCAGGCTAAGTTGTGACATGACCATTATAAATAGTTTTTATTTGTTATTAAATTTATTGACTTTGCAGGAACCCGGTTGTACCGAACTAGTCCGGACCGGACCCGGACCAAGTCCGAGCCCTCGTAGTCGGGTAGTACATGTAGAGACGACCATATAGAGGTATGTTGTATTGGCATTTTACTTTAGTGATTTAGGAAGCAATTTGGAATTTGGTGGATATATATATATATATATATATATATATATATATATATATATATATATATATATATTATTGTGCTTGCTATTAAAATAGTATTTAGTTGATAATATAGTAAATAAGTTCTTTAATAAATATTTTGGATTTTTTCGGGAATTAACTAGGTTGTATATATACTTGTATATATGTATATGTATAGAAGAGTATTTATATTATATGAAAATTAGGCTTTATATATATATATATATTATATATATATATATATATATATATATATATATATATATATATATATATATATATATATAATGTCACTGTATTGTATTTATGTGAATTTAATATATAAAATTAAGAATTAAATAATGCCATTATTGATCATACATAGAATATTGTATTGCTTATATTTAGATTTATTGTGTATATGCATATATCATTATATATAGATATGCACATATGTATATATATAGAGATAAATTTATAATAGAGAATCTATATATATATATATATATATATATATATATATATATATATATATGGGCAAATATATATATGTATATGCGTATATTGGTATCTTTATATATTTTTTTTGTTTTTTATATTGGTATCTTTATATATATATATATATATATATATATATATATATCTATATATATATATATATATATATAAGTAGATATATAAATATTTATGTGCTAATACAAAAGAAAAGAAACGGATCAAGAAACAGCAGCAGGCCTAAGTCAAACCCCGGCTCCTGAGCCCCCAGGCTTTACAAAGCCCAGCAACAGAACATCCTAGCCAATAGACCGAGTCCCACAATACTAGGGGTGGGCACGGGTCGGGCCGGACCCAAATTTGTTGGACCCGGACCGGACCCGTTACTTGGCGTCGCGGGACGGGGCGGGACGGGTCCAAAAAATATTGGACCCGGACCCGGCACGTTTGAAACGGGTCCGAAACGGGTCGACCCGCGGGTCCAAACAAGTCCCAAAAAAAGTTTTAAAAATTCTATAATAGTAAACACTTACATATGTTATATTGTCTATAAGAACAAAATAAGTCTAATGTCTTCCCAAACTTCTAGAATTTGTTTAGTAAACAATAAGATATTCTATTATGTATAGACTATAATAACAAAAAAATGCTAAAAATTGATATAAAAAATATATACTTCTAGAAACGGGTCGGGACGGGACCCGTTTATTTTGAAAATAGTACCCGTCCCGACCCGTTAATGTCACACGATCCATCCCGGCCCGCCCCATTTAAATTTCAAAATTTAGGAACCGGCTTGTTTAAACATTTTACGGTTCGGGCCGGATCGGAACCGCGGGTCATAGAACCGTATGCCCACCCCTACACAATACACCCACAAACCCGACCTCTCGGCCCTGTCGATAGAACAGAGTAGTTATATATAGAGAGCCGAGAGGGAGAGGAGGAACCATCTAACCCTAAGCGCAGCCACTCCCTCCCGAACCCTGGTGACCCCCAGCCCCCAGGCGCCGGCGCGCGCCCCTGAACCGCCACGCGCGGCCATGCGGGCCGTCGGATGCGCCGGAACGCACAGTGAGCGCACGGGCGCACGAGCGACCGCAGCAGCGAATGCCAAAGTTTGTGGGGGAATTTATCGATCATCACGTGATCGTCTTGCGTCCCGTCTTCTTCGGTACGTTCACCATCTATAGGGCTTTAAACCCCTTCAAGTAGTTTGTAGGTTACGGTCCTGTATTGCCCAGTAAATCGATGAAAAGCTCATAGAAAAACCTGTTTGAAACAGAACAAAATCCAGTCCAAACGCTCATGTTGGAAGGCCGATTCTGGTCAAACCAATGACCAACTTAGAATTCTAATTGAACATTTATTTGGACAACATATAGGACAATAAAAGGCTATTTACACTTTTCAGTTTCATCTATTGTATGTCGAGTGAACTTGATTCGAAAATCGGGAAAAATCTGTTTTCGAAATAGTGAAAAATAATAAAATTCCTCGATACGACGTGCGTCCCGCCAATCAGGGCGACGTGGTCACGAATCGAAAGCATCGAAAGGTGCGTAACGGCTTTGTGGACGTGTGGGCTTTGACGGAATTCAAATTGGTCGCGTGTGCGCGACGAATTTGATGCGTATCCGTCAAAATTTACCGTATCGGCCTCTGTGCAAAATTTTCAATTACTTGGTACACGCTCGTCAAATCGAGACGAAACTTGCGCCAACAGGACCATATCATTTTTCTGGTCCTGTATGCCAAGTTTGGTCGAATTCTGAGATAGTTTAATCGGACCGCCATTTTGTGGGCCCCACGGTCCGACTCAACGGGCGATTTTGTGCACGGCCGGCCGGAATCCAACTTGGGACATACGGTTGGGTTCGTATCGGAAAATCGGACCTGTTGACATATAGTTTGACGACTTTAGAGATCATTGACTCTGGCACGCTTTTCGGTGCAAAGCGGGTCTAACGACGGACACCGTTTTAACCCGAAATTGTCGTTTTGCCCCTGTGTCCAGAATTGGACTTAAGGACATGCAATTCTAGCTAATTTGACTATTTTGAGAACGTTGGTAATGTTTATTTCATCATCTGGAGACTTTTTGCGTGTGTTGACTTTAGTGACTCATCTGATGTGGTTGTACTATCGGTTTCTCCAGCTAAGGACCTCAGGCAAGTGCACTTTCTGATTGCTTTCGATTAATAGTAGTCTTTTTATTTCATGTTTATACATGTCTTGCTGCTTGCTGACACGCTCGTCACACGGAGTAGTCGGGAGGAAAAATATCTTAGTAGACATGTGGACTACCCAAAACTATCCTCCGTGTCTTTCGTGGAGAATAGCAGCTGCACACGACACGTGCAGGGTGCCGGATTTACCCCATAGCCGTTCACATGTCGAAAAGGATATTTCACACCACATAGATAGTTGTCTTTTTTTTTTCTTTCTTATCTTCTACACAACTTGTCATGTCATCAGTTACTTTCTAGTTTTCATTCCTCATATGTTATTTTCATGTCTTGTTAATTCTATTGTATTTTTGCATTGCCTTCAGTTTGTGTACTTGTTCCATTTCTGACTGGAAACCAATATTTTTCAGGTTAGCTGTGGCTTCACTTAGTTTTGGGAGATACGGGTGTACTTGCAAAGCCGAAACCTAGAAATAGATAGCAGTTGTATCATTTTCATTAATTGTAAAATATTGTATTTTCTTAAATATAAATGTTGTAAATGTTGTAATAAATTTAGAAATGTGAATGAGCAAAAAATATGTATATTTTGTGATTTTGAGCATCTTGGCCGTGACAACATTCTACCGCCGACTCTGCGGCATAGGCTGGCTTGGACACGTCTCGTATCCGAAAAAGCGGGTGCTGGTCATGACAAGTTTTTGTGGTGGCCCATGCAGGTCGGTTTTCACAAAAGATTGCGAACTCGTGATGGTACTTAAGTTAGTCGTACCATTGGGAGCCTGCGACTAGAAAATGCTCATTCACAACCTAGGTTAAATTGATTTAAGAGAATGACTAGGACTAGGAGTCCCTTGTTCAAATTGACCGTTGGGTAGTTAAGGTTGTCAGATAGGTCATGCAAATTAGAATTATTAAATTCAGATAGCTGCCAGATCTCTATAGATACACTATTGCTTTTGATTTGACGTTATGGTCCAATGTGGATATACTAATCACTTGGAAAGTTAGGCTTTCCTAGAATCAAGGCTCTAATCTTGGTAAACCGTTCAATTTTCTTTTGCTTTGTTAGATATAAACCTTATATTATAAATTAGAATTGCCTGTTTAAATTCTATTTTGCTGTAAGGAATTGATTTATAATTACTGATTCTATTATTTGTATACAAATCTCGAGGTAGACTTGATTCAAAGTTTTCCCTCAGCCCTTTGAAATATATGAAATAAATATTAGGATGTTCTTGTTTTCCTTGTCTTCAGTTATTTCCTCCCCGATCAATCTTCTACTTTGAGGATTGAGACTTATAGACAGATGTTTACGCTTCCTATCATAGTCAACTAGTTTGAATCTCTAGCAACTCCTTGAAGTTCTTAGGAATATAGTTGGAGTAATTTAACGACTGCGATGGCCAGCCAGCAGCGCACTGGCGAGGCACGACCCATAGAATTGAAATTATTTCGAAGAATCATAGTTTATGGAACATTGCTAAAACTATATCTTCATTGACCTCTTTAGGCCCTTGTGTCAATATAGGGTAGAGTATCTGATAGCCTATCACAATTGAATCACAGAACCAAGGGTTGCCACAGCCAGAGTATACGGACGAGGCATAATTCTCGGTGAAATGACTTCAGACGTGATTACAAGTTTAGGATACTATAGAGAATAGAAAGATGCCCTGTGTGTCCCATAAGATCCAAAGCCAATACTAGTGGAAGTTCTGTAAGTTGAGTAGCATGTCTCCCAACCTCGCATTATGTGATCATTGTGATCTATTGACGAGGTAATTGACTGACACTAATAGGTTTACCTAGAATATAAAATTTAGAGGTCCATAACCCATTAGTCAACCAAGGTCTTATGGATAAGAAGATAGTAGGATGACTGTATAAGCAAGAACACCATGTAAGGTTTTGATTCTCTCAAAACTCGAACTATTTATTCCTCCTTCCAAAAATCTCGCATATTTGTATTTTTACTAGCTTGACCAACGCTGCTATTACAGCCTAGTTTTGCAAGCTTACTCTTTTATCGAGCTTGATTCAAGACATATGTTTATTGGGGATGCCTATTAACATATTGTCTAATCAGAATCAGTGTATCACGGTCTGATCAACCATGATGCATTTGGTTCGCTCTTCATGTAATTACCCTATGTGGATTGAGATGTAGATGTCTCTAGGATCTCATCCGCGACTGCTTGGACAATTTCCCTTGAATTATACATTCGTCTTTGAATCACGTAATTGTATTCAGTGACATCTCTCTTGAACTCTTTATTGTTTTTGTCTTTCACTGATTGGAAAGACGAAAGATCGTAATTGATAGATAGATACAGAGTATTCCCCATGGCTATGATAGGTGTATACGCAAGTGTAGCTACCATCGGTCAGCCCTGTGACTGGAACCTTCTTGAGTTACTCGTCCTCCCTTCGACACTAAACCTACTATCTTGATCTTCTAGTCATTGGAGTCCGAGAATGATTAGGATCTTTTCCTTGATCAAATGCCAACCTAGGAGACTACCTCTCCTCAAGAGACCAAATGTTGTGCGTCTCTAGTCATTTGTTTGAAGCTTGGTTTAACTAGAACCCTTGTGACAATAGTCTGACAGGTTGACACAAATAGAAATTCACGACTCAGTTGTTAGAAATCTTTTCATATGATGTGCCTTAGAGTTGGTTATCCTGTCGATAACTCTTGTATACTGTGGACGAGTAGGTCATTCTATTTTATCGACCATGTATCATTATACACACTCGTTTTCCATTTATTGAGGAACGGTCCTTGACTTGACTTATATCTCCGTATTCTGTTATGCCGTGCCTTATTCTTTATTAACAAGAGTCGAGGTACAATATCCGAACTTTGAAATCCTTCTAACCCTATTATTCCTAAAACCATAGTCTAGCTTCTAAGGTGGGTAGACTGTAAGCCTTCTAAAATTTTGAGATATACGAGGATTACCGATTGATTAGAATAATTTTCATTAGGATGATAATTAGTGCCCCATGGACTCCCACTTTCCATTTAGATCATTTTGTGTCCCCGGCCGTGCCATTAATATTCGGAGCACGAGACCAGCTGTTATCTTCCAACAAACTTCATATGCAAGATCTGGACGAGTCCACCTTCATCTAGGTATATCATGTCCCACTCAAACACGTCCCCTTGTACTCTATTTTTATGGTACGACTTTTAGGTCAAAAGGACTAGCTATAACCCTTACCATAATACCAATATACTTTCCGACTCCCACTAGAGCCTCAACCTTGATTCAATTCATTCGACCGAATATATGGTTGTGATTTACTCGAAGCGCACTATGCACATGCCACTATTATGCCACCCAATTGAGGCCTCATGTGCTACTTAAACACAAAAGTCACTAAAGGCGCATTTTGGGCTTTATGAACCTAGCTAACCAACCTGACGGGCAACTAGCTCAACCCCTTGGGTAGAAACCTATTCTAGGATACCCTAGCATAATAGAAATAGTTCTATCTCAGGACCTTATCCAGTCAATATAGATTGAAACCCAAGGTTCATCCAACCAACGAGTGATGTCCAATAGGGAACCCATTAAGACCCAGTAAAACCCATCCATACATACCACCATATTTGGACTATAAAACCAAACTAGTTGAAATAGGTCCCTATACCTATTATGTAGTCTCCACCTCTTAGAATGTGATGTCATTCGTAACCATTACTCCATCTACCTAGAAGTCGCGATACGATCTTGTATTGCATCTATATCCCTTGCTTGTGTGTTTAAATAACCACGGAAAAGATCACAATCTAGATTTCTTAAGTTCCGTTCTATTTTAGAACCTTGTTTAGAATTTCGAGAACGGAAATTTTTAATTGCACGTATTTTAAGCCCCTCTAAGAGCGAAGGGTTCTTCGATGTAGCAAGTGATTGGACTAGAGTAGCCCAATCTAGCGAATAAGACTATAGGTTCATAAACACTCTTTCTATCTGTATTATTATATATTCTCTACCGCTCTTTAAACTTCATATTTGCTCTTGATTGTTCTTACTTATCTTTCTGTCCTTCCTATTTCAGAGCAAAGAATGGTCATGCCTATAGAATTTATCAATATTTCTTAGCTACCGTGCCGCTTGCTAAATTTTTGGGTTGCTTGATAGATAGGAGAGAATTGTAGATGCCTTATGTTATAGATATCGGTTGGTAGTTACTTCTAGCAATTAGCTGGAAGGTTACAATGTTATGACGTCATGTGTTTGAAGGGGGTAGTGTGACCAAAGGTGGGTAGAAGTCCTTAAGTATTCGGAGTTATAAAATGGGTAGAAAAGGTTATAGAATATTTTGAGGAATTAAATTGAGGAGATTAAGGTAATGGTAGACTTTAAATTTTAAGAATAGTTACGAATTAGAATTTCGAGGACAAAATTATTTTTAAGGTGGGTAGATTTGTAGCTCCCCTTCCCGAAAATTTTGGAAATATTTTATTATTATTTATTCTATTTAAATGGTTATTTTTAGATTTTTATAAATAATTATTTAGTTTATTATTACGGTAGATGATTTTAGCCATGGTCAGGAACTGGAGTACAAGGTAACTAGAAATCGTGGCACGGATAGTGCGGTGACGTGCTTTGACTAGTGTATTAGCCCTGGTAGGGAAGGTCGAGCCATAGTAATGTCCTAACTAGGAAAACCAGGCTAAGTTGTGACATGACCATTATAAATAGTTTATTTATTTATTATTAAATTTATTGACTTTGCAGGAACCCGGTTGTACCGAACTAGTCCGGACCGGACCCGGACCAAGTCCGAGCCCTCGTAGTCGGGTAGTACGTGTAGAGACGACCATATAGAGGTATGTTGTATTGGCATTTTACTTTAGTGATTTAGGAAGCAATTTGGAATTGGTGGATATATATATATATATATATATATATATATATATATATATATATATATATATATATATACATATTATTGTGCTTGCTATTAAAATAGTATTTAGTTGATAATATAGTAAATAAGTTCTTTAATAAATATTTTGGATTTTATGGGAATTAACTAGGTTATATATATACTTGTATATATGTATATGTATAGAAGAGTATTTATATTATATGAAAATTAGGCTTTATATATATATATAATGTCACTGTATTGTATTTATGTGAATTTTAGTATATAAAATTAAGAATTAAATAATGCCATTATTGATCATACCTAGAATATTGTATTGCTTATATTTAGATTTATGGTATATATATATATATATATATATATATATATATATATATATAT
Organism: Iris pallida; assembly: GCA_029216955.1. Classification (NCBI taxonomy): domain Eukaryota; kingdom Viridiplantae; phylum Streptophyta; class Magnoliopsida; order Asparagales; family Iridaceae; genus Iris; species Iris pallida. Next base: position 50,045,431 of record JANAVB010003400.1, on the reverse strand, counting down.
ATATATATATATATATATATATATATATATATATATATGGAAGCGGATCAAAAGTCCCCCTTAGAAAACCTCCTAAAAAACCCCCTCACTCTAATCCGTAATTTAATGTTAATATTAACATTAATATTAATATTAATGTTAATATTAATATTAATGTTAATGTTAATATTAATGTTAATATTAATGTTAATATTAATGTTAATGTTAATATTAATGTTAATATTAACATTAAATACTAAAATTAACATTAAACTTAATATTAACATTAACATTAAATACTAAAATTAACATTAATATTAATATTAATGTTAATATTAATGTTAATGTTAATATTAATGTTAATATTAACATTAAATACTAAAATTAACATTAAACTTAATATTAACATTAACATTAACATTAATATTAACATTAACATTAATAAAAAAAATAAAAAAAATATTAATATTAACATTAACATTAATATTAACATTAATATTAACATTAACATTATATTAACATTAATATTAACATTAATATTACGAATTAGAGTGAGGGGGGTTTTTAGGGGGTTTTCTAAGGGGGGGCTTTTGATCCGCTCCTTATATATATATATATATATATATATATATATATATATATATATATATATATATATATATATATATATATAAATGGGTAAATATATACATGTATGTACGTATATTGGTATCTTTATATATATATAAGTAGATATATAAATATTTATGTGCTAATACAAAACAAAGAAAAGGATCAAGAAACAGCAGCAGGCCCAAGTCAAACCTAGGCTCCTGAGCCCCCAGGCTTTATAAAGCCCAGCAACAGAACATCCTAGCCAATAGATCGAGCCCCACAATACACCCACGAACCCGACCTCTCGGTCCTGTCGATAGAACATAGTAGTTATATATAGAGAGCCGAGAGGGAGAGGAGGAACCATCTAACCCTAAAAACAGCCACTCCCTCCCGAACCCTGGTGACCCCCAGCCCCGAGGCGTCGGCGCGCTGCCGCGCGGGCCGTCGGCCACCAGCGGATGCGCAAGAACGCACAGTGAGCCCACGAGCGCACCAGCGACCGCAGCAGCGAATGCCAAAGTTTGTGGGGGAATTTCTCAATCATCACGTGATTGACTTGCTTCTCATCTTCTCCGGTACGTTCACCATCTATAAGGCTTTAAACCCCTTCAAGTAGTTTGTAGGTTACGGTCCTGTATTGCCCGGTAAATCGATGAAAAGCTTATCGAAAAACCTGTTTGAAGCAGAACAAAACCCAGTCCAAATGCCCATGTTGGAAGGCCGATTCTGGTCAACCAATGATCAACTTAGAATTCTAATTGAACAATTATTTGAACAACATATAGGACAATAAAAGGCTGTTTACACTTTTCAATTTCATCTATTGTATGTCGAGTTAACTCGATTCAAAAATTAGAAAAAACCTGTTTTCGAAATAGTGAAAAACAATAAAATCCCTCGATACGACGTGCGTCCCGCCAATCCGGGCGACGTGGTCGTAAACCGAAAGCATCGAAAGGTGCGTAACGGCTTCATGGACGTGTGGGCTTTGATAGAATTCAAATTGGTCGCGTGTGCACGACGAATTTAAAGCGTATCCGTCGAAATTCACCGTATCGTATGCCAAGTTTGGTCCAATTCTGAGACAGTTGAATCGGACCGCCGTTTTGCGGGCCCCACGGTCCAACTCAACGGACGATTTTATGCACGGCTCGCCGGAATCCAACTTGGGACATACGGTTGGGTTTGTATCGAAAAATCAGACCTGTTGACATATAGTTTGACGACTTTAGAGACTGTTGACTCTGGCACGCTTTTCGGTGCAAAGCGGGTCCAGCGGCGTACACCGTTTTGACCCAAAATTACTGTTTTGTTCCTGTATCCAGAATTGGACTTAAGAATGTTGGTAATATTTATTTCAGCATCTGGAGACTTTTTGCATGTGTTGACTTTTGTGACTCATCTGATGTGGTTGTACTATCAGTTTCTCCAGCTAAGGACCTCAGGCAAGTGCACTTTCTGATTGCTTTCGATTCATAGTAGTCTTTTTATTTCATGTTTATACATATGTCTTACTGCTTGTTGACACGCTCGTCACACGGAGTAGTCGGGAGGGAAAATATCTTAGTAGACATGTGGACTACCCAGAACTATCTCCTGTGTCTTTCGTGGAGAATAGCAGCTGCACACGACACGTGCAGGGTGCCAGGTTTACCCTCTAGCCGTTTACATGTCGAAAGGATATTTCACACCACATAGATAGTTGTCTTTTATTTATTTTCCTTGTCTTCTTCACAACTTGTCATGTCATCAGTTACTTTATAGTTTTCATTCCTCATATGTTATTTTTTATGTCTTGTTAATTCTATTGTGTTTTCGCATTGCCGTCGGTTTGTGTACTTGTTCCATTCCTGACTGGAAACCAACATTTTTCAGGTTAGCTGTGGCTTTACTTAGCTTTGGGAGATACGGGTGTACTTGCAAGCAGAAACCTAGAAATTGATAACAGTTGTATCATTTTTATTAATTGTAAAATCTTGTATTTTCTTAAATATAAATGTTGTAAATGTTGTAATAAATTTAGAAATGTGAATGAGCAGAAAATATGTAAATTTTGTGATTTTGAGCATCTTGGCCGTGACAGCATTCTACCGCCGACTTTGCGGCGTAGGCTGGCTTGGACACGTCTCGTATCCGAAAGAGCGGGTGCTGGACGTGACAATACTTGCCTTATTTAGACCAAACTAGTCATAAAATAGTCAACTTGTCTATAATAGTATTCTACTATATATAGCAACAAGTTATAATAACAAAATATTTATATACCATAAATAAGTATTTTAAATTTTGAAAGATATTGGTATTAATTTCTGAATATATATTGTATAATATATTTTTAGAAAATTACACCAAATTGCTTTATTTAAGTATCAACACAACACGCCATATAGAATTTCAATTTGGAAGTAAAAAATGATGGAATCTATTTATTCTGGAAAAATCAAAATAATTAGGATTAAATATGATTTTTTTATCTACATTTATTAGATTTATATCATATTTAAATCCTACGAAAGTTTAGAATCAAATAGATGGGTTTTGATTTGTGTGTCAGTGTCCGAAAATTGATAGGATCAAAGTAATAACATATCAACATGAAATTCTTGCAAACATTCACAAAAAATGATTCTTGATGGTAGATATAGATGTTAGATACCTTACCAAGATTTTTTCAGAGATTAATCAGGGTTCGAAGTCGTCGGAAAGGCTCGGAAAGGTCTCCGCATCGAATTGGTCAATTCTGGACACGTTTTAGTACAACGGATGCCATGGGCAAACAAAGTAGAATGGTGTGAGTTAGCGATTGGAAATCATGTATATGTATGGCTATCCATCAGATTTGGTTTCAGGCAAAATAGATGAGAAAAAGTATTCAAAACCTATTTTACAAGTCATCGACCTGCTGCTGCTGAATTCAAACTGAAAATAATGGGTTTTCGGCGTCTTAGATAGCTTGCAATCCTTTTCGATGACCATGAGATGATCCCGAGAGATGCTAGAATGGAATATAAAGTTGGGGGAGTCGCGGGAGTGGTGGTGTATGGCTCGAAACTGGAAGAGAAGGGGGCGTTGGGTGGTCGGCCTTGGGTGTTGTGGCCGTCGGCCAAAGAGAATAAGGTTCAGGTTTTGATTGTGGGAGAGGGGGTGGCCGGCCTAGGAAGATTGGTATTTATAGGGTTTTTCTCTCCTATGAGTTATGGAAACTTAGGGTTTTCTTTGGATGGATTTGGTCAACCAATCAATCAAATTAGTTAGGAGTAGTAGTGGTTTCCTTTTATGAGTCAGATGTTTGACTTTGGTCAAAGTTGTTAGGATTTGAGCACATGGCTGCTCTTATATTGAATTAAATCAATTTAATGGGGTTCTACTATGATTTGGCATTCTAGGGTGGTCCCCACTAAGTTAGGTTGACTAGGTTAAGTCCCAAAAATATTTTCAATAGAACTAAACACTAAAATAACTATAAACAAGTCTTACGTGCCATATGCAAATAAGTAGCATATGGGAATTCAATTGAGTGGGACACCATAGGCATGTGTGTTATAGGCTCAAAACAAGTCAAAATTGTATATTGAGTTGTTTAGTTTAGATCGATGCCGAGACGCGAAATTAAGTTAGAAAGTATGGCAAGTTTTATGCTAGATAACCTTTTGGTCTAAGTTGACCCAAAAGTTGTGCGACGAGAATAGAATACAAGAGAACATGCTTGAGTGAGACGTGATATATCAAATTGAAGATAAACTTGTCTAGATCAAAACTCATGAAGGAAGTTTCTAGAGATTGACATTTCTTGTGCTCCAAAAATCAAAGCTACAAAAAAGTATATATTACGATCATAAATAATAGTGGAAAATATATAACAACCAATATATAATTTAAAAATATATATAAAATTTAGAGGTTTTACAACCTCTCCACCTTAGAAAATATCATCCTCGAAATTTAGACACACTAATATAATGGCAATCAATAATGACTAATTAAAGAAAATATACCTACTTCCATAAAGAGATGAGGAAACACTCCCTAATCGCATCCTCGTGTTCCCAAGTCGACTCGTCTGGTGCATGATGCCTCAATGAGACATGAATTAAGGGA